>JAPHAW010000012.1:862500-925000 GCA_028749045.1 Cupressus sempervirens
CTCTCTTATCTTTCTCTTTTTTCCGATAGCCTCTTAACATTTTATCCCCTAATTACTATTTATCTCTACATCATGTCTTTCACCCTCTCTCTCTCTCTCTCTCTCTCTCTCTCTCTCTCTCTCTCTCTCTCTCTCTCTCTCTCTCTCTCTCTCTCTCTCTCTAATTGCACTCTTTAACTCTCTCCCTTCACTCCTCTCACAATGTCATCCTCTAACCTTTTCACCATCTATATCTACCGCATGTCTCTCACCCTCTTTGACTCACATGGCTCTTTACCTCTCACAATTTCTCTCTCTTTATGTTGACCTCATGTCTCCTACCCTATATCCTCTTTTCTCACTCTCACACATATGTCCTCTCTCTCTCTCTCTCTCTCTCTCTCTCTCTCTCTCTCTCTCTCTCACACACACACACACACACACACACACACACACACACACACACAATCTTGCCTCCCTATTTACCATCTATATCTACCTCACATCTCACAACATCTCTTGCTTACATGTGTCATTATCTCTCACAATCTCTCTCTATGTTGACCTCATGTCTTATATGGTATATCCCATTTCTCTCTCTCTCTCTCTCTCTCTCTCTCTCATGTCCCCTTAAGTTGTTATTGCCTATTCTCCCTGTCTCATGTATCTTTTTCTTTCACTTTCTTTCTTTCTACCTCATCTCTCTCCTTCTCCCTTTCTCTCATATCCATCCCGCTCTCACTATATCCTCTCCCTAATTACCATATATAAAGCCTGTGTCTCAAACCCTCTTTCTCCTCTCTCTCTTTATCTCATCCCCCTTATCACTAATTACTATCTTCCACTCTATCATCTCTCTCCTCTCACCAAGTGTTACGTTCTCTCTCTCTCTCTCTCTCTCTCTCTCTCTCTCTCTCTCTCCCTCCCCCTCACTCTCTCTCTTCTTCCCTCCCTTCCCCCATACCCAAATACATCCATGTGATTCCCTAATTACTCTCTTTCTCTCAATCTCATCTCTCTCTCCCACCATGTTGTCTCTTTCTACCTCATCTCTTCCCCTCTCTTATCTTTCTCTTTTTTCCCATAGCCTCTTAACATTTTATCCCCTAATTACTATTTATCTCTACATCATGTCTTTCACCCTCTCTCTCTCTCTCTCTCTCTCTCCTCTCTCTCTCTCTCTCTCTCTCTCTCTCTCTCTCTCTCTCTCTCTCTCTCTAATTGCACTCTTTAACTCTCTCCCTTCGCTCCTCTCACAATGTCATCCTCTAACCTTTTCACCATCTATATCTACCACATGTCTCTCACCCTCTCTGACTCACATGGCTCTTTACCTCTCACAATTTCTCTCTCTTTATGTCGACCTCATGTCTCCTACTCTATATCCTCTTTTCTCACTCTCACACATATGTCCTCTCTCTCTCTCTCTCTCTCTCTCTCTCTCTCACACACACACACACACACACACACACACACACACACACACACACACCATAATTATCATCCATCCCCTATAGCCCATCTCTCTCATTAGCACCTCTCTCTCTCTCTCTCTCTCTCTCTCTCTCTCTCTCTCTCTCTCTCTCACCATTTCCATCCATTCGATGCCATAATTACTCTCTTTCTCTCTTCCTCATATCTCTCCCCTACGAAGTTATCTCTTTCTACCTCATACCTTCCAATGTTCCTCCCTTCTCCTATTTCCACCTCTGCTCAACATATCCTCTCCTTTATTACCATTTATCTCTATATCATCTCCCTCCTTCCTTGCCTCCTTAATCTCTTTAAGTCTCTCCTCTCCCTCCTCTCACAATCTATTCCCCCTATTTACCCTCTATATCTACCCCATATCTTTCGCTCATGTATCTTTATCTCTCACAATATCTCTTGCACATGTCTCTCACAATGTTTCCCCCTATCTCACTCTCATGTCTACCTTGTGTCTCTCATGCCTTTGTACCCCCTCTCTCATGAGCCCTTTTATTATTACTACCTACTCGCTTTGTTTCATCTCTCTCTCTCTCTCTCTCTCACACACACACACACACACACACCTTTTGAAATTTGACTATATGCATATGTTTAAAATGAATTTATAAGATTGATTTTATTTGTATAGAACACTTTCTCTTAACATTGTTTTAATTTTAATTTTATACATTTACCTTCGTTAATTTAATATTTTCTCAAATTTTTAAATTTTTATTTTATTTTAAAAATTGTTATGATATCGACCATTTTGTTCAAATTTTTAAAATCTATTGTAATTTCATTATTTTATTATAGTCTAAACTTTATTATTTAATTATTTTATCAAACTTTAGTTATACTAACCATATTTAAGTTTATACTGTTAGAAATTGGTTCTTCATTTAATTACCTTATTTTTACACCAACATTTCAGATTACATAATCACAATATCTAATATTTGACACTGTAAAATGTATATTAAACTATTTTTGTGTTTATTTAAAATGAATGTTTTTAAAATTGATATCAATTGAACTTGGTTTGATTCCATATATCAAAGTTGTTTAATTTTTAAAGTAAAGATGTTGAACTAAAAGAAACCATACAATTTCAGGAATTCTAATTCCTTTTAGATACTCCTATCAAGTACATAGAAAATCATATGCAACTTTTGTTCATAAACTCTCACACATATGTCCTCTCTCTCTCTCTCTCTCTCTCTCTCTCTCTCTCTCTCTAATTATCATTCATCCCCTATAGCCCATCTCTCTCATTAGCACATCTCTCTCTCTCTCTCTCTCACCATTTCCATCCATTCGAAGCCCTAATTATTCTCTCTCTCTCTACTTCATCTCTCTCCCCTACGAAGTTGTCTCTTTCTACCTCATACCTTCCCATGTTGCTCCCTTTCTCCTATTTCCACCTATGCTTACCATATCCTCTCCTTTATTACCATTTATATCTATATCATCTCCACCCCTCCTTGCCGCCTTAATCTCTTTAAGTCTCTCCTCTCCCTCCTCTCACAATCCATTCCCCCTATTTACCCTCTATATCTACCCCATATCTTTCACTCATGTCTCTTTATCTCTCACAATATCTCTTACACATGTCTCTAACCATATTTCCTCCTATCTCACTCTCATGGCTACCTTGTGTCTCTCATGCCTTCACACCCCCTCTATCATGACAGGCCCTCTTATTATTACTACCTTATCTCTCTCTCTATCTCTCTCTCTCTCTCTCTCTCTCACACACACACACACACACACCCCTTTTGATATTTTACTATATGCATATGTTTAAAATGATTTTTTAAGATTGATTTTATTTGTATAGAGCACTTTCTCGTAACATTCTTCTAATTAAATTTTTTTATATGTTTACCTTCATTAATTTAATATTTTCCTAAATTTATAAATTTTAATCTTATTTTAAAATTTGATATAATATCAACCATTTTGTTCAAATTTTTAAAATCTATTGTAATTTCATTATTTTAGTATAGTCTGAACTTTATTAATTAATTACTTTATCAAAATTTAGTTATACTAACCATCTTTCAGTATATACTATTAGAAATCAATTCTTCATTTAATTACCTTATTTTTACACCAACATTTCAAATTATATAATCACAATATCTAATATTTGTCACTGTACCTACAAAATAGAGATCTCCTTGTACCTCCTCAAAGTTAATAGATATTTGTATATAACACTTGGAGATAAATAAAATTATATGTACCATATCTATATAAGAAATAAATAAAATTAGTTTTTTTATTTCAATTTAGAAAAACAATAAAATCTTAAATAGAGAAAAAAATTAAAAAATTTAAATTCACTCAAAAACATAGAAGTTAAAAATTCATTCATATTAAGAAAAATAATACATTTTCATATGAACACCATACATATTTCATTCTAAAAGATTAAATTAAAAAACATTTTAGATTTCAAAGTTTCAAAAATATCACAAATAAATATAACAAATGAGAAAGAAATATGATTAAAATGGAAATTACAGATATAGATTTTCTATTAAAATATATCTAACTCTAATTAATGTAATTATAAAAAGTTAGATAATAATAATAATAATTTAATTTTGACTAATGTTATTAAAAAAAGTATTCTAACAGATCAAATATCTTTAAGTTCTGATTTAGACAAGTTGATCCTCCACCTGTAATCTGAACTCGAGATCTATTTTAAAAATTTGTATCACTTTCAGGAATTGTTATCAAGATTGGTCATTTTTACAAATATATAAATTTATAAAATTAAAGAATTCAAGTTCAGAAATGCTCAATTTTATTCCATTTGGGGGTTCTTCACTGTGAAAACAAGGGAGATAATTTGATCTCATGCAATATTCGGTAGGACAGCATCCAGTAGGTACCTAGATAATTTGTAAAGAAGGGAGATGTATAATTTGACACAACTGTTTTCCTTGAATTGCTTCGAAATGATTGGATTTTGGTGCACTCCTCATGGCCGCCTGCCAGAAAGTTGAGGACGCAATGCCATAGATGAATACTATGTGAGACTAGTAATAGTCGGTTTGCAGAGACCAAATTGCGTCCGAAACAGGGGACAACAATTGTTTAGAAATATTTTGGTACTCAGATTCAGCAAGAGGAAGTGTTCCAAAGTCGGGCAGTACGAATTGGAGGTGATCGAGATCAAGTCTCCTCCTCCCCTCTTCATCTACCCACACTGATGTGCCCACAATGCAATTCCCGACCCCCAAATCGTCCTCCTTTTCCACAATATGTCTCTCGTAACAACGCTGCACGGAATAGGTGAAGAGTAGCCTCGCCCTGTTGTCAGGTGGCATCCAGGCAACTGTGCCGCTGGGCAAATGTGGCAGAGCCTCCTCAATACGCCTCTCTCTTTCCTCCCACGACCCTCCCACATCCACAAATATCATCTGCCCACCCTCCGAAGCAACCACCTCCATCCACTTCTTCTTCACCGCTTCCCAACACCTGCTATTTGATGATGCTGATGATGTGACATCCCTGTCCTTTACCAACACCCACAGTTTCATCATTCAATCCCTGCAATGTAAGAAAGACGCTTGTAATGACTGCCCCTGCAAAACAAATGCCACATCAGCAATCTCCGTAATATGCGAAAAAATCAATGAGAGTCAAAGTCTTTTGAATATTGACTAGTCAACATTAGTCGGTTAACTATCATTAACTTTACATTTATGCTCAAATTTAAAAGAAACTGTAAATTCGTTACCAGATTACTAATACCAGATACCAGATACCAAGAAGTATAACCATGGCGACCAAGTTGAAAAGAGCTCCAGAACCTGTCTAAGAACACAAGGGCAAGAATATTGTAGGAGTGCTTTACCACCCTACCATGAAGCTGTTAAACTTCTCCGGAATCTTTCCTAACATGAAAGATACCTAGCCCGGCAACGAGATACTCTAATCAAGTAAAACCAAGAGAAGTAATGGAATTGTGCTACACAAATAGTGTCAAGACATTAATCGGTCAATGAGATAACCAAACAACATTTTCTTAGTTGTCACTTCAGTACCATTATTTATAATAAGTAGAACATAACAAGGTTTATCCATCATTGAGTACCATACTTCCATCCCCATACAAGGATAAAACCATGAAGTTCTTTAATCATGGATCAATCAATTACAGCATTTTAGTGCATCTCTAGCAAGAATTTTAATCCAACTTCCATGTATTACCACCAATTCTCTTTTGATGCATGTTATACATACACATAGGTTAAGCCAATCACATAGCTATCAATGAAAACCTTTATAGATCAATTAGTAACCATAGTATGTTATCCTACCTTAAATTTCCTCTCATAAAACATGAAGACACAACAAGCATGACACCATTACTTTCCACTATGCACTATCAACATATAGGTATACAAGTACAACAACAATGCTAAGAAATGCATACCCTTGATGCTTACATTCAGTCTAAGCCATTACGCATGGTGTTCAATCTTTGAGTAGTCATAAAAATTTAAAACACATTTTATATCCTGGAAAAAGTGTACTCCATTTTACACGAATATACCCCTCTTTTCCTCCATCTTGAGTGTAACAAGATCAATAGTGGTTTGATTTCTGTGATCTAGTAATGAATTTAATTCTAAAAATTAAAAGTATTATTAATACAGGACACAACTTAGCTGTTTACTTTATGTTGTAAGGATATTTCCATAACCTTTGATGAATAGTTATGAGCCTCAAATCCCAAAGCAGCTCTACAAACACATTGTGGTTTAGGTAAATGTTAAATCTCGCAGCTACATCTTATAAAATCTACAATGGCCTATTAATATTTCACCATCACAAGGAGCCTCACTGAACACAATGCATACCTAAATGCATTGTGCAGTCCTGCCCGAATGCAAAATACGTTTGAAATAATTAGAAGGAACCCTGTTGACCAACATGGGGTAAAGTCTAGCAAAATAAGGAGGATGGTTAACTCTGATCTATAACTCCCAATCTTCACAACTCTTAGCAAATCCAAGAAGATAAACTGATAGAATGCTACCCACCCAGTTTTCTATTGAAGTATTATCAAGACATGTCTTTCCGTAGTTAAAGTCTACTGAGTATAAAAAGTTAAATCTTTTAAATGAATGACACAAAATTTGAATCTATGCCCTTAATAGAGAATAGTACTTTTAAAAGATGTTTCCCTCATTTAAAACAACCATAAGGGGTCCATTCTACTGACTTTATCCTGATAATCCAAGATTTTTAGACAAGCATGCACATAGATGGATGGTTTATCTAGTAGTTGTAGACCAAAATGAACTTCACAGAGCTTAAAAAGTATCGATCATTTGGATTAAATCAAATAAAGAAACCTGTGAATTGAAGCTTGTTTGGTGTCTTGTCTTCCATGTGTCCCTCTTGTCCTTCCAAGCCTCTCCTCTGCATCCATGGTGATCTCGGTAACATCCAACAACCAACTTCTCCAACTGTGAAGCTGAACATACTGATGAGCTCAAAACCAACAGATAAGTACTCTCTTAATCCACAACACACTCCCTCAGATGTTTCTTCGCCCATCCCATGCACTGCCTTCCAAATGCACAATCATATTTCTCCATTGATACCTTGTTCTTTCTGATTTCAGATCATAAAACCTAAAGGTTTGGGAATAATCCTTCTGTAGAGACAATCTATAAAGATAAAGAAATGAATCAAAGAGAACAGCAAAATGGGTCCAATACTCTTCAATTTTTGCACAATTCCTTCCATGCCATTACAGTTCTCCTACTTTCTGTTGTACATGACCATTCTTTTGCTCATTTTAAATGAGGTGACCCCATATGGAATAAAGTCGTAAAGATTTTGGATTCTCATCTCTGTTACATCTGTCCACCATAGCCTCAATGTCGACACGCCTAGGATTACACATCTTATAAGCTTTTGTAATAACATCAACCACAACGGGATAGACTCTTTAACACAGATAGTTTTATCTCGCTTCAACACTAACTGTAGGCCCCCTTCATATAGTAGGTCAAGAACACATTTATTAAAAAGAAGATTGGAAGGATTTCCCCCCAAGTTTTGCCTTGATGCTCCTCAAGAAGAGTCCCATACGCAATGATAAGTAGGCGGTTACAAAATTTCTAATTCATAATAAAAAAAACTGTTAAGGTGAGATGAGGTAAGTTATTTTTCATTTATCTAAAAGAAAATGGTTTCTAGAACTGGTATCCCTGATCCACGTGGCAATGAGAGAAAATTTATTTGGGTAAGGAGAGAGTGGGTTGTGACAACGCTCAAATTAAGAACACGATGAGCATAACATTTGAAATAAATTCCTTAGTTAAGCACAAGACAAATTACCTATCTTCCGCACTCCACTATTGCTAAGGAGTAATGCTCCTTCACTTGCTCCCATTGCTCTTTCAACTTGGGGCTTTTGTCTATATCCACCACCATCAATCCCTTCATCTTGGCTAACGTATCAATTGTATTTAACTCTAATTGGGAACATTCTGAAGCCTTCACGGAAGTAAGTGAACTCAAACATTCAAAATCACCAGAGAGGCTGTGTAATGCATTGCATCCATGCATGCTCACATATTCTAAATATTTTAGCTGACGAAAATTTTGAGGTAGATTCATGAGCTTCTCACACATTTGCAACTCCAAACATTTCAAGGAAGCAAGATTTCCAAAACTTTCAGGCAACAAAGATAGTTGTGTACATTCGACTAAATATAGTTTCACCAATTTATATAAACTACCAAAACTCTTTGGAAGGCTCCCCAAGCTGGAACAAGAGCTTAAATCCAAATGTTCCAAAGAAGACAAATTACCAAAACTATTTGAAAGGCTCGCCAAGCTAGAACAACAACTTAAATCCAAATGTTCTAAAGAAGACAAACTACCAAAACTGTTTGGAAGGGTCCCCAAGCTAGAACAAAATATTAAACTCAAATATTGTAAACAAGACAAACTACCAAAACTATTTGGAAGGCTCCCCAAGCTAGAACAAGAGCTTAAATCCAAATGTTCTAAAGAAGACAAACTACCAAAACTATTTGGAAGGCTCCCCAAGCTGGAACAAGAGCTTAAATCCAAATGTTCTAAAGAAGACAAACTACCAAAACTGTTTGGAAGGCTCCCCAAGTTGGAACAAAAGCTTAAATCCAAATGTTCTAAAGAAGACAAACTACCAAAACTATTTGGAAGGCTCCTCAAGCTGGAACAAAAGATTAAATTCAAATATTGTAAACAAGACAAACTACCAAAACTATTTGGAAGGCTCCCCAAGCTGAAACAAGAGCTTAAATCTGAATGTTCTAAAGAAGACAAACTACCAAAACTGTTTGGAAGGGTCTCCAAGTTGGAACAAGACCTTAAATTCAAATATTCTAAAGAAGAAAAACTACCAAAACTGTTTGGAAGGCTCCCCAAGCTAGAACAAGACCTTAAATCCAAATGTTCTAAAGAAGACAAACTACCAAAACTATTTGGAAGGCTCCCCAAGCTGGAACAAGACCTCAAATCCAAATATTTTAAAGATGACAAACTACCAAAACTATTTGGAAGGCTCCACAAGCTTGAACAAGACCTTAAATCCAAATGTTTCAAAATAAATAGGTTACTAATGCTTTCAAGAAGGCTATTAAACTCACTACAGTCTCATAATGTTAGACAGTTCATGTTGGAATATTTAATGCAGCGTTGACATTTGCCCTTAGAGCCAAATGCTCACCTACCTCCTTGACGGCTTGTAGAATGATCAAATGAATTTCTTGCATGGTAGGTGAAAACTTTTGAATTCAAAAATGAGGGGGAGAAATAAGACAAAAGGAATGATCAATTTTATTGGACCAGAGAGAGTTCAAGTAGATTAAGCAGATCGGAAGTTGTAGAGAAAGAAGAAGAGAGAAGTGATTAGCAGATCCAGTCGTCAGAGTGTAGAGGAAAGGAAGTTTAGTTTGTTCCTGCAGTTGCATGTGTTTCCCCTGTTCTCTCTATAAGTTGTTGTTTGGATTTGTCCTATTCAAGCAGTGATTTCTCTAGGCACCATTATATGCAGCCATTAGAGTTGCAGGTTTAAAGTTTATTGAAGTTTGAAGTTTTACCAGTTTAGGGTTGTTTTAGGGTTTTCTGGTTGAAGCCGAATGCTCCCAAATTTTGTAATAGTTTAAATCAAAGATTGAATAGAAGGCAAGCAGGAATACTTGAATCCATTGCTCTTCCCTTGTATGTTGCATTTGAGTAATTTGTTTGAAAGCTTAAAGCTTTGGCTCTCTGGTTTTAATGGTGAAAGCATTCACCTTGAAATTTTTTAAGTTATATTTTTTTAGTTGAACAGAACATTCGGCATCCTCTTTCTCAGTTGGAGTTGAGCTCACTCGGCATCTATTATTGCTAAGCATTTCCTTTGGAGCCGAGCTTACTCGGCATCCATTATTTTCGAGTATTATTTCTTTGAGTGCCGAGCTAACTCGGCACCTATTGCCTATCACTTGGCACCATCAAGTGCCAAGCAATCTATCACTCGGCATCTTCAAGTGCCGAGTAAAATTGGCACTCGGCACCTTCATGTGTTGAGAAAATTTTAAGTGCCGAGTAAAATTTTAGGTTTAGGGTTGTGAGTATTAAATTAAATTTTAATATATTACTCTAATAGATGAAGAAGAAGATCTATTGATCCTATGCTCATGGGTTTGAAGTGTACCCATTAACTCATCCATTGTCAAAACAGTGAGGTCATTTGCCTCTTCTATGGTCATGACCAAATTGTCATACTTATGAGGTAAACTCCTCAATATCTTTTCCACTATCATTTGCTCTTGATAGTCTTCTCCATTTGATTTCAGTTGATTAATCACATTGGAGGTCCTTAAATTGAAATCTGCAACTAATTCATTTTCCTTCATTTGAAGATTCTCAAACTCCCTCCTTATATTCTGTAGCTTTACTATGTGGACTTTATCAATCCCCTTGAAGTTTGTCTCAAGGATATCCCATGCTTGTTTTGCATAATTTGCTGCTGCAATCTTTGAGAATATTGTCTCTGTCATTGCTGTTGCAATCTTTGGGAATACTGTCTCTGTCATTGCTACTTCAATAAGACTTAATGCCTTAGCATCCTTCCTCCTTGACTCTTTCGAATGAGTCTTCTGTACATTTGTGAGAGCAACATACTGAGTTGGGTTTGTCACATCATTGAATCCATTAACTACAAACTCCCACAAATCATTTGCAACCATTATGGTCTTCATCTTCTTTGCCCATGTATCATAATTTTGCCCATTAAAGGATGGTGGCTGCTGCCATATCTTTCCTACATCTCCTACCATGTCAAGTATCCTAAGAAAAAAAAATATCTAACTCACTATGGATGTGGGGCCTCAAATTTTACACAAATCCAAGAGGAAGGGGGAAGATGAAAAAATGGCTCAGGTAGAAACTCCAGAGGTAGAGGCCGAGGTAATGGAGGACAAAGAAATGCTGCAGCAGAAAGCTCAGGAAGAGCAGATGGAGCAAGTAGCTCTCAAAATACCTCAAGAGGAGGTTGAAAAAATTACAACTCAAATAAGAGTATGTAGAATGCTACTACTATCATAAATATGGGCATTATGCAAATGAATGCTAGAAAAAGAAAAATGATCAGTCATGACAAGCAAATGTGGCTGATGTGAATATGGGAAGTAAAAACAATGCCACTGCCTTCATCATGTGTAATGCTGGTGAAGAAGGAAGCCTTGAGGTTTGGTACCTTGATAGTGGATGTAGCAACCACATGAGTGGTAATGAAACTTTTTTTTCATTCATTGACAAGAGTTTCAAATCTGAGATTAAGATGGGTAACAATGGAACCCTACCAGTTGTGGGCAAAGGATCTATTATGGTTTGCACCAAGAAAGGTGAAAAGAAGGAAATACAAAATGTGTATTTTGCCTCTGGTATGAAGCACAATTTGATGAGCATTGGTCAGATCATTCAAAATGGATAGAAAGTGTTGATGGAGAATGACATGTGTGTCATTCAAGAAAAAGATGGAAGCAAAAACTTACTTGCAGCAGTTCAAATGACAAAGAACAGAATGTTTCCACAATCAGCTCTAAGGAGTGTGATTGAAGACTCCTCACAGCTATGCCATCTTAGGTATGGTCATCTTGGCTATGCTGGTTTAAATTTGTTATCAAATAAAAGAATGGTAGATGGTTTGCAACGTGTAAGAAATTCTTGTGACAAGTGTGATGCTTGTATTTTGGGTAAGCAACATAGGCTTCCCTTTAATTCTAAAAATTCTAAGAGGGCTAGATATCCATTAGAGTTAGTGCATACCGACCTAGTCAGTCCTATGCAAGTTATTTCCATTGGGGGGAGTACTTATTTCATGACATTCATTGATGATTTCAGTCGTAGGACATGGGTGTATTTTTTAAAGAATAAATCTGAACTATTTGATAAATTTGTAAAATTTAAAGCCCAGGCTGAAAGAGAACGTGGACACTATATCAAGGTCCTCAGATCAGATAGAGGAGGGGAGTATACCTCCAATTCTTTTGTAAATTTTTGCAGGAAACATGGCATAAAGAAAGAGCTCATAGTGAGCTATACACCATAGCAAAATGGAGTGGTTGAAAGAAAGAACAAGACCATTGTTGAAATGGCAAGGAGCATGATGAAAGAGAAAAGTCTCCCAACTGAATTTTGGGGAGAGGCTGTGGCAACAATAGTTTACCTAATTAATAGGTGTCCTACAAAAGCAATCCATGATAGAATTCCAATAGAAGCATGGTCATGAGGAAGATGGACAGTTGAACACTTAAGGGTGTTTGGATGTGTTGCATATGCACATGTGCCTAAAGAGAAAAGGCCAAAATTTGATGACAAAGGTGTGAAATGCATTTTCATAAGGTATAGCCCAGAATCAAAGGCATACAGATTGTATGACCCATTGAACAACAAGATGATGCTTTCAAGAGATGTGAAATTTCTTGAAAATCAGTCTTGGTATGGAAAAATTGATGAGTCACCAAGCACTTCAAGTAAAGTGCCAATTATGAGTGAAGAGGATGTTGATGAACAACAAGAAGGAGCAGATAGAAGAAAAGGAAAGTAGCCTTAGTCATTACCGAGCTCCTCTAGGCATGACCGAGTGTCAGTTCCAAGTAGCAGCAGTGAAGATTTTGATCCCACACTCTCCTCCCTATTACCAAGCAAGACCAATAGTCTTAGGGAGATATACCAAGATGAAAGGTATGAAGATTATGATGAGAGTGTTAATTTTGCATTATTTTTTCATAATGATCCAATATATTTTGAAGAAGCTATTAAGAAGAAAAAATCGTGTAAGGCCATGGATGAGGAGATAGATGCTATAGAAAGGAATGAGACATGGGAGCTAACTGAATTGCCTCCCAAGAAGCAAGTGATTAGAGTGAAATGGGTCTATAAGACCAAATGCAATGCTGAAGGCAAGATTGATAGACATAAGGCAAGGCTGGTAGTCAAGGGCTACAAACAATAGTATGGAAGAGACTATGATGAGACATATGCCCCTATTGCAAGAATGGAAACTGTGCGTGCTATCATAGCAATTGTAGCTTAGCACAAGTGGAAGGTATTTCAAATGGATGTGAAATCCGCCTTCCTAAATGGTGTATTGAAATAAGAAGTATATGTGGAGCAGCCACCTGGTTATGAAGTTGTAGGTGAAGAGAACAAAGTATATAGATTGAAGAGAGCTCTTTATGGGCTCAAGCAAGCTCCAAGGGCATGGTACAGTAGGATTGACTCATATTTGATGAGCAATGGCTTTAGCAAAAGCAATGGTGAGCCCACTCTTTACATCAAGACATCATATGGTAATGTATTGATTGTTGTCTTGTATGTAGATGAGTTGATTTTTGTTAGTAATGACAAGGCTGTAATTGGTGAGTTTAAAGAGGCCATGAAAAGTGAATTTGAAATGATAGACCTAGGTCTCTTGAAATACTTTCTAGGCATAGAAGTAAAACAAATGCATAATGGCATTTTCATCTCTCAAGAAAAATACATAGGGTGGATCTTGGAGAGATTTAAAATGCAAAATAGTAAGGCAGCCCCCACACCAACAACAGTAGGTCTGAAGTTGAGCAAGGAAGACTCTAGCAAGAGAGTGGATCCAACATTATATAAGAGTATGGTTGGAAGTCTAATGTATTTGACTGCAACTCGGCCAGACCTAATGCATGCAGTAAGTCTAATTTCTAGATTTATGGAAACATCAAAAGATTCCCATTGGCAAGCGGGAAAGAGGATCCTAAGGTATGTGAAAGGTACTAAGGGATTTGAGATTTTATATACTGCAAATGAAAGTTTCAAGTTGGTTGGTTACACTAATAGTGATTGGGCTAGAAGTTTAGATGCTAGGAAGAGCACTTTCAGATACATGTTTCATATGGGATCAAGTGCAATTTCATGGGCATTCAAGAAGTAACCTATTGTTGCTCAATCTATAGTAGAGGCTGAATACATAGCAACACATGCAATAGCATGTCAAGCAATTTGGCTAAGGAGGATCTTGACAGATTTGAATGAAAGGCAAGAGGTTGGAACCACAATTTATTGTGACAACATCTCATCAATTGCATTGTCTAAGAATCCAGTCTTCCATGGGAGAAGCAAACACAAAGAAATCAGATATCACTTCATCAGAGAGCTGGTGGAGAATGAGGATATCAAGATGGATTTTTGCAAGTCTGAGTAGCAGCTAGTAGACATCTTTACTAAGCCTTTAGGCATTGGACCTTTTGTACACCTAAGAGAGTTTCTTGGTGTAGTTGATTTGGATTAGCACTGATCCTTGTTTGTTTGGGTCGGGACAAAGGGGGAGTGTTGGAATATTTAATGTAGCGTTGACATTTGCCCCTAGAGCCAAATGCTCACCTACCTCCTTGACAGCTTGCAGAAAGATCAAAATTTATTGCATGGTAGGTGAAAATTTTTGAATTCAGAAATGAGGGGGAAAAGACAAAAGGAATGATCAGTTTCATTCGACTAGAGAGAGTTCAAGCAGATTAAGCAAATCAGAAGTTGTAGAGAAGGAAGACGAGAGAAGTGATCAGCAAATTCAGTCGTCAGAGTGCAGAGGAAAGGAAGTTCAGTTTGTGCCTGCAGTTGCACGTGTTTCCCTATTCTCTCTATAAGTTTTTTTTTGGATTTGTCCCGTTGAAGCAGTGATTGCTCTAGGCACCATTGTATGCAGCCATTAGAGTTGCAGGTTTAAAGTTTATTGAAGTTTGAAGTTTTATCAGTTTAGGGTTGTTTTAGGGTTTTCTGGTTGAAGCTGAATGCTCCTAGATTTTGTAATAGTTTAAATCAAATATTGAATAGAAGGCAAGCAGGCATACTTGAATCCATTGCTCTTCCCTTGTATGTTGCATTTGAGTAATTTTTTTAAAATCTTAAAGCTTTGGCTCTCTGTTTTTAATGGTGAAAGTATTCACGTTGGAATAATTTCTTAAGGTATAATTTTTCAGTTGAACAGAACACTTGGCATCCTCTTTCTCAGTTGGATCCAAGCTCACTCAGCATCTATTGTTGCTAAGCATTTTCTTTGGAGCCGAGCTTACTCAGCATCCATTGTTGCCGAGTATTATTTCTTTGAGTGCCGAGCTAACTCAACACCTCTTGCCTGTCACTTGGCACCATCAAGTGCCGAGCAATCTATCACTCGGCACCTTCAAGTGCTGAGTAAAACTGGCACTCGACACCTTCATATGCCGAGCAACTTTTAAGTGCCGAGTAAAATTTTAGGTTTAGGGTTGTGAGTATTAAATTAACTTTTAATGTATTTCTCATAGTTCAAAAACTGAACTTGGTAAAGTGTAGTGAAAAAATTAGTTAATCTAAAACCTTCTATATATACATATCTCAATGAAGACGAGATGGCCGCAAACTGCAAAACAATTTCATTTTTTTGAGTTAATAATGTCTTGAAATTTTTTTTTTAAAATTAATTAATTTTTCCAGATATAATATTATAAATCAGGTAGAAGTTGTAGATCTTGCCTTAGGGACGTTGGAATCTTGAGGGAAGTAGGAAGCTTCTTCATTTCTCAAAATGATTGCTGATAATCTTGGATGTTTACTTACATCCATCCATGAGTAATTTTTATGATTCTCCATGCTAAGCAGCCTTAGATTTTCAAAGGCTCCTCTACATTCTCCATTTATTATTCTTGTGTTTCTTGTCAAGCTCAAAACTTTTAAAGATCTCTTCATCATATTAAGATGATCAACATCCAGCTTGAATGATTCATTAAGAGCGATCCCCTTTATTTTCTTTATGCTCTGCAAAAATGTGTGCAACTCAAAAGTAAATCAAATGTAGAGCACTAATTGATCTTCATAATATTTCCCCTAACTGATTCTATGAAGTTATAGGCAAAATAAATACCTCTTCATCTTGGAGAGCATTGGTGAGAGATTGTAAGTCAGTGATTCTCTCCCCATCTCTCGACAGCATTCTCCCTCGTGCTTTCACTATATCGTGAACATTCACCCTACCTTTATTTGTAACATTGACAAGTGCTGCACTTTGAAGTTCTTTAAACTCTGTCGCTCCAACACTAGAGACCACCCACTTTCGCTCCCAATTACAAAAAAAAGAAGACAATTTTAAGAAATGCCTCTTTCCAAGATGTTAATTATTGTTAGTTGGATAGCTATTATTTCTAACCCGGAAATGGCAATAGTATTTATGGGTATCTTGGATAGCTGTTCGTCCTTATCTATGTATAGCAGCATTAGTTATGGGTAGTTTGGATAGCTGTTTGTCCACTTGCCAAGAATTAGTAAATGGTTATTGCAAGAATAATTATCTACTAATTTTAGTGATTCCCTTTTGGACACCTTGCAACCAATTCTATTATTGGCTGTCAAGTTGTCTTAATCTCAGCCGTTGGTTTGATTTAATCTCGGTCGTTGGTTTGTCCAATAGGGTAGTATAAAAAGGGGTCATTGGGTCATTTGGAGACACAAGTTTTGAGAAGCATTTTGCAGTGATAGCGAATTGTCTTGCAGTGTTAGCAAGGGCATAGTGTTAGTGTGGGGATAGCAGTGGGGAATATTAGCGGGAGAAATTAGGAGGTTGTCGGAGTTCTGCCAGTGAGAGGCAAGGAATTTTGTATCTCTTGATTTGCTGAAGTTTAATATAATTCCTCATCTATAGAACTGGTTTTCCCTTAGGGGTTTTTCCAGGGACAATTTGTTCGAAAATATTATGTTCATTGTGTTGCACATTTCTTTTCGTATTTTATAAGTGAAGTTACAGTTGTGTTATTTTTCGATATTAGCTGAGAATTTATTTTCAGCAGTTTAATAATCGTTTATGATAGGAGGTTAATAATCAGTGACTGCAATAGTTGATTTTTCACATGGTATCAGAGCGTTGTTAAGGGTAGAAGATTTTTTCCCTAGGAAAGAAATTTTGATCATTTTAGATTTATTATTTCTTTAAACCCTTGAGATGGCTTCAACTGGTCTGAGAGATCAGGATAGATTGGATGGTGCCTCAAATTTTGGTGTCTGGAAGGCCAGAATTTCTTTAATTTTGGAAAAGAATGGTATCAATGATTATGCTACCAGTGTTGTACCTGTACCAACAGATGCAACACAGCTTGCAGCATATAGGAAGGACGATGCCAAGGCGAGGAGGATAATCCTTGATGGTGTCAAAGATCATATTGTTCCACATATCTCGAAGCTAGATACAGTGAAGAAGATGTGGGACGCCATTCTAAATCTATACCAGAATGCTACCACCAATAAGAAGTTGATTCTTAGAGAGAAGCTAAAGAATACTCGGATGAATCAGGGAGAAGATGTCACAAGTTACCTCACCAGGCTAGGACTTGTCAAGGATGAGTTAGCAGCTATTGGAGATAGCCCTAGTGATGATGAACTAGTGAGAATAGCCCTAAATGGGTTTACTAAACAATAGAGTGTCTTTGTTCAAGTTGTTAGTGGACAAGATACTTTACCGAGTTGAGATCGACTATGGATTGATTTCACTCAGGAGGAGTTTAGACTAAGTCTTGTCAATGGGGCCAACAAGAGTTAAAAAAATGAGGTGGAACAAGAAAACGTTGCCCTAGTGGGTAAAGGGAAAGAAAAGAAGGGATCTAGCAAAGGATCAAAATCACAAAGTGAGAAGAAGAAGAAGGACCTTTCTAAGGTCAAGTGCTTTGGATGTCACGAGTTTGGCCATTATGTTAGTGATTTCCTAGAGAGGAAGAAGGGTAAGAAGTAGCTGGCAACTTCAGCAAGTGCAAAAGAACTCTCCAATAGAATGGAAGATGAGTTTGCACTCATACCTTGTATGGTTAGCTCAACGTCATAGTGTGTTTAGTATATAAATAGTGGGGCGTCATTTCATATGACAGGAGTTAGAGAGTACTTCTCCAATTACAAGGAAGAGGACACCAACATCCAAATTTTTATGGGAAACTTGTCCAAACTCAACCCTGTTGGGAAAGGGATTGTTTAGTTTCAGAGGGAGAATGGAAAGATAATCCCACTTCATGATGTGTTATATGTGCCAGGCTTAGGTATGAATTTGATTTATGTATCTATTCTTCAGGATAGGGGGTATAATGTACTCTTTAGAGGGACAAATGTGTTGATTAAGCACAAGGATTGGAAATCACCCATAACTATTGGAGTTAGGAGTGGTCGCCTTTATAGATTGTAGTTTGATACTCCTAAGGCACTTATGAGCAACAGTAATCCTAAAGATCTTGGAGAGCTATGGCATAGGAGGATGGGCCATATTCATCATGCAGCACTTAGATTGCTTCGTGAGACAGTGACACGTGTTCTAGAGGTGAGCACAAAGCATGACAATGTATGTAAGAGATGTGTGTTGGGGAAGTTTGTGAAAGCATCTTTTCCAAGGAGTGACACCAGATCTAAGGGTGTTCTTGATCTAGTACATTCAGATGTTTGTGGATCGATGTCGACGAAATCTCTCAGAGGATATGAGTACTATGTTACTTTTATTGATGACTTCTCTAGAAAGACCTGGATATACTTCTTGAAGACTAAGGATGAGGTTTTTAGTCGATTCCAAAAGTTCAAGGCTCTTGTGGAGAACTCGACAGGAAAGAAGATAAAGGTTCTTTGGTCAAACAATGGAGGGGAGTACAAAGGAAATTTCTTCCAAGAGTTCTACACCAGAGAAGGAATCAAGAGAGAATGGACTGTTCCTTACAATCCATAGTAGAATGGAGATGCTGAGAGGAAGAACCGTTCTATATCGAAGGCAGCAAGAGCTATGCTACATGACCAGGACATGCCCCATTACTTATGGGCAGAGGCGTGTAATACATCAGTCCACATTCAGAATAGAGTTCCACACAAGGTGCTAGGGAAGATGACACCAGAGGAGGCTTTCACAGGGAAGAAGCCAGATGTTAGTCACTTTAGGATATTCGAGAGTTTGGCATATTGCCATATTCCTGGAGATACATGTACAAAGTTAGATCAGACTATAGAGAGGGGGTATTTTGTTGGGTACAGTGAGACCTCAAAGGCATACAGGATTTTCATTCTAGGGACTAAAAGAATTATTGTCAGACGAGATGTCAAGTTCATGGAGGACAAGGCATTCAGGAGATCCAGAGATTTGCTAGCAAATGATCAGAGTGAGCAGCCAACAAAAGCTCCAAGACCAATTCAAGAGCAACAAAGCTTAAGTATAGTTACCAATACAAGCGTAGACTCAGTTAGTGAAGATTCATAGAGTATCGAGCAACAGGTGCAACAGAAAATGCATCTAGAAGACTTAAAGGTTGACATTTCATCCTCTACAGTTGGCAACGGGAACCATGTGGTTCTAGATACACAAAGGGATACTCAGGAGTTTGTGGGAGTTCCTAGGAAGAGTACTAGACAGTGAAGACAACCAGCCAAGTTCAATGACTATGTGGCATTAGTTAGTCAGTTGGTAGATAGTGAGCCTTCTAGCTATCAGGAAGTTGCAGAACATCAGGTATGGCGAGATGCTATGGTTGAAGAATATTCTTCAATAATGCAGAATGATGTGTGGGAGGTAGTACCTAGACCAACAAATAGGGTTGTAGTTGGATCACGTTGGATCTATAAGATAAAGCACGGTGTAGATGGTAGCATCGAGAAATACAAGGCGAGGTTCGTGGCAAAGGGGTTCTCTCAGAAGGAGGGAATAGGCTATGAGGAGACATTTTCTCTAGTTGCCAGGTATACTTCTATATGAGCTGTAATCTCACTTGCAGCACAGATGGGATGGCAAATCCATCAAATGGATGTCAAGACAGCATTCCTTAATGGTGAGTTGAAGGAGGAGGTATACATAGAACAACCAAAAGGCTTTGTAGCACACAACAAAGAGACCCACGTGTGCAAATTGAAGAAAGCATTATACGGACTCAAGCATGCTCCTAGAGTGTGGTATGAGGGCATTGATACATAATTGCAGAAAATGGGCTTTGTGAAGAGTGAAGCAGATGCTAACCTCTACTACTTGATGGTTGGGGGTGAGATTCTCATTCTTGTTCTTTATGTGGACGACCTATTTCTTATAGGTTCACTAGGGCTCATAGTGGATTGCAAGAGGAACCTTGCAGAAGAGTTCAAGATGAAGGATTTAGGACTTATGCACTACTTTCTAGGCATGGAAGTGTGGCAGACAGATGGGGAGATTTTCCTTGGTCAAGGGAAATATTGCATTGAAATCGTGAAAAAATTTGGGATGGAGGATTGCAAAGCCATGTCTACACCCATGATCACGAATTGGAGGAAGGTAGATACAACTAAGGAGAAAGATGTATATCCCACTTTACATAGACACTTGATTAGTTCGCTTATGTATTTGGTCAACACTAGACTAGATATAGCATTTACAGTAAACTCTCTTAATTAGTTCAAGGTTGAACCAAAGAGAATGCGTTGGATAGCGGCTAAGCATGTACTACGTTACTTGTGTGGTACAGTTGAGTATGCGATCAGATATGTTCAAGGTGAAGGTATCAGGTTGATAGGCTATACTGACACAGATTGAGCAGGAAGTACAACAGACAAAAGGAGCACTTCAGGGTTTTGTTTCAGCTTGAGATCAAGAGTTGTATATTGGTTCAGCAGGAAGTAGAAGTTTGTGGCTCTAAGTTCAGCGAAAGCAGAATACATAGTAGCTAGCATGGCGACATGTGAAGCTATATGGCTTCGGAAGTTGTTAGTAGCCTTGTTTGGTTAAAAGGTTGAGACTATTGTGATACATTGTGACAATCAGAGTTGCATCAAGTTGTCTGAGAATCCAATGTTTCATGATAGGTCTAAACATATAGATATTAGATATCACTTCATCAGAGATTGTGTACAAAGGAGAATTGTTCAGCTACAGTACATACCTACAGAGGAGCAAGTAACAGACATTCTGACTAAGGCATTGGGGAAGGCAAAATTTATCTTCTTCAGAGATAAGTTAGGTGTTCTGCAGAACAGCTTCCTCGCTAAGAGGGAGTGTTAATTATTGTTAGTTGGACAGCTGTTATTTCTGACCCGAAAATAGCAGTATTATTTATAGGTAGCTTGGATAGCTGTTCGTCTTTATCTATGTATAGCAGCATTAGTTATGGGTAGTTTGGACAGCTATTTGTCCACTCGCCGAGAATTAGTAAATGGTTATTCAAGGATAATTATCTACTAATTTTAGTGATTCCCTTTTGGACACCTTGCAACCGATTCTATTATTGGCTGTCGAGTTGTCTTAATCTCAGCCGTTGGTTTGATTTAATCTCAGTCGTTGGTTTTTCCAATAGGGTAGTATAAAAAGAGGTCATTGGGTCATTTGGAGACACAAGTTTGGAGAAGCATTTTGCAGTGATAGTAAATTGTCTTGCAGTGTTAGCAAGGGCACAGTGTTAGCGTGGGGATAGCAGTGGAGAATATCAGCAGGAGAAATTAGGAGGTTGTCGGAGTTTTGTCAGTGAGACGCAAGAAATTTGGTATCTCTTGATTTGCTGAAGTTTAATATAATTCCTCATTTGTAGAACTGGTTTTCCCTTAGGGGTTTTTCCAGGGACAATTTGTCCGAAAATATTGTGTTCATTGTGTTGCACATTTCTTTCCGTATTTTATAAGTGAAATTGCAGTTGTGTTATTTTTCAATATTAGCTGAAAATTTATTTTCAGCAGTTTAATAATCGTTTATGATAGAAGATTAATAATCAGTGACTACAATAGTTGATTTTTCACACAAGAGGCATCCAAGCGATTATAAACAAAGTCTACCATGCGCTCACTTAATTCGGCTTCTCGTCCTTGTAGCAGCGATGACTTGAGATATTCCACTGTCTCTCTACAAGCTGGCACATTTTCTTTATTCTCACGTAATCTCGGCCCTGCCATTTTTAGTACTAGTGGAATTCCTTGGCATATTTCAAGGAGGCCATTAATATCTATGGTGGGGTCAAACCTGGCATGGGCACTATCTAAAACCAACTCACACAAGATTTCTCATGCCTTGTCTTGTGGAAGACATGATACCTGATAATGACATCGTTCGACTCCTGGCTGTGCAAGAATACGGGTCTCACTGAGATTCCTTGTCGTAAGAAGAATCCTGCTCTGTGGTGGAAGTGATGCTAGGTCACTAATAGGCAGTAGCTTTTCCAGGTGCTTTTGCTCCAATGCATTGTCAACAAAAATAAAGACAGGCTTAGAGGATTGCTCTTTAAAATATTTGGACAATTGTTCCCGACCTTCATTTAAATCCCTGAAGGCAATATTGCGGTCATAAAGGTCTCTTAAGTTTTGTTGCTGTGCAACTTTCAGATCAGCCTCTGAACAGTTCTGCTCTAAATTGACCTTGCAATATTTGTAGTTCTGAAGGTCGAGTTTGCTGAAAACTGTTTTTGCTAAAGTAGTCTTTCCTATTCCACCATGAACATAAATAACCACTGCTTTAACTGATTTGCTTTCCATATCTAGAAGCCGTGTAACATCATTTCTTGCTTCCTCAATACCCACTACAACACACACAAATTAAATTTTATTAGAAAATGTGTTAAAATAAAAATGAAAGAAAATTAAAGATATTATATATATATACTAATAGTTGATCATTTTTAGGTTTTTTGGTTGCTATAGATCTATTTGCACCAAAAAAATACTATTTGTTTTGGATGAGTGACTATTAAACTCTTGTATCACCTAGAAAAAAAAATCAACATAATTCTACTAAGAGATCTAGATAGACTAAATTAGCCTAAACAGCTACTAAATAAAGAAAGACGAGAGAAATTAACACCTGCTTGAGGAGTTCTTCCCTGGGATGGAGGCAACACAACTGGAATCCTATTCAGCACAGCAATTATTGATTCCATTGTGAGCTCCGAGTACTCCTGCCCAAGTCCTCTTCGTAATTTCTGCAAATCATCAGCCGTAACTGGAGCAGCAAAAAATCTACGTGACCATCAAAAGTAAACAAAGATTCATCGTTATTAGGAGTCGATTTACGGACAAATGACCAAATAAAATTTACAATACATAAATTTGAATTACTTGGAAAGTGGATGAGACTGCATTTGTGATATGCAGAGGAGGGAACCTTCTACAATGAATTGGAGAACCCTATTCAGCTTCTCTTGATTACCCAAATGATACTCCAACTGCTTGATGTATTTTGCAAGGTTAAACATGTATTTCAGCAGCACTATGCATTCCTCTCTGTTGGAAGAAACTTGCTCAATTCTTTCCAACACAAAACCCACAACTGACAGCGCTACTCCCACCCACTTTATCTGCGCTCCTTGATTCGTCACACCAATCACCAATTTCCGTGTCTCACGGTTAAGATTTGGAACAATGTTCCTCTGCACTCAAAAACATATTCAACAGAATTGTTATTTCTTTCGAGTCAAGTACACCTTCCTATTAAAACTTCAATTATGTACATCAAGAAGCTTAAATATGATAAGGAAATGGATTTAGACCTTGCACACGTGTTTAGATCGCTTCAGTATCTTCTCCAGTAAACTATCGCTGGAATTGAGAGAGGCAGTCACTCGACTGGTCTTGGCAAGGTGGGCAATCGATGGAAGGTTTCCATGGTCAATGGCAGTTAAGAGCTGCTCTATGTAAGAAATGAGTTCATCAATGTGACTCATATCTTCCACTTGGATCACTTTATCAAATATATCTTGATAATCTACTTGATCAGGAGCAGAGCATGAACAGCAGCAGCAAGTGTTGCCCATTTTTCTCTTTCTGGGCGGCGTATGAAAGAGGGAAGCTGTGTAAATGAGATTTGAACAAGATATGGATTTGGGTAAAACAGATGTATGTGCACAAAAGAGGAGATCCACAGCCTTTAATAGATGTATGTGCCGGATAGCCGTTGCCAAGAAAAATCAGGTGCGAAAAGCATCTTCTGCAAGTGGCCGAATAACACGCCAGCTCATTACGAATCTAAGAAAAATCGTGGGAGATCTGCGTGTCTTTTATAGGGAAGAGAATCATTAGATTAAAATAAGTTATTTGGAGAGTCCTAAGTCTCTTTCATCTTTTTCATCTTGTTCCCATTGTCATTACAAAAATGGGTTTGGTCAAGAAAATTCCACATACAGAGACGAAAATAATTGAAGCTTAGCATGTCCGCCCACGTTTCCCTCTCCTTGTCTTATCTTACTGCATTATTGTCGTCCTTTGGCTCCTGATTCAATCTTTTACTATTGACTTGGACAGCATTGCTTTACAGCTGGATCCAACTATTTGGAAGCGTCTACCAGTCGATAGATTTGGTATTAATTTACTATTTAATATTAATTTAAAATTATAAATTCACTGTTTCTTAAATTTCTAACAATTAATAAATTAAAATATTCAGCCATTCCATCAGCTGCATAGCTAATTCGCAATTATTTCAGTGGATTATTTGAATAATCAAATTTTTTAAATGTGTATTTTTAGGATCTTATTCTCTGATAAAGTCTTTTCAACACCACCCGCGTACTGCCACGTGTTAGCAAAGTGGTTTCGAAAAATAAAAGAATATGAAGAAGTTAGAAAAAAGTATGTAGAGATGTGCAACTGTGGACAGAGATTGTTTGGACTTTTCTTTTGTGGGATAGGAAGTCTAATGGTCATATGATTGTTCCTTCTCCCTTTTGTCTCTGCGTATTTCTTAAGTTCTCTATAAATGACTTGTGCAGTCATGTATTGTGTATTGAGATATTGTTCAATAATATAGTAATTCCCTACTTGGAGTGTTGATATAACTATAGTTGTGGTGAACCATGATAATTAT
The DNA here is from genome assembly GCA_028749045.1 of Cupressus sempervirens. Taxonomy (NCBI): domain Eukaryota; kingdom Viridiplantae; phylum Streptophyta; class Pinopsida; order Cupressales; family Cupressaceae; genus Cupressus; species Cupressus sempervirens. The sequence continues at coordinate 887,279 of JAPHAW010000012.1, forward strand.
CTATGTACTTGTGTTCCATCTTTTTTGTTATGTTTTGATTCATTTCTCTACTTGTTAAACAACTTACAATTGTTATAAGAGCCAAGGTTAGGCTAGAGGAACGATGGAAGACAGTGAAATTGATTCTACCATCAACAAATTTCTTGGGCACTTGAATTCAGTAGAGAGTGAGGTTGTGCATGCAAAATGCAAAATAATCTATCATGTGCATTGGTGGGATGACTAGGAAGATAAGCTAGAAGCTGAAGCAGAAGAAGATATCAAAGCTCTTAAATATGAGCTTAATGCAATTCTTGAGCACACAAGTGATGGTGATGCGCAAACAAGAAAGGTGTTATGAAAGAATTGCGAAAGAGAGCAAAGGAGGATAAGACTAGACTGGCGAGTTTGTAAAACACTTGGTGTTGGCCTTTTATGGCATGGCTTCTATTATTTCTATCTTCAGACTAGATGATTGAAAAATATTGCATTCAAAGTGCACAAGATGTTACAGTTGGAAAATTGTACATATGTCCCCAGAGAATAAAAGTTTTGGGACATACAAGAAATTTATTGTAGAAGAAGATGAAAAGGTAGATAAAAAAGTCTCCTGGGAAAGAAGAAGGTGAAGGGACAGATGAAGGTGCAGAAGATGTGTCTAATATGATAGAAGATACGGTTGAAAAAAAAAAGGCCTGTGTTGACCAAAAAGATGGTCAAAAGGCCAAAGTTATTGCTCAACTTGGAGATGAACAGAATTGGAAAGACCAAGGGCCACATTAAGACTTTCTAGAGGGTAGGTCCAAGGATAGATCCTTGGTGGGAAGTCTTACTAAGATAGTGGATGGGGAAATTATGGTGGCATATGCATCACCTGAGAGGATTTGTGAAGGAAATAGCTATAAGGTTGGTGAAATTGGTAGAGAAGATGAGGATAAGAGTCCAACCCATCATTTTTCATTTCAAAAGAATTGGTCTAGGATGTGAGTTACCCCTACGCTCTAAATCCTCCCATTCCCATTGTTCCTATGATGAATCATCTAAACCTAGTTCATAACACAAACCATATGGGTGGTATTCCCACGAGGATAAAAGAATTTGTGGGGAAATTCAAAGATGGTTGTGCTCTAGATATACATGCTTCTGATTTGTTTAGGCATCAGGGCCACAATGTAAATTACTAGGATATGAGATTATTTAACTTCAATGTTCAAAATTTGGGATTGAACCATGGTGTTGGGTATCATAAGTGTCTACCAGATGTGGCAAGAGCCATGCTTGGAGATTGAGAATCTACGTGGTCTAGAAGAATCAATTCGTAGAGGACACCTATGGATTCTTCACAAAATGTAGAAAACACATCCTTCACAAAATAGAGGCACTTTTCAATTCATAATTCTCCATTTCTATGTAAGGCTCAAACAAAACATGCCACAAAATATTGAAATATTCTAGAATGAATACCATCTCCAATAATCGGTGATGACATGGACAAGTCTGACAATTTGACTGATAGTTTAGTGAAGACAAACAAAAGTAATGGGGTGTCTGATGAAATTTCAAATGGGTGCACAAGAAGGGTGTCTTACTCTAGTTCAGAACACAAACAAAGAAGAACATATAATTGGGAGAAAGAACAAATTGGTAATAGATTAAAATAGTTCATTACAATGTTTTCTCAGTATCAATACATGCCTTTTGGGCAGCCTGTGCAGTCCTTATTTTGTGGTTTATTCCTCCAACTTGGTATGTTGGGTGGAAGTTGCAGGCCATGGAGCCAAATCTTAACCCATCCAAGGGCACAACGATTGCCTCTAGTAATGGATTTTCCACCCTCGCCTATATTGTGGATGTTATGGGAATCATAAATGAGCTCACTGTTGCCATCTCTTCTCATGGCTTAGATAAAAAGGATAATAGTAGTAGTGAGAAGAATGTATTTAGCAGTGGTTCTTTTGTTGTTTTCGTGGTTGAGATTAGCAATGGTGTGTTTGAGATAACTTCAGTAGTCAAAGTCAATATTGTTGTGCTTGGAGCTATCATTGAAGTAGCTCTAAATGGTAGAGTGTTCAAACTTTAATGGAAAGATTTGAAAATAGAGGATCACATTAGGTCAGGTATATGTAGGATTGTCTAACATCATCCATGTTATGGTTCCCATGTGGCAGTAAAATATTTGTATAAAAATGAAATGTTTTTGGCACTTATAGGAGAAGATATTTTTGAATATGATTTGGTGTGGAGTGTGAAAAATAAATCACAACCTTATAAAAATTTTCTCGAAACAAGAAGGTGTTGAGTGACAGTTTTCCTCAGCATGAGAGGTTGCTGAGTGATAGGCAGTAGGTGCTGAGTGAGCTTGACATGTGAAGGAGTCGAGTGAACTCAATAGCAAGGGTGCAACTCAAGACAAAAGGGTGTCGAGTGAACTCGACACACTGGATGCCGGGTGAACTCAGTCTCCAAAGGAAGGTGGAGTTTTACAGGCTCAACACATAACCGGCACAAGGACCGAGTGAACTTGGTAAATGAACAGATCGAGTGAGCTAGGTTAAAGAGTGAACAGAGCATTCTAACAAAAAAATTTCTATCTAAAATTTTCCACCATCTAAATGTAAAGGTAATAATAGAGATTTGCATAAAACCTAAACCTAATATGGAATAGATAGAAGTGAATAACCAGAACAAGCCATATATCTAGAGATTTACTAATATGCCTACTTGCTTGCTTTCTATTTGAATACTGAATCAATTAGTATAAATCTAAGAGCATACAGCTTCAACCAGAGTCAAAACGTATTAACCTATAAACTTCTATTTATGGTATTAACTTGCAGCACTAGATGGCTGCATATAATAATGCCTAGAGCAATCATTGCTTCAACAATTCAAAAAAAAAAAACTTACAAAGAACAAGAAGAATCTGATCCTATGTTGCTACAACTCTGATCTTCTTCCTAAACCTTCCTTCTTCTCTTTGATTGCTCTAATATTCTTCCTTCTTCCTTCTCTGTTGCTCCTTATCTGCTAACTATTGAATGAATGAGCATATTTTCCTTCTGACCTATCTCAAAAAATTTCCCTCTTATTTCTAGATTTGAACTCATCTACCCACATTTAACATTCTTTCTATTGCTCTTTCAAGCTATTAGAGTGGTAGGTAGGTGTTTGGCTCAAGAGGCAACTGCTCACATAGATATTTCAAAACTCCCCCTTTGTCTTGAGCCAAAAAAGCAAGGATCACTCCTAATCCAAATTAAATGCACTAAGACTCTTTCTTAGGTGCACAAAAGTTCCAATACCTAAAGGTTTAGTAAATATGTCTGCTAGCTATTGCTCAAACTTAAAAAATTCCATTTTGATATCTCCATTCTCCACCAACTCTCTGATGAAGTGATATATGAGCTCAATTTTCTTTCTTCTCTCATTGAACACTAGATTCTTAGACAATACAATTGAGGAAAATTTGTCACAAAATATTGTTGTTCCATCCTCTTGCCTTTCATTCAAATTTGTCAACATTCTCCTTAACCAAATAGCTTGACATTCTACTGCATTCACTGTTATTTATTTAGCCTCTTCTATAGATTGAACAACAATAGTTTGCTTTTTGGATGCCCATGAAATTGCACCTGATCCCATATAGAAAATGTATCTAGAAGTGCTCTTCCTATCATCTAAACTTCCATCCCAATCACTATCAGCGTAACCAACCAACTTGAAATCATTTTCTTGCAGTACACAAAATCCAAAATCCCTTGGTACCATTCACATACCTCACATCCCCTTAGGTGTTTCCATAAATCTAGAAATTAAACTTACTGCATGCATCATGTCTAGCCGAGTTGTAGTCAAATACAACAGACTTCCAACCATACTCTTATATAGTGTTGGATTCAAAGTTTTGCTGCAATCTTCCTTGCTCAACTTCAGACCTATTGATGATGGTGTTAGGGTTGCCTTGCTTTTCTACATTTTGAATCTCTCCAAGATTTTCCTTGCATATTTTTGTCAAGAAATGAAGATGCCATCATGCATTTGTTTTAATTTTATGCCTAGAAAATACTTCAAGAGACCTTGTTCTATTATTTGAAATTCATTCTTCATGGCCTCTTTGAACTAGCTAATTAAAAAATTATCATTTTCTTTCAAAATTAAATCATCTACCTACAAGACAACAATCAAAACTTTACCATTTGTTGCCTTAATGCAAAGAGTGGGCTCACCATCACTTTTGTTAAAGCCATTGCTCATCAAGTATGAGTCTATCTTGTTGTACCATGCCCATGGAACTTGTTTGAGCCCATATAGAGCTCTCTTCAATCTATACACCTTGTGTTCATCACCTATAATTTCATAACTAGGTGGCTGCTCTACATATATTTCTTCTTTCAATACACCACTCAAGAAGGCAGACTTCACATCCATTTGATACACCTTCCATTTTTGCTGGGATGCAATTACTATGACAATACACATGGTTTTTATTCTTGTAACCAGAGCATATGTCTCATCATAATCTTTTCCATACTACTGATTGTACCCCTTGACCACTAAACGTGCCTTATGCCAATCTATTTTTCCTTCAGCATTACACTTGGTCTTATAAACCCATTTCACTCCAATTACTTATTTCTTGGGAGACAAAGTGGTTAACTCCCATGTCTCATTTCTTTCAATAGCATCTATTTCCTCATCCATGGCATTACACCATTTCTCTTCCTTTACAACTTCCTCAAAATAAATTGGATCACTATGAGAAGATAATGCAAAATTAACACTCTTATCATAATCTTTATCATGCCTTTCTTCTTGGTATATCTCCCCTAAACTTTTAGTCTTTCTTGGCAATAGGGAGATGAGAGTTTGATCTGAATATTTAGTATTGCTTCTGCTACTATTTTTCATACTAGCTCAGGGTTGTCTTGAATTGCTTGGAGTTGTCAATCGATTAAGAGCTACTTTACTTTTTGCTTTTGTCTGAAATCCATGTTTGCTACTCCATCATCTTTCCGATCACCGATGTCATGTTCTTCCTCATCAACAGTAGGCACCTTGCTTGAAGTGCTTGAAGATTCATCATCTGAGCCATCCCATGATTGATTTTCAAAAACTCCACATAACTTGAAATGATGATCTTCTTGGTGATTGGACTATACAACCTATAAGCCTTTGATTATGAGCTATACCCTATAAAGATGCACTTCACATCTTTATCATCCAACTTTTTCCTTTGTTCCTTTGGCACATGTGTATATGCTACACATCTGAACACCCTCAAGTGTTCAACTGTCCATCTCTTCCTTGACCATGCTTCAAGAGGAATCTTGTCATAGATTGCCAATGTAGGAGACCTATTGATCAAATATACTATAGTTGCTACAAATTCTTCCCAATATTCAATTGGAATCCCTTTGGCTTTCATCATGCTTCTTTCCATTTTAACAATGGTCTTGTTCTTTCTCTCATCCGCTCCATTTTGCTACGGAGTACAACTGGCTGTAAGCTATTTCCTAATTTCATTCTTCCTACAAAATTTTTCAAACATATTGGAGGTATACTCCCCTCCTCTATCCAATCTAAGGAACTTTACATAGTGTCCACATTATTTTTCAGCCAAGGCTTTGAATTCAACAAATTTATCAAATGTTTCAATTTTTTTTTCAAAAATTACACCCATGACCTACGATTGAAATCATCTATTAATGTCATAAAATAAGCACTCCCCACAATAGAAGTAGTTTGCATAGGGCCTACTAAATTAGAATGCACCAACTTGAATGGTGCTTTAGCCCTTCTACACTTTTTAGAATCAAATGGAAGCCTATGTTGCTTACCCAAAATACAAGCCTCACACTTGTTAGATGAACCTACTATGCTTTGAAAATCATCTACCATTCTTTTCTTGGACAAAAAAATTAAACTAGCAAAGCCAAGATGTCCATACTTGAGATGTCAAAGCTTGGAGGGGTCTTCAATCATGCTCCTAAGAGCTGATTGTTGATGTACTGGTGTACACGTTTGCTTGGGAGGTTCAACATTGACTTGAGAAGAGAAGCATGTGTCTATCCTCAAAAGGAACATCCAATTTTTTGTCATTTGGACTACTGCAAGTAATCTATTACTCCTATCCTTTTCATGAATGACACACTTGTCATTTTCCATTAGTACCTTGTAACCATTTTGAACAAGTTGTTTAACACTCATCAAATTGTGCTTCATACCAGGGGAAAAATACACATATTATATTTCCTTCTTCTCACCTTGCCCACTATAGGAATGGTTCCATTATTTCCCATCTTAATTTCAGACTTGAAAGTCTTATCAATGAAGAGAATAAATATTTGTTACCACTCATGTGGTTTCTAGAACTGCTATCCAAATACCATACCTTATCCACATTTGCATTCTACTTTGTCTAATCACCCTACTTCTTCTAGCATTCACTTGCATAATGCCCATATTTATGAAAGTAGTAACATTTAACATTTCTATTATTGGAGTTCTAATTCTTCTTACCTTCTCTAAAGTTGTTTTGAGAGGTGCTTTCTCCCTCTTGGTTGCTAGCTCATCCTAAGCTTTTTGTGCCAACATTTTTTTTGACCATTCCTTCTATGATCTCTACTTCTTGAGCCTCTACCAAAGCCATTTCTTCCTCTCCCCTAGCTTCTTGAGTTCTCTTGAGCCTTGAAAGACTACTCTTGAGAAGTTGTTGCTGATCTGTTGATCTAGTGCTCATGGGTTTGAAGAATTCCCATCCACTCATCGATGGTCAATGTGGTGAGGTCCTTTGCTTCCTTCATGTTCATCACAAGGTTGTCATTATTATGAGTTAAACTCCTCAATATCTTCTCTACAATCCTTTTCTCTTCATAATATTCTCTATTTGATTTGAGTTGGTTTATCAAAGTGGAGATTTGTGAGTTGAACTTTGCAATAGGTTCATTATCCTTTATTTGAAGTTTTTCAAACTACCTTATGATCATTTGTAGCTTCACTACTCTAACCTTATTCATCCCCTTCAAGTTCATCTCAAGGATATGTTTTTCCCCTTTGAGTAATTTTTTGCTGCAATGTTGGGAAAAATTGTTTTTGTCATTGTTACCTTAATCAGACTTAATGCTTTTGTATCCTTTATCCTTGACTCTTTTAGCTAAGTCTTCTATAGGTTTGTGAGGGCAACATACTATGCTAGTTCAGTTGCATCATTAAACCCATTGATCACAAATTCCCTGACATCATTAGCTACCATGATGATTTTTATCTTATTTTCCCATGTATCATAATTATGTGCATTAAAGGATGGCTATGATCATATCTTTCTTGCATCTCCTGCCATGTTAGATATACCCAGAAAAAAAAGCCCTAACTCATTGTGGATGTGGAGCCTCAAAGCTTCAACAAATATGTTTGCATGAACATATTAACAAGGTATGTTCATGCGAACATACCTTATTTATATTTAATATGTTCACGCGAACATAGCATGGTTATATGTTCGGGTGAACATAGTTAGCATGTTCGGGCGAACATGCGTAAAATTCTATATGCAAATCTTTCATCATTTCGTGATTTCCTTCGTCCCCCAAAAGTGTTACCCAGTATTGTGGGTTCACCCTTTGATACTATGTGAAAAATTAATCACAACCTTATAAAATTTTGCTTGGCAAAAGAAGGTGCCAAGTGACAATTTTCCTTAGCACGAGAGGCTACCGAGTGACAGGTAGTAGGTGTCGAGTGAGCTCGACACATGAAGGAGCTGAGTGAACTCAGTAGCAAGGGGACAACTCAACACAAGAGGGTGCCGGGTGAAATTGGCACAATGGATGTTGAGTGAACTCGGTCTCCAAAGGAAGGTGGAGCTCGACAGGCTCAACACACAACTAGTACAAGGACTGAGTGAACTCGATAAATGAACAGATCAAGTGAGCTTGGTTAGAGAGTGAACCAAGTGTTCTAACAACAAAATTTCTGTTTGAACTTTTCCACCTTCAAAATTCAAAGGTAAAAATAGAGACTTGTATAAAACCTAAACCTACTATGGAATAAATAGAAGTAGAGAACCATAACAAGCCAAATTTTTGGAGATTTACTAATATACCTACTTTTTATTTGAATACTGAATCAACTATTACAAATCTAGGAACATATGGCTTTAACCAAAGTCAAAATACATTAACCTAAAAATTCTATTTATGGTATCAACTTGTAGCACTAGATGACTACATACAATAATGCCTTGAGCAATCATTGCTTCAATAGGTCAAACAAAATAAACTTACGAAGAACAAGAATAATTTGATCTTGTGTTGTTGCAACTCTAATCTTCTTCCTAAACCTTCTTTCTACTCTCTGACTACTCTGATATTCTTCCTTCTTCTTGCTATTGTTGCTCCTTATCTGCTAACTATTGAATGAATGAGCATATTTTCCTTTTGACCTATCTCAAAAACTTTCCCTCTCATTTCTAGATTTGAACTCACCTACCCGCATTTAACATTCTTTATGTTGCTCCTACAAGTTGTCAGAGTGGTAGGTGGGTGTTTGGCTCAAGGGGCAACTGCTCACACAAATATTTCAACATGGAGAAGATTCATTCAAAGTGTGCTAGAGAAAAGTCTGGCATCTTTGAGATCATCTCAAGCCTTCATTCTTCTCTAAATCAAATGGGAAGCAAGGGATGTCACACTGCATAGCTATATCAGTTGGACTTTATGGGGGATATTGTTGGGATATGAATTCGAATGGTCATATGAGCATTCCTTCTCCCTCTTGTCTTTCTGTATTCCTTGAGCTCTCTATAAACGACTTGTGCAGTCATGTATTATGTATATAAATATTGTTCAATAATATAGTAATTCTTTGCTTGAGTTGGACATAGCCATACTTGTGGTGAACAATGATAATTATCTATGTACTTGTGTTCTATCTTCTTTGTTTTGGTTTTTTTCATTTCTCTATTTGTTAAATAACTTAGATTCTTTATAGTGAGGATTTACAATTTTTCATTTGTTGAATGTGGGACAAAGGTTTTGTAAACATTTTTTTTGTAGTGAGGATTTATAGTTTTGGATTTGTTGAATATTTGTTTAAAATACAATACGAAGTTCCACCCATTTGATAGTGATAGTCAATGAGTAGCTTGTACTTTCTACAACTTTTAAATCAAGAAAATGAAACCTTTATGTAATTGAACAGCCATAAGGTTGCTGCTAACACTATGTTTAGCATAGTGGTATGATTTATAGAAAAAATGGCATTCATTATCTTAACCAATCTAGAAATTGTAAGCATTGAAGATGAGAGTTAATTGGATTGTTGGAGATAGTATTGTACTGAATTCTCTAACAATTCAATTTCTTTGCATACCCAATAGCACCAAAGTTCTTTACTAAAGCAATCAAAAGATGAAAATTGCAATATTCAATGTTTATCAAGGGATTCATGCTACTATTGCTTGGAAGCACAAACACTGTAATCAAACTCCATAATAAAGAAATTTATGTCATCTATCAGACTTAGAGTAAAGTAAGCTAAATTATAGCTAATTACACCATACAATATAGAGTACACTATAAATGATTAATAATTAATGTGGTGAACAAGATTGGTGATGGCCAAATAGTGTGAAAAACAAATGTTCACACATGCAATAAAAATACAAATATGTTCATATGTATTTAATGTATAACACATATATACATTTTAGTTCCAACCATCATATTAATATTGCAAGCACATGATAAGGGGACTTAATACCACATGCACAAAATAAGGGAACTAGAGAAGGGGAGACAATGGGGAATAGTTTTAACTATTACAAAATTATCATAGACTAACATTTTCTTTCTTAATTATAATTAATAATCTAGCTACAAAAATATATTTTCCCAACCATAAAAGAAGTTCTAAAATAACATTCCTTAGGCAAGACAACAAATGATAATGTGATAACCAATTTTTAGAAGTAAATAAAATTAATGAAGTCTTATCTTTTGTGAATGTTGGTGAGTACCTAGATGATTCCCTTATTATTTTTAATCTATGTTTTCATATGGTAAATGATAACCAAACAATAGAGAGCTTTGTCCATTGTAATTCATCTAGAATAAAATAACATAATAAATGATGGGTGCCACCATATATTCTAATACCTCTTCTCTATTGGTGGATAAAACTAACAAACAAATTTCTTCATTTAATGTTGAACAAATGTTTGAAACAATAATGTTATACACTCTAGCAAGAGCCTATAATACAATTGTAGCTTGTGAGCCTTTCATCTAGGAGGTCTTGAGTTCAAGTCTACTCAAGCTTAGCACATAATAATAATTAATCTAGACTTTGATCCATTATCTCTCAAAAGAAAAAGAAAGTGTTATACACTCCAGTCCAACCAAAACTGGATTGCACTCTATAAATTGGATTGGATTAGATAAGGAACATTATACAATTAGCGCACGAATGGACACATGTGTCTTGATCATCCATTAGAAAAGCAACATTATGCAACAAAACTTGAACTACAAAAATTCTTGCTTACTCTTGAGTCTTATCCTTAATAAACCTTCTTTTAAAGTTGGCATTGATGTGATCTAGAAAACTTTTATTTTCACCCTGCCAACAAGAAAATGCAAAATTTTTACCCGAGATAGATAAAGAAATCATTAGAATGACATGGACTACCTCACTACATTAAAGTGATTAATTTAATTATTTTTCCTTTTTATGTGATTAGTTCGTATTTTGACTAGGGTTTTTGTTTTTTTGTTTTAAAAAAAAGAGTACAGAGTTTTAGACCATATACAATGGAAGTTAAACATACAAAAGACTTCATTAATCAGCAAATAAAAAATAATTAGAGACAAACAATTGAAAGGTGGAAAAAACCAGAGCCAACTTGCAAATTAGTCCAAAGAGATGACATTAATCTCCCTCATAAATACTCCACCATCCTCACCCATAGAAAATCTAATAGTTCAAACAAGAAATAAAATCAATCTTTTTGCTTATTTGTGATGTTCTTTGCCTAGTTGAAGGGAATAAACCTTGACATTTTATGATATAGAGGTCACCTTTGAGGGACGAGGACCATTCCTCATCATGAAAATTTCACTATATTTGTGTAGTGCCTGCCCCTAAGTCGCATTTATGTTATCATTGCCAAACTCTTTTAGGCCAGTTTTATGTTTAATTATTAGTACTATTGTTTTGAGATTATGAGATATTGCTTTACATTTAGTTTATTATATGACAAGATTACTTGGTACTCTATATTTCATGTATGCATGATGATTATTCAGTGTTTTCAATTATTGATGATGATTAGTTTGATGGTTTATTATCATATGTGTTTTCTTATCGATACTTACCCCATACTGCATGTGTATGGTGTGTGTGTTTGTTTTCTTTATGTATGGCATTTCTAATGTGGTTAAGGAAGGGAGTGGTAGTCACTTGCTAGTCAGGATCTACATGATGCACCACTTCAAGCCATTACCTATTTAGCTTAGAATATTGTGCCTATACATGCATGGATTTTATGCAGGTTGCAAGTACCAAGTATCGACTTCCCTGAATTGCCAGGATGAGCATACCCTATCGCATTATCTCAATGGTAATAGAGGGGAGATAGATTCTTAAGTCCAAATCCTGTACTTTGAAGCCATTTGTCTTAAATAATTAGGACAAGTATCCGAGTTGAGTACCCTTCAAATGCATCTAATGACATCAATTCGTGATTATAATCGCTTAGTTTAATTTTGTATGTGTTTTTCTATGATGGGTTTTCGTATTTTACTTTATGAGTCCTTGGTGAATTTTCTATTAGTTAAGTCTAATTAAAAGATTAAATTAATGATTTAATTTAATGGAAAATTATTATGATATTTTAATATTTAATTATATTTAATTAATTAAATAAAAAGAATTAAATTTGAAGATAAAAGTTACAAGGATAACGTTAGAACATGATAATATTTATTTAATTTAATAATAATATATTTAGAGTTCATTTTTGAATAAATGCTAAATACTATTATTATTTAAGTTAATAAATATTTTATCATTTAATGTTCAAAAATAAATTTAGAAGTGGAAAAGAAATTAATTTATTAAAATTTCCTGATCACATGATATGTGCATGAGATTAAATTTAATCTAAAAGAAGCCAAGTGAAATTAAATAAAGTAATTTAATAATTTAATAAACGTGCATGAAAAGAAAAAGTAAAGGTAAAAGAAAGATTAAGAAATGTTAATGAAGAGTTGAAGCTGGGTGAGCAGAGAGTTCTCTCAGGTGAGTGCACAATTAGTGCCCAGATTTTAGAAGAGAATTCCTTATCAACAATAGAGGGTTCATTTTTCAAGGGATTGAAGTTTTGGAAAGGGAACACAAATTTTGGAGAAGGAATTTCTAAAGAGAGAAGGTTTTGAGAGAAGAAATTTCTCTCACAAATCTTTTTGGGTGTTTTCGATTTAGCATCAGAATCCAGGTAGATTCTTGTGTTCTAATTCACATAGTATATTATATTCTTCATTATTCCTATCTTCTTCATGTTTGTGAAATGATTATTTGTGTCGAATGTTTCAATATAGTGAATTTCTATTATGTATGTTAAATCTTCTGAATATGTAGGGATTGAAAACATTTAGAATTGTCATCCAATAAATTTGCAAATTAGATTGAGTAATTAAATCTAGGTAGAGTTTGAAAGAAAAGAAAATTTGAAAATGGAAAAGTCGATTGGTTGATAGTAATTCGTCTATTAAATTATCTTTGCAAATGAAAAAAAATAAAATTATTAAAAAGGGCATTTTATAGGAATGTCATTTTTATAAAATAAAATTTTAAAGAAAAAATTTAAAAAAAAATATAATTGGAGGGGGAGGGAATTACCCTGTACCCCCTGCTGTCGCGGCTCTATGACCAGTGCCTACATTGTAGGTACTACAATGGCAGGGTAATCTGTACCTGACCACCGCAGGCCCTGCGGCGCAGAGGCTGTAGGCCCTGCGACAGTAGGTACTGTAGCATAGAGGCTATGACCTTTATTATAGTCAGCAAGCTTTAAACGTTTAAAAAATTATTAAAATTTATTTATTTAAAAGTTTAATTATTATTTATTTATAATTTTTAAAATTATAATTTATTGATAAAATTTATTAACCAATTAAGTTTTTTAATAATTAATTAAATGATATTTTAGTTTAATTAAATTAAATTAGATTTGATTATTTAATAATGAAAAATAAATTATAAGGTTAGAGATGTATTTAATTTATGTCAATTATTGAAAATTCGATGAGGAATATTTTAAATGATTCTTTAATATATATATATATATATAAAACTATCCTTAGAATATTTTTGGTAATTGACTTAAAATAAAATGGGATAATTCTATATTTTAATTGATTAAATGAATGAGTTAAACTATAGGGTAATCAGAGAATCTTTTTACTTAAAACATATTCTGAAATGAAAATTGAAACCCTACATTTAACTCAATCATGTGTTTTTAAAATCAAACCAAGACATGAAACTTACACTTTGTTTATCTATATGTTGTCTATGTTTTGGGTTTGGGTTGACTAGATTGTTGACCAATTTTTAGGACATCTACCAGAGGCTTGGGAGTTTTGTGAATGTGGTATTATGCTGAACTGATCTTGATTATTTTTACTTAACCATGGTATGTGATGGTATGCTCTATGTTGAGTGTGTTTATATTGCTGATTATTGTTTTCAATGCCTTGTGGGATGCCAAGATTTATGCTATGAGATATCTTGACTTAATTTTTTTAAGTCCTTGATTAGTTATATTTGAGTTGCTTTCTAGTCACTTTGCTAGGACTGAAGTGTTTTCTATGTTCTTGATGATGTCCTATTGTGACATGTTTGACTTGACCATTTTGGGATGCTTTAAGTGTTACTCGTTGAGACCCAATGGATATTGTGATTTATTTTGGGATACTTTCTGGTTGCTTGTTGGAGAACCAATGGATATTGTGATTCATCATATGATGTTATTTAGTTGCTCATGGAGAACTGATGTGATTATTATGGATTATAATTATGATGATTTCCAGTTGCTTGTGTAGGATTGAGGTGATTTTTCTATGATTTGTGATTTCACAAGTTTAGGGTAGGTTATCTATATGTAGTGTCAGGAAGTGGCTTGCAATGGGGGCCAGGGCCCTAAGTGGCTACTAGGGTAACTCATTGTAGGTTGTTTAATTAAGTGATAATATTTACACTAAATGAGAGTAAAATGAACCTAAAAAGATAATTGTATGTTCTCACCCATGCCTCGAGTGAGCTAGTATAGACTAGGATGGGTGTAGAGAGAACACTTGGTTATGGCCTTGCATTCTGTAGTATGCCTTGTCAGTATGAGAGGATACTAGTGGCCATAGGGATCACTAGGGACCCAGGATTCCTAAGGGATTGCTCAAGTAACTCCAAATGTGAATTGTGCGATGACACTTTCCCGCTTACATAGTAGATTCCTTATGTGTCTTGTGTGCCTCTTGTTCTAGATGCCGGTCTATGTTGGAACCTTTGAGTTAGTATACTTTTAGGATTTCTTAGACTTAGAGAGTACTTGTGTTATGTGATTTGATATCCTATTTAAGACTTGAGACTATCTCCTCAGCACGATCGGAGTGGGCCATTTAGGTTCCACGCAGTCGGGTGGTAGTGCTTTTTACTCTTACCATTTGAGATCCATCTTTAGACACTGTGGCTAGAGCTTCTTGGTATGCTTGTTTATCATGTTTAGATGATGTTGCTTATTGATGCATTTCCTTGTATTGATGATTAACATGTTAGATTTTCTTATGCTTATGTTGTAGTATGTTTAGGAGTGATGTCCCTATTACTATAGTACCAACGATCTGATCGATAACTTGGGATTTATGCATGGGGGATGGCTAGGGCTCATGATGGTCTAATGATGCTATTAATGGTTGGAAGGAACCGTGCACTTAGTTAGTTGTATTTTATGATGGATGTTTATATCTTTTATATCTTTTATGTTTATATCATTTATTTTATTGTACTTGTATCATGGATCCAAGGAGGATGATGTATTGTTGTTTTACATATGTATATTCTTTTAGCCTTTCATACCCTATGACATGTGCAGCAGATGATTGGGCATTCCGAATTTAATTTGCCAAGTTGCATTCAAAACAAATATATATTAATTAACTAGACTTTGGACTTTCTATTATTCTTTCATGTGTATGTGGTAGTTGTTAGAGTTAGTATTAATTCTATTTAAATGTGACGCAACATCATGGGATCCTTAAGGAATGTAACCTATTATGTATACTTTTAGTTGATTGTATGTTATTGCTTCCGCTACTATGCATTTGATGTGTATGATTTATCTTTCTTGTTTTAAAAAAAAAATGTTTGGCAACTTAGTAAAACTTTAGGTTAATTCTTTTGGATCCCTTGGCGGGGTGTTACAATTTGATTGCATTTTTCAACACCCACAAAAGAACCCCTATCTCCCAAGATGAAGCTTTTGAAAGGAACCTACTAAATTAATGTAAAATAGGAAGTAGATATCTATGATGAGCTAATATGGCTTGTAGGATAACATTTGAACTACCCTAAATTTTAAACAAAGCCTTGACCAAAGGTATGTACTTCATAAAGTTCATCTTTCATGCCTATTGCCATGAATTCTAGGTTTTCTTCCACTTTCCTTTTTTGATCAAAGATGTTACAAAACTTGGTTTTATTCCACTCTATGAGTTAATGCTCAATAATTTTTTATTTTTACACCACCTTGTAGATTTTGGACCTCAAGACATCTACTTCCTTCCTCTTGATTTACAATAGGGGTAAACGAGAGGAGTCTAAAAACCATATTTGTTTGAATTTAAAAGGGTTTCTATTGGGACCTCTCCCATATTCATCTTAAGGAGAACTAGAAAATGACCAGACCCTGAAAATGGTAAAGTTTCTTAGCTAAGGTGGGAGTTTTTGATGCAGTAGAAGGCAGGAGAATCCCCAAAGGAGATGTGCTACCCCCCAAAAAAAACCACACAATGAAAACACAAAAAATGATATAAGATTTGATACCAAACACAACTCTTTATTCATAAAATAATTGATTACATACAATGTGTCTAGTTGTAAGGCCTTTCCGATTACAAAAAAATACAAAAAAAAAAAAAAAAATAGTTCTGCAAGATCCCTCAAGATCCAACACAAGCCCTAGCTAGTCTAGATTTGTAGTACCATAATACTCTGGAAGAAACCTCCAAGCACTTAGATCTAAATTGTGCTCGTAAGCCACTAAGCAATCTCCTTATTTTGCAAGCCACAACTAATAGCTTTTCTCAAACTTCGCTCCTCTTCCACATCCTCTTCTCTAAGCTGGATGATATGACTTAAGACTCCACAAGACCCCTTACATATACCCAACTAAGCCACAAGTCATCCTAGAATGTTTCAAATTAAATAAACCCTTCATTAAATACATGTTGAGCCACAAGTCCACCTACAATAGATATTAAATGTTAAAGGCCTTAGAAGGCTTACAAAACTCATTAAATACATATAGAAAAATTAAGAAAGACCCAAATAGGTCCACATGAACTCCCATGATTGATCTACATCCTAATCTCAATCCCCATACAATAAATGCATCAGGTTTGCCAAGAAAATCTATGAGAATTCCATCCTGTAAGCCACTCTATTGAGCATCAGTAACCAGCATCCAAGCACTAGTGAGCTCCTACAAGTATTATCGAGAAACATAGTATGTGCTAAGCAACAATATATGTTGAGCTTCCTCAGTGCCCAATCACCTTGACCAACATTACACCTAGTAATGACTGAGGATCGAGTCCCCAACTCCAAAGCCAAATTCCATCTAAAATGTAGGAATTCCAACTACCCTAGGATGTTCCTACATTAGAAAACTCATATGCGAAAAGATATTTTTAGTAGCCAAAAGAAAATCTCTTGGGATTCAACACATAAATCCCAAAGTTGTTCTTCACATACATATCCTCCAAGTCTTCAACTTGTACACTCTTTCCCTTGTTCCATCTCTTCTTCTTTACACCCATTCTCGGTGTTCCATAGGTTTCCTTTCCACATTGATCTCTAACCTTCTCAGAATCCTTCAACTCAACTCAGTTACAAATACTTAGGTTCCTTCTACCAATTTCTTCATTCTGCAAAGGACTCAGAGAATGCTTCTTGCCACCTTTCTCAACAGTAATCACATTCTTGACACAACCATGCATAGCCCTGTAATCATACTGCCAAGGTTTACCAAGTAATATGTAACAAGTATTCATGTCCACAATATCACACAAGACTTGATCCTTATACTATCCACTCTGAAAATCAATAAGATACCGCTCCCTCACTTCCAAAGCATGATTATCTTGTATCCAACCAATCTTATAATGAAAAGGATGTCTCATTCTCTTGAAACTAAGTTTCTAAACCATCTCCTCAATAATAAGGTTATCCGTACTACCACCATCCACATACACATTGGAGATTTTAACAACATAATTACAACAAGTGTTGAAAGACAAGGTTCCAGTGCCTTCTTACCAAAGAATACTTGTCAAGCTAGCAAGGTCTTTCCTTCCTTAGGTAGCCTTCTATGAACACTTATAAGCTCTATGTCCTTCTTCACCATAATGAAAATAATTACCTTTAAAGGAAACCTTACTTGTCCTCTACCTTGGCTCAATAGGTTTTAGTTTATCTTTTGCACTTGATTTATCCTTTGTCGAATGATCTTGCTTCTCTTTCTCTCAGGAACTTCCTTGATTTCTCTTTTTCAACTTATTTTTTGCCTTTAGAGCATACTAATAAGTATCCTAAACTAAATCAATCTTCAACATACCAACCTTATCCTAAATGTTGAATCTCAAACCATTAATGTATTGATCCACCTTCTCCTTAGATAATTCTCTATGTCTAGACCAAATAGTCAGGTTGTAAAACTCCTCAGTATAATCCTTCACATGCATATCCTTCTACTTCAGGTTTTGCAACCTTTTAAACAACTCAAGATCATAATCTATAGAAATGAACTTAGCCTTTAGTTTTATCACCGTTAATCTCCAAAAAGTGATCTTTATTTCACCTTCCTCTTCTATATCTCTTTGTAATTTTTTCCACCAAAGAGTAGCATACACTTTTAGCTTATTCTATACAAACCTCACTTTGAGTAGTCTCCAATATCCTCTAACTCAAAGCACTCTTCCAATTCACCAATCCAATCAATTAGGTCTTTAGGATTCAAAGTATCAGTGAAATTAGAAACCTCCATTTAATGCTTTATTTTCAATTGAGATCAAAATCTAGCAAATCGACCAACGCTGTCTCCCATAAGTCTCCCCACATGATCATCTATATTATCACCACTTGATCCAACAACCTCAAAGTCTTCAAAACCTTCCTCATAACCATCTTCAATAACCAGATACCAAAATACACAAGCAATAACCCTCATGATCTCATTCTTCACTAACTCCATCTTAGATCTAAAATTTGTTTCAACCTTCTCTATGATCCTCATTTTTGCAATATTATAGAGTTCTTTAATTTCCCTAGGGTCCAATTTCATGGAATAATATTCCAAGATCTTTGCAAACCATCTACAAAAAATCCACAAGATTACCCAATCCTCGCCCTAATGATCTTCACCCTAGGTCCTAGTGAAAACTGCCTCAAATTTTGTGGTCTGTCTACACACTAAGGAAAACCTTCACTTTGATACCATATGATGTAATGAAAGGTAGGAGAATCCCTAAAGGATATTTCCTGGCCCTTAAAAAATAACCACACAATAGTAACACAAAACAAGATATGAGATCTAATACCAAATACAACTCTTTATTTATAAAACTACTAATTACGTGCAATGTGTCAAGCTATAAGTCCTTCCCGATTATAACCAAATGTAAAGAAAATAATAGTACTTCAAGATCTCTCAAGATCTAATCCAAACCCTAGCTATTCTAGATCTATAGCACCATAACACTCTAGAGGAAACGTTCAAGAAAGATCTAAACTTGTGCTCACAAGCAACCAAGAAATCTCCTTGTTTCCCAAGCCACAACTACCAACTCTTGTAAAACATCACTCCTCTTGTCTAAGCTAGATGAGATTATTTAATACTCCACAAGATCCTTTACTTAGACCCAACTAATCCACAATTTAGCCTAGCAAGTTACAAATTAAATAAACCTTTCATTAAATACATGTTGAGCCACAAGTCAACCTATAATAGATATTAGATACCAAATGCCTTTGAAGCCTTAAAAAACTCATTAAATACATATAGGTCAATTAGAAAAACCCAAATAGGTCCACTTGAACTCCCATGATCGATCCATGTCATGACCTCAACCGTCATGAAATAAATGACCAAGTTAGCCAAGAAAACCCATGAGGGCTCCATCTCGCAAGACACATTACCGAGTGTCAAAAACCACTAGCCAAGAATTGTCAAGCTCCTACAAGGATTACTAAGAAACATAGTATATATCAAGTAACAATAATGGAAACACATAATATATGCTAAGCTCCCTCAACGACCGAGAACCTCAGCCAATATTACACCTAGTAACGATTGAGCACCACTTCTTTGATGATTGAGTCGCCAATTCCAAAGCCAAAATCCCTCCAACATGTAGGATTTCTGTCTACCCTAGGATGCTCCTGCATCAAATTTGGTCTAGAAAATTGCCCAAATTAAAAAAAAATTGTCCAAGTTTTCCAGTATTTGACTAAAACCTTGCCTTATGTTATTCCAAGTTAGAGAGTTATCTATAGAGGTAACTTCAATCAAGGTATTGGTACTAATCTAGCGGTTAAAATCTGTCAAGGTTTGAGGTAATTGTGTCTATCATCCTCTATTTTTTGAGTAAAAGGGCATAGCATTGAAATATCCTCCTATATTATAGAAATGATTGAGATCTTGTAGATGTTTCCCTATCTCAAAACATAACTTCCTCTTGTCAGAGGTAGAAGTAGGTCCATAGAGTGATTTGAAAAGAGTAAATTCTTATTAAGATCCTTAACTTGAGCAATTACCTAGTGTTTTTTGCATGAATCAGGGACATACAAATATTACGAGGGTTCCTGATGAAACCATATCCCCTAAAGCCGCTACTGTCAGGCTCCCGTAGATACTTCTAAAACCTAATTTATTTTTGAAATTTGTTAATTCTTTTGAAATCATTTTAGTTTCTTGAATATTAGCTACATCTCATTTGTATTTATCAAGATAAAACTTTAGGACGTGCTTTTTTTAAGGATAATTGAGACCCCTAACATTCCAGGCTAGGACTAACATTGTCCCTTGGGAAGGCTCTTTGCCTTCCCTGCTTCAAAGAGATTAGTTAATTTTTTTCATCCTTTAGCTCCGACAGCCTGAGATCTTAGTTCATTCAGGGATTTCCTTCCTCCTTTTTAAGTTAATCTATCTAATTTAGGGGGAAAGGGAGGAGTATCTGATTGTTTGATGCCTCTTGATTTGTCTAATTATTCTAATTCAAGAAGATATGTATGAAGGTTATCCATTATATAGCCTTCCCCTCCTATGACAAGCATTTGATTTATGATAACCTTCGTGTGGTGATCCAAAATATCTTGGACAAAATCCTCTATGAAAGTGTTAATAAGATCCTCTTTCAATTTATTATAGAGGGTCTCTTTCTCTTCACCACTAAGCCTTCCCCAAGAGGAGCTTCTACATGCGGAAGAGTTTTCTTTAGATGGTTGTCTAGGAGAGCAATCTAGTTAAGTATTTTGATTTTGATCCCTCACTGAGAATGAATGAGGAGGAATCTACATAGAATTATGCATGGTATTATCAATAGGGTTCCTATCAAAGATAAGATCCTCCATATATTTTCCATCAACCTTAGATGAGGGATTACAACCACCTTCTTTAGAAATATTTTTCCTTCTAATAATAGAAAATACTTCACCTAAAGGGTTGAGAGTAATAGAAAATCCCCCATTGTTTTCCTCATATGAGGGAGGATGAGAGGATGATCCTGTAGAATCTAATTTTGTTTTACCCCTAAATGTTCCTTGTAAAGATGTGTAAATATAAATACAAATTGAACTAATTCATTAAATTAGATGTGGAATGTAAATCTAGATGTAAGCTATAAGAAAAAAACCCAATTTAGATTTGTAATCAGGTTTTAATTAATAATTGAAATGAATGATAGAATATTCATCTTGAAATGTGTAGGGGAAAGTAACTTTCTATTTTACAAAAGATAGATTTGGTCTTGTTATTGAAAATTTAATTGCAAAATCCCCAAATGAAATAGAAAACCTAGAAAACACTAGAATTCATTTTCTACCAAAGTCTTTGGAATCGGTCAACTTGGAGTAAAAGTGTCCAGATATTTTTCCACAAGGTCATTGTCTTCCTAGGATAATCTAAGTAGGTTGACACAAGTTTCTCTAGAAGCTTTCAAGAAGTTATTTCTAGAGTTGCAACCTTGATAAATTTAGTAACTTGTTCCTGCAGAGAGTAAATTCAAATTTATATTTTTGGGTGGATGAGGGCTTTCCTTGGTCAATCCCTAGATTGAGGAATCATAATTGAATTGAAATGTAAATATATGTAAAGGAAAGAAGATAAATATAGAAATTCACCTTGTTTGTGGAAAACCTTGCCAATAAGGATTTTTCTTGATAGATGTTGAATTCAACATGTAGATAGTAGGATATCACCATAATTATAGTTAATCTATCAAAAACAAATCATGGAACCATGGATGTAAATTTCAATCAATAAAAAAGATGACAAAGACCTCAATGTAGATCTCCTCCTTTGATGGACAATAAATGTTAGAGCTTGAAGAGGAAAAGCTCACAAAGGATCCTTGAAACCTTGAAAGCCATGAATGCTTGATGAAAATTTCCTTTCTCAAATGATTAAATGCCTTGAGCCTACACTTATATTTCTATCATGAATGTCTCTAATTGTTTAGTTGTGAAAATGGGGATCCCAAGCCTTCTTTTATACCAATTTTTTACTAGGAAAATAATACAAGACAATTGGTAACCAAAATTAAATAATTGAAAACCTTGAGGCACTTCGGGTCCTATGCTCCCAAATCCTTGGGGAAGAGGTCAACCTATTCTTGAGGAAGGGATCGGGGAGAGATCTAGAAGACATAGGGGGAGGTGGAGATGGAATAAAAAAAAGTGGAAAGGAATGGGAGGAATAGTACACTGAGCACACATTCATTCAAGGTCTAAGAGATCACTATGGATGGGAACTAAAGGTCTTAAATCATGGATGCTTCCATTTTAAGATGATATAAGTCCTTTTTAGGACCCTTAGAGTCATTGTCCATGGTTTTTATTATTTGAATATAACATTTTCTATGAGTTTTTAAAAATGAAATTCTTCAAAATCCACATAGTTTATGAAGACCTTTTTTTTAAAAATTCTTTTTCATAGGCTTGGAAAAGACTTAATTTTTCTAGGCCTACATGTGTTGAATTTTAAATAATTTGCACACAACCTTTGTAATAATATGGATCTAATACTTTAAGAACTACATAGATTTGATACCGTGTAGAAGTTGAGAAAACTAAATATAAAGAACCCAAATGATCAACTGCAAATAAATGACATGTTACAAAGAAGAGTAAAGGAAAAAGAAAGGATTTATTCTAAAAAAGAAAGAGATATATTTCAGAGAGTAAAAATGAGAATTTTTCTCATAATGAGAAAGAGTTCTCAAGATATAAAATGCAAGAGAGAGAAAATCCTTATAAAAGGAGATCATGCAACCCTAAAGGAGAAAATACATTTAATGATACAAAAAACTATTAAATGTCAAATATGCATAAAGAAAGATCTTACAAAGGAAGAAAAGGTAAATAACCTTTTAATCTAACACCTACCCCCCCCAAGATGAGAATGAATGCAAATATAAATAATGCATAAAAAGAAAAGGAAACTAGAAAGAAGAAAGAAAACTTGGGTCCTAGCAACATGGCATGATGAGGTACACAATCACAACTAAATATCTCTAAGGTAGAGAAATAAAGAAAAACTCATGGGAAAAAAATTTCTTCAAGAAAGATGAAGAAGCATGCAAAACTAGTGAAGAAGTGTAGAAGCCTCCAAACTAGAAAATGTCCTAGAAGATAGAAACAAAATAGTGATCATGAAGAGCACCATTGAAGCATGAAGAAGTTGTAAACTTCATCAAAAATAGCTACCAATCGAAGGAACCTCCAATAAAATAAAATATGACTAGGTAGAGAATATTATAATCTACATGAGTGCCCTCAAATGATAGTACTTGAATTAGGCGGCAACCAAAGGCAACAAATTGAACTCAAAGATACAAATGGTATAGCATACTAGATCTCAAAGAGCTGATCAATTGAACATGGAAGGTTCCCTAGAAAATAGGAAAAAAAGAAATTTTTTTATATGGTAAATAATATAACTAAACAAAATGCACAGGTAGGGTATGTGCAGAATCATGGTCAACCAAACTATGGCCTTAAGTGGCAATGAAAAACCAACAAATCAGGGTTATATTAAACTAACACTTAATTTTAAAGTATTGATGGACTTTATATCGAAAAGTTGTAAGAAAATAATTTGTACGAAATCAAATGTAGTTTCTAAAACACTAGGCCTTATTTGGAGAAAGAATTATTTGATTGGTCAAAAGTTTTGATTTTAATACAGTACTACAAAATTTTTAGGGTGAAAATAAAAAGTAGTGTATGTCTTTGTTAGAAAGGTTAATCTTCCCTTGGATGTATTAATTGGGATATTCCAAGGATCCCTAAATGTAGTTTGTCCTATTGTACACATGTGGAGGACATGCCATTGTTTGTCCTTTATTCCACATGTGAGGACAACTCATTTTTATTCCTTTATTAAGGAATTTAGTTTATCCTCCTTAAGAGGATTGTGACACTTTGCACACACCTATTATGAATGTGGCATTCATAAAAATGGGAGTTACACATGCAACTCCTTTCTCATCTCTTTATAAGAGATGCTCCTCCTTCTTTCTTCTTTACTCTTATCACTTTGATGTTATTGTATTGAGCTATTTTGCTCCAACACTCTCTCTCCCTCTTCTATAGGCATTTGCCTTCATTCATAATACTCACAAAGGGTTTTCTTTGCTTTCCCCTTATAAATCCTTGTCTCCATTGTTGAACCATCTTGGTGTATGCTCTTGGATTTTGCTTATCTCATGGTAACATTGTTTCACACTTAACTTACTTGGATTGTTTCTCGTTCCTTGCTCAATCTTATCGTTTCTTGCATGGTATCAGAGCTTGGCTATCTAATCCTTGTTTTAAGTTTTGTGTTGAAGGTTGCCATTCATTGGAGCACACCTTATTTGGAGACGTCATTGAGAGAAGAAGTTTGTGTTGCAATTTCCTGCTCATTCTAACATCCTTTGTGTGCAAATTTTATTGCATCATTTTTATCATTGTTTACTAACCCTCTTTGGAAGGCTTGCCGCCAAAGGGTTTTCCTATAAAAGTTTCAAATTTTTTTCTTGTATTGGAAGGTGTGCTGCCAAAACAAGAAATATTACTTCATATCACTCATTTATTATAAAGTTGTGCATTTTTTTCTAAATTTTTAAAAAATATTTATATATATCTATTTTTTCTCCTTATTATTATTGAAGGATATCATTATTTAAGTGTGTTTTAAAAAAAAATTAGGTCCTTAATTTAAAAAAAAAAAAATCTAATACATTTTTTTTTATTTTAATCTATATCTTAATTTATCTATTTGGCAAATCTAATTTTTTAAAAAAATTTATGAGTTTTTAATTAAGAAACTTTCTATCTTTTTTTTCTTACCTTTTGGGGTCTTAAAGATCACTCAGATCTTTTCTTGTTTCCTTTAGAAACTTTCTTTTTTTTTTTTTCTGCCGTTGATAGGTTATTTTTATAAACCTTGATTTGTGTCTAGTTTAGAGGATTGTGGATCTTTATTGCGAGTTTTTCATTTGTGCACCTAAATTATCACCGCACCCTGCTCTGGTCTATCTTCCGCTATGCTTATTCACCTCCCCTTTCTTGCACTGTGTTCAGACTGCAGCCGAGGTCATTAAAGCTCTTTGTGCCACAGATGATCTCCTAAATGCTCCTTCCAGTAAAGATGTTGTCATCGATCCTTCTAAGGTTAAGGTATCAATAGAACTTGGTTTATGTGAAGTGTTGAATTCTATTGCAATTAGAACCCCTTGTATCCCGCCTTCTCCACCAAATATAATCACGAACACGTGGTTAATTTCTGTAACTTTTTCTGTCGAAGAGTGGTGATTGCCACAGGGATAGTTGTGGCTCCATCCATCTTCTAACGGCACACTTCAGAACTCAAAGGATGACCATTTTTTGCAGAATGTTCTACTAGTACATTAAAACATATAAATGTTTCTTGTTTGCAATCATATTTCTCTTCAGACGTTTAAAATCTCAGACGGTTTTTTGCAATCATTCAAAGACATTTTTTTGTTTCAGTTTCTTTTAGCCTCGTAGCTTTTTTTGAGGAATATTATTTATTTTTAGCATTCCTTAAAAAAGGCTCATAGTAGGCTCTCCTTCTGTGACTCCTCTTTATTTGCAGAATCCGCAAGTTTTTTTTTACTATTTTTTGTGTGCAGCTTGTCCTTATGCCTGCATAACTTTTTCATCTTTGTTTATTCGCATTTGTCATTTTGCCGTCCTGGACCTCTGCATGTCAATGGTTTCAATTATTTAACAACTTTCTCATTCTTTTGGCAGTTACTTTCTTTTTCATCTTTTTCCCTCATTTTGTATCATCTTAATTATAACAGATTAGATTCCTCTATTTTTTTTAATAAAAAAAACACTTAAATGCTATATTACATTTTTTAATCATTACGAATCATTAATATAGCCATCCTAAATATAGAAAATAGGATTCGTTGTTTTTAGGCTATAATCATTCTAAAAATGCTTCTGCAGGATTCCTTTTTTATTTCAAATTAATCCTTGTACTAACGTTTTGCTACAGAGTTATATCATTTTTTTTCAGAAACTTATTCATAGTTCCATCATCACGTTTCATTTTAATTCAAGTTAGCATATAAGTCATATTTCTATTATGGGGGACATTTTTCTTTCATAAAGATGTCAACCTTAATTCCAGAAATAAAACTTAGTCATTCTAATTATCATTCCTGGAAAACTCATATTTCATTCATTTTTCATTTTAAACACCTCTTCGAGATAGCCATTGATCCTTCTGTTGAACTTGGTTTAGTGGCTACCCAAGACGAAAAAGATACTTGGAAAACTAAAAATGAAGAAGCTTTAGGTTTAATTGGTATTTCCATTATTCCAGATTTATATGTATTAATTGCACACTGTTCTAAAGCTCATGATGCCTGGTCAATCTTGCAAACCAAGTATGACAGTGGAGATGAATACCGCAAAATACAGTTGTAGGATCAACTTGAAGATCTCAGGTATACAGATTTTAAGAGCATGGATGAATTTCTATTAAAATTTGATTCTCTTAAAAGCCAAATTATTGCTTTAGGTGTCCAGTTAGAGGACATTCGTTTAATTCATCTTATTCTTAAAAAGTGTCTTCCTAGATAGTTTCAATAGTTTATAACTAATGTTCATGCACAACTTGCTATTCCTACTTTAACTACTCAGTTAACTTATGTTATTTTTCAAACTTTATTAAAACAGGAAGAAGCTCAGCTAATTCAGTTTGGTACCCTTAAATCAACTGAACATGCATTTATGTCTCGAAATTCAAATAATAATAATTTTCGTTCCAATAATAATAATAAAAACAAACGATATAATAATAATTCTAATAATTCCAATAATAAATTTCATGTGAAATATAACAATAATAACAATCACCATAACAATAATCATAATAACAATCGTAATACTAATAATCAAAGGAATCATTCCAATTCCAAACCTCATTGTTCTTATTGTGGCAAAGATGGTCATGTTGTCAATAACTATTTTAAAAAGAAAAATGATAAAAAACCTATGAATATCAGTAACCATAATAAAAAATCAAATCATAAAAAAGGTAATTCTACTGGTTCTAATTCTCGTCATGCTTTTACTTGTAGCTTTAATCTTTGCAGACCTTTAGAATGGATTGTTCATAGTGGTGCATCACAACATGTAACTTCTCATAAAGAAATTTTTGATTCTCTGCAACCTGATATTGCTAACATTCCTATTCAGTTAGCTAATAATCAAACTTGTAAAGTTAAAGGTTTAGGTGATGTAACTATTCCTAATGGTAAATTGCATGATGTATTGTATGTACCTGATTTGAAAACTAATTTGCTTTCTGTTTCACAGTTATGTTAGGACTATAAAGTTGAATTCTATAAAGATACATGTTATGTCATAGATCCTCAAACTAAACAAGTGATTGCTCTTGCTAAAATGGATAATGACAACTTATTTAAATTTCATGAATTTGCTAGCTCATGATATTCTTTACATACTTCTATTGATTTCAATATATGGCATGAAAGACTTGGCCATTTAAATTTGGATTATATTACTTTCATGCAAAAACACAATATGGTTGATGGCTTGCCTCACATTATTCCTTCTAAGATTGCTTGTACAGGTTGTATGAGTGGTAAGATGCATAGGGAGCCCTTTCCAAGTGGAAAATCATGGCAGGCAACTCATAAGATGCATCTTGTCCACAGTGATCTTTTGGGCCCCATGGAGAATAACTCCATCCAAGGTTCTCGGTATGCACTTACCTTTGTTGATGATTTTTCTAGACGAACTTGGATCTATTTTTTGCATAGCAAGGATCAAGTTCTTGATATATTCATTGAATTTCAGTTATATGTTGAAAGGCAATCTGGTTTTAAACTTAAAATTCTTAGAACTGATAATGGAAAGGAATATGTGAATAATGCTTTTCACTCTTATTTGAAATCATGTGGAATTAAACATGAGCTTACTATTCCTTACACCACAGCAAAATGGTGTGGCGGAAAGAAAGCATCGGACCATTGTTGAAATGGCTAGAAGCATGTTGCATGCTAAGAATCTGCATTATAAATTTTGGGCTGAAGCCATGTTTTGTACAACTTATATTCTTAATAGGACTCCTACCAAAGCTCTCAAGGATATTACTCCAAAAGAGGCTTGGTCTGGTAGGAAACCTAATTTACATCATTTGTGGATTTTTGGATCTGTTGCTTGTGTTCATACTCCTAAATAGAAAAGGCATAAATTAGATGCTAAGTCATCTCCTTATATGTTTGTTGGTTATGATGAAAACACTAAGGTTTATCGTGTTTATGATTCCACTTCTAACAAAGTTCAAGTTGCTAGAGATGTTTGTATTGCAGAAAATGGAGTCCATGACTATTCTACTACACATGATGTAGAATTCAGTGGCACTAATATTGTGCTGGTGGAGGACCAACCTCCTTCTCTTAACCCTACTCCTCCTCTTAACTCTTCAACTCAAGTACCACCTATTATTTCTGCTCCTACAAGTAATGATATTCAAGTAGCTACTAATGATGCTTTTATTGCTAATGATTCTTCCTCTAGTGATAATTCCATTGCAACTAAACGTAAACCTAAATGGGCTCAAAACTTAATCAATGAAGGTGATGACTACATTTCTAGATTTGGTGGAATTAAACATAGAAGGATTAATTATTGTAATTATGATTTGATGACTACTATTATGAATTCTAACGATCCTAAGTCTTTTGATCAAGCTAACTCTC
This sequence comes from Cupressus sempervirens, assembly GCA_028749045.1. Taxonomy (NCBI): domain Eukaryota; kingdom Viridiplantae; phylum Streptophyta; class Pinopsida; order Cupressales; family Cupressaceae; genus Cupressus; species Cupressus sempervirens. Next base: position 916,057 of record JAPHAW010000012.1, read on the forward strand.
AACCTCATTGGAAAAAAGCCATGCAAGAGGAATATGATTCTTTAATTGCTAATCAAACTTGGGACTTAGTCAAGTTACCTCATGGCAAGAATATAGTTTCATGTAAATGGTTATACAAAACAAATTTGAATACTAATAATGAAATTAGTAAATTTAAGGCTAGACTAGTTGCTAGAGGTTTTTCACAAATTGAAGGATTAGACTATAATGAAACTTTTGCTCCTGTTGCTAAAATGCCTACTATCAAATTACTTCTTGCTTTAGCATATAAAATGAATTGGCCCATTCATCAAATGGATGTTAAAAGTGCCTTCTTAAATGGTGATTTACATGAAGAAATATATATGGCTCAACCTCCTGGATTTGTTAAGAAAGGTAGTGAAAATCTGGTTTGCAAATTGAAAAAATCTATTTATGGTCTTAAACAATCACCTAGAGAATGGTATTCTAAAATTAATTCTTTCTTTATTTCTCAAGGTTTTTCTAGAAGTAAGAATGATCCTAATTTGTCTATTAAACATACTAACAATGATATTATCATTGTTATTGTTTATGTAGATGATCTAATTCTCACTTCTAGTTCAGATGCTTTGATTTCTGATATTAAGTTTCAACTTAAACAGAAATTTCAGATGACTGATTTAGGTATTTTACATTACTTCTTAGGTATGCAAATTTGCCAAACTCCTAAGGGTATCTTTCTTTCTCAAAGCAAGTATGTTCATGATCTTTTAGAAAAATTTGACATGAATGATTCTAAGCATGTTTCAATTCCATGTGAATTAGGAACTAAATTAATGGCTGATATGAATACTCCTTTTGTTGATGAAGCTTTGGATAGACAGTTAGTAGGAAGTTTAAATTATTTAACTCTTACTAGACCTAATATTGCTTATAATGTTGGTTTAGTTTCTCAATTTATGTCTAAACCTCAACAAACTCGTTTTAAAGTTGCTAAACGAATCTTAAGGTACATTAAAGGAACTATTAATATGGGATTATTCTATGATGCCAATTCTGAATTTATTTTACATGGCTATACTGATTCTGATCTAGGCGGAGATCCCAATGATGGGAAATCCACTTGTGGCTATTGTTTCTTTGTTGGTTCAGGTGCAATTTCTTGGAAAAGTAAAAAAGAACACTCTATTTCCCTTTGCTCAACTGAAGCTAAATACAAAGGTTGTACCAATGCAGCTAAGGAAGCTTATGGATTAGAAGACTTCTTGACAATTTGGGTCTACCTCAACAATCACCTACCCCTCTACATTGTGACAATCAAAGTGCTATTGCCTTGGCAAAGAATCCAGTTTTTCATGCAAGGACCAAACATATTTCACTTCAACATCACTTCATTCGAGAAAAAAGTTGAAGACAAGAAAATTACTCTTCTTTATTGTAAAGGTGAAGATCAAGTGGCTGATATTTTAACCAAACCACTTTCTAAAGAGAGATTTCAATTCCATTGTAAAAATTTGGGTTTACAACCCGTTGATGTAAACTCCCCAAGTAAAGATTAAGGGGGGGTGTTAGAAAGGTTAATATTCCCTTGGATGTATTAATTGGGATATTCCAAGGATCCCTAAATGTAGTTTTTCCTATTGTACACATGTGGAGGACATGTCATTGTTTGTCCTTTATTCCACATGTGAGGAAAACTCATTTTTATTCCTTTATTAAGGAATTTAGTTTATCCTCCTTAAGAGGATTGTGACACTTTGCACACACCTATTATGAATGTGGCATTCATAGAAATGGGAGTTACACATGCAACTCCTTTCTCATCTCTTTACAAGAGATGCTCCTCCTTCTTTCTTCTTTACTCTTATCACTTTGATGTTATTGTATTGAGCTATTTTGCTCCAACACACACTCTCTCTCTTCTCTAGGCATTTACCTTCATTCATAATACTCACAAGGGGTTTTCTTTGCTTTCCCCTTATAAATCCTTGTCTCCATTGTTGAACCATCTTGGTGTATGCTCTTTGATTTTTCTTATCTCATGGTAACATTGTTTCACACTTAACTTACTTGGATTGTTTCTCGTTCCTTGCTCAATCTTACCGTTTCTTACAGTCTTACCACCTTAATTGAAATCAAGTGATAATATTTTTAAATATAATTATTGATATATGTGAGGGCTCACCCAATCTGCCATAGTATAGATGGCATAATTGCAATATGGTACTTCTAATTTGATGTTTTGATATACTTTCGAGGCTATAGGGTTATGTCATTTTAATATCTGCATTTTTTATGCTTTGCACTTGTGTCTGCATATTAGAACCTAATTGATATATTAAATGATTTCATTTCATGTTCCAAATCATTTCAATTGCTTTAATAGAAACTAAATTGTAGGAATACTTGAATGCCAAATTGTAATGTTCAAATGAAAATTAGTACCAAAGGATAGATTTAGATGTGCAAATCAACCTAACTCGTATGCCTTGTAACTGAATAGTCAAGAATTTAATATTTCATCACTATGAGAGAAAATAGATTATGAGGTTACTCAAGATGTTAATCTAATCATGTTACATAAGAATCAATGATGATATGCAGGAATTGGTATTTTAGTGTTTTGATTGTTTTATAGGAAAATGATTAGAAGAGAGAAAGTTAATTGGAAATGATGAAATATGCAAGCCTAATGTTGATTATGAAAGTGATTTATTGAACTTCTTTATATATTACTTATATGATTTTCTCGGACTACTGATGCTCAATTTTAGTGTGTAGGAATTTGACCATGGGATTTAACGGGGGACCAAGGCTCAAACCCATGTGAAACATGACATGGCCAAGGCTAGATCTGTGGAAGGATTCAGACCTCTTTGTAATGTATTTTATTTCATAATGTGAAAGGTATGTGGGTGATAGTTGAATGTATGTATTATTGGAGACAATTCATTTTAATTGCAATATGTTGTGACTGTGTCTCTTGACACTTATTTTGTACACATGGAAATGACATGTCACTTAGGGTTTTGAAAGAAGTAACCCGACCTAAGCCTAACCCCAATGTAGTGCCCAAGTTAACCTCACATAGGAAAATGTTATGAGAAGTCTCCATCAAGGGAAATTCGAATTCCAACTTCCTATTGAATTTTAAGGATCAAAAAGAGGTCCTAGGGGGTTATTTTAGTGAAAAATAAGTGCCAACATGTTAGTACTATGCGTTGGGGGTCTAAATCTAACCTTTAGTAGGCCTGGATGACCTTGTGAATCCTCCAAACATGTCACTTTCTTAGAATTTTGACATTAAAGAGTTTACATGTTTTCTTCCACTTGGTCAAGGTACAATTTTAGAAAGGGGCAAGGATGTAAGAAAAGGGAGGCTTCTTGTTTGGGCATTTTTAGCTAAGTGAGAAGTTGGAGGCCTTTTTAGGGGGCTTGGGGGAAAATTAGTGGAAGCTTAGAGACACTTAGGGTTTGGAAGCTAGGAGGGAGCTTTTCTACAACTTTTCATTTCAAATTTGCAAGGGGATTCAAGGTAGGTGTTCTTTCCATGTATCTAGTTTGTTTCCATTTTGAAGTTGAATCTTGGTATTGCATTCATGAGAATGTAGGTAGTGAGAATGAAATTGTAAGGGAAATGTGTGGAACCATCATGTATCTTGTTGTGCTATGTGTGTGTGTGTTGAGTATGAAGTTTGAATTTTCTCTTGTTTTCTTGCTTTTGATCTTCCATGATTTTGTGCATGAGTGTTGATATGGGTGTGAGGGCTTCACTCACCCTTTGGGAAGGGAAGAGAATTCCAGGGTGAAGGGGTTAGTTGGGCTTGAAAATGTATTGAGAACCTTGGAGTATGTGGTCCATTGTATGCCATGATCATTCATACCTTGCTGGGGTGATATGGGAAGTATGATGTATAAAGGAAGTTTTGGTGGAAAAGAGTTATAGCCGATGGTATTATGTGGAGGGTATTGTGAAAGCCCTGAAAGGGCATGAAATTATTGTATTGTGAAAGCCCCAAAAGGGCATGAAATTGTTATATGGTTGAAGCCCCGAAAGGGCATGAAATATATTGTTGCAAGCATTGTTTGATATGGAAAATTTCCATTTTAGAAGCACAACTTCTCCCTATGTTATGGCTCCATTGGTGAACCATTGTGATTTATCCATGGGTTGGGATTGTTCAAGCTTGAGGTGTAATGTATATGTTCTTGTAAGTGTTTATGTGAAGCCCAGTTTGATCCTTGTCCCCTAGTGCGGGGGTGGTCTCCTTGGAGGCCTATGGTTGGGTGGAAAGCACCCATGGTCCTTGTTGTTTTGTTGTGATGTAATTGTAGACTTGGTGTTCAAAGGAGCAGTAGAAAAAGATTGGAATGATCGCCTTATGGATGTTTCTCAAAGCTAAAACTTGTCATTATGCATTGTAACTATAATGGAGGACTCTCTGTATTATTCATGTGGTTGCAATGAATGATTTCATAGCAGAGAAGAAGGGATATGTCATCATGTAATGTATTTGGAAGGAGAAATCTTTTTCCCATGTCATCAAATATTGTATTTGTAAGGGCAAAGTTTCCATTATTTTGTGTGTATTGTGCTACAAAAGTAATTCTCCATTTTGTGTATACCACTATGAAGTATGGGTTCATGGGGGAGAGAAAATAATTTGGAGGTTCTCATAACTAATTGCATTGTAAGACTCTATCTTTATGTGGTTAGTTTTAATTAGAATAGAAAGAGTTGCTTATCTTCTTAGTCATATATGAGAGAGTTTCATGTTAAGAAATAGTCATAATTATATTTTGAATAATAGATTTCAAATACATTTGATTGTGATTGTTCACGTAAGAAGTTAGTTGATAAGAAATTTCATTTAGAGTTTCATTATAAGGAATACATTAGTAGATTTTGTAATGGATCTTGTTCAAATGTAAGCTATAAAGTTGTTGTAATATATCAAGCCACTAGTATGAAAAAGTCTTTTAGATTCTAGTTTTATTTACTTACTATTTCATGTGGATTCAATAGAACCAATAATCGTATATAATAGGATAGTCGGGTTAAGCCACATTTAAACCCACACTCATATCCTATCAAATGGAGTATAGGAGGAAATGCAATAAAGCTCTTAGTGAAACCTTACTATAGATGCTTTTTATCTCTCTGGAATTTGTATTGGAATAAGAAATATAGTGGATGCCTATTATAGTCTAATATTTTATTCAATCAAAATATACTTAGAATCTTGTATATAGAACACTATTAAAATAGCAATATGTTAGTTAAAAGATAAGACTCAAAAAAAAAATACAAATACCTAAGAGACTAAGACATAGCTAGTACTCAAGGGTAATAACATAAATAACAATTATAGTACATTATAATAATAAGCATCATAGAATAAAGTAAATGAAGAGGTCAATTCAGGTATTATCACCAAACAAGGACACAAAAAAATAAAATAAAATAAAGGGAGACAAATCCCATGTCAAAGCACATGGTACATGGATAAAGGGCTTGAGCACCTTTTTGGAGGTCCCATCCCCCTGACCATGTTAGGGCATTCCTACCCTAGGCACCATTATTACAAGCAAATAGTCAAGCCAAGATTAATTTAACAAAAAAAGAAAATAACACATTGGTTAAGGCAATGTCTTCTCCTTGCCACGACTGAACACATGTATTTGGCGCCCACTCCTCCAAAGTCTTCATTTGAGCGAAATGTGGGAGATGGGATGTTGGAAACATAAGGAATCCTCTCCCTAGGTGCTAGGTAGTATGCAAAACTTGGGAAAGGTGTAAGTCAAGTTTGGGATTTGCCATGCGAATTTTGCATAAGGGAGGGATTAGTAATTAGCAAACAATATAGGGTTCAGTGCTAATGAAGTACATAGGTTTGGATAGAGTATTAGTTAATAGTGGTTAGGTGGGAAGTTAGTAATGTTTTGGAGTTAGGATATATTATTTTCTTTAAGTTATATGTTAGAACTCAATATGTCATGACATGGAATAACATCATGGATTCATAAGGGTATTGGAAAGAATAGAGGAATAAATTAGTATAAGAGTTAATATTCACCCTAGTATATTATCATCAAACATATATATACCTAATTCATAGTTATTTTTGTTAGCACATGGTTAAATGTCAAATAAATAATAAAATAATGATATATCATAATTATAATATAATACTTATGTTTAAGGATAATGTTATTTACAAGGAATATAAGTGCATGTATATGCAAGATGTTAATAATAATCTATTTATTTAATGTCTTCTTCAAATAATAATAATAATAATAATAATAAAATAAATAAATTTGAAATAGGATGTATAAGGGTATATGAACCTAAAAATGGTGACTTCTATATTGGCAAGATATTAATATTATCTTGATACATGTATATATATATAGACATATAGGTGAAGCCACCTTGAAAAAATATATATATATATATATATATATATATATATATATATATATATATATAATAAGAAAATGCATAACTCCTTGGTAGCCACCTTATATTCAAACTTAATATAGCATCAAAGTAAAGCAAGTTATGCGTACTATATATTAAATGGTAACCATAACAATTTGGAATTTTCTTATGTCAATGATGGATACCGCCCCTCCTTCCTTGTGTAGATTGTCAAAATTAGGGTGTGGTTTAAAATTAGAACTTGTGAGTTAGTAAAGGGAGATGGATGTGGTTAGCAATTAGTACGATAAACTTGATTAATAGACATTTAATGTTTTAAGAAAATGTAGATTTACTGATATTAGAGAATCAACATAGAATGGTAGGATTTAATTAGTAACAGTTTGGTAAGTATATGTGTTAGCAATGGTTAAGTAGTCAGTAGATGTATTAGGAATTATAAATATAATTGTTAGCAATCATACTAGTAAGTATGAAAAGTTTAGAAAGGATGAGTATTTAAAATTTGAAGTTGTTACAAACTAAATATTAGTATATCTTTAATAATATGGAGTAAGAGTGGTGGACTAGTAAGGGTCAGTAAGGATCCGATAAGAAGTCCATAGATGAATATTGTGAGTAATATTAGGAATTAGTAATAGATTGTAAAACAAAATTGATTGATAGGTAGTTAATATTAATAGTCCTAGAAGTAGGGATAGTTAGAATAAAGTAGATCATGATACGTATATAGAGTCTATATATTAGTGAACTCTAGTCATTACTATTTAGAAAATCTTACTTAAGCTCCTCATATTCATTTGCAAATGTAAGGAGATTGCTATGTATAGCAAAATGTTGTATATCATCAGAGGTAAACGTGAATGTGTTAGGGGTTCATGTTCACGCATATGCAATTAAGAATTACGTTGATAAAATACTCAATTGAGGATTTAAATATGTATCTAGATACAATCCTTCTTAAGTTAGAGATCCTTAGTTATCTACAAAGTTCCACAATGAGGATTATAATGTGTGAACTTAAGTAGATTAGGGCTAATAACTTTATTTTGTGAAGCATTAGAGAATAGATGATTAACTTATTGTTACCTAGCTAAAGTTGGAAAAATTAGTAAGTTAGTAGAATGATTGTCAATGTATCACTTATCCTCTCTGGGAACAGATTCGAAGGAACCATGTATAAGACTTACACCATTGTCATGATCATACTCAATGTAAGAATTAGATTATTCAATGATGTACTGACGAGTTCCTTGCCACCTACATTGATATATATATTGATTGTGATTCTTGGAAGGCGGTCAATCAATGCCCAATGAGTCTTTGAAACTCGATATCTGCACTCTTAGTTGCAAAGTTAAACTTATAAGAAAACATTAACCTAATTCTAGTATGAACTCCTTAACTGGTTATCATTGTTATTGGGAAATCTCTGATGTATAATTTAAATGTTGTCAAAAAATAAAATAAAATAATTGTAGTTGTGTTTTTTTGTCCCTGTAAATGTGGGCATGACAATATAAAAGGTAGATTCATGCCCACATGGGATACATATTTTTTGGTATTTTTATTCCAAATAAATAATTAAATATGAATTTTTTACTATAAAATTTTTAGAATAAAAAACTCCCATGTATGACCACCTTAACTAATTGAAAACTTTACAAAATTAATTTTATTTTCTTATACTAGGTGAAGCATAGAATGTGATGCAACTTTTGGATTTCAAAAATGTTATACCATTTGAAAGTTATAGTTGTTTTTCAATTAGTATGTCAATTGGCTATTTAAAGACATCTTCATTAGAAATTAACTAACAAATGCTTATTGAACTCATAATTTGACAACAATTATATTGACAAAATCTTGAGAGAGTTCTCAAAAAAACTTTTTGTTTCATTGAATTTGGATGAAAAAAAATATTATCAGATGGCCAGTCAAAGTCAGAATGTCAAGGAAACATAGTTCAAACACATTTTTTGAGTTGATCAAAGAGGTTTGGTAAATACCAAGCCTAATCAAGTACTAGATCTTAGGTCAGGTACACAAAATGTGGCAGCAAAACACAAAATTTTAAATTTGAGATAATGGGAACCAATTGTACATTTTAAACCAAAAGGCTTACCAACATATTTAAATATGTTTTACATTTAAGATATAATGATATTTGAATATTATTACTATTTATTTTATTATTATATATTATATAATAAATTTTATTGTTATAATATTAAATATTATTAGATAGTATATTAAGATCATAGTACTATATACTATTATATAGTATTCTATTTTATCTATAATATTATAAATATTATCTATATATTATCATTATTATATATAAAATATATATTATTAAATATACTATTGTAATATATATTTTAACATAGTATTATAATTATTACATAGTATTATATAGTTTATTAAATTACAATATGTCCCAAGGTGTCCTAGCAACCCCAAGGACATATGTTGTGATGATATGGGTCAAAGGACCCATATCATTGATTACAATATGTTCCTAGGGTTCCTCAGACC
>JAPHAW010000012.1:930000-1317500 GCA_028749045.1 Cupressus sempervirens
AAGATTGTTGGAGCACAAAAAAAAGAGATTGTTAGAGCTCTCACAACTAAAATTGTTTGAAAAAAAAACAAGTGTAGGATAGAACATGTGATGTACATAAACCACCTGAAGTATCATCATTTGGGGCATGGTAATTTAACCTACTCAGTATCCTATGTTAAAAATAACACATATGCATTTTATTTAATGACTTAAATAAAAGAGTATACTATAAAAATCATTATTGAACTTTTCTTATCATTAAAAAATACATTAATACTTATTGTATAAGTCTCAACTAGGTGCATCAAATCATCCTCTCTCTATTGTATTTGAAGAGTTTGAGGTCAAATTGATGCTAATTGAGTTAATAGCCTTGATAGTGCATGAAGGATCTTTTGCAGTGCAGCCATAGGATCAATGGCTGAAGAAAAATCAAGTTCACCATTATTCTTTTCAACATCCCACCTTTGCATTCATCCCTATTCATCACATTTCTCACCCACAATTGATCCATCTCACCCCTGCAAATGCACTCCATTTATATCTCCATCTACTGCATCAACGCAACTCTCATTTCATGTTGAAATGAAAGTTATTGAGGATCAAGCACCTATGCCTAAGTTACAACACAATGTGAAGTTTATTTTTGGTATGGTAGAGGCAAATATTTAGAATTTTGATTAGAATTTGAGGCACAAGAGAGAGAGAGAGAGAGAGAGAGAGAGAGAGAGAGAGAGAGAGAGAGAGAGAGAGAGAGTCTATGGCAATATACCGGAAGGAGAAGGAGTGGCTTTAGAAAGAGACTACACAATGAAACAACAACTAGATAATAGAGAGGATATTATGGGAGAAATGGATAGATTCCAGGAAAGTGTTGTGGTAGGTACTATGACATTGGAATAACTTGCAAGTGTCTTTGAGAATTTAGAGTCTAAATATTGGAAGGACAACAAGTTGTGAGATTTTTTCATGTATTACATCTACATTTTCTATGCCATTTCTTATAAGAGTGTTTATAGTTTGGGAACCACTTCAACATCCTTTGCATGGTTCATAGGTAATTTCATTGTGGTAGAGGATTTTGCAAGGGAATGAGCATCATGATTATGTAATTTACATAGAAGAAGAACTTGCTTCTTCAACTCCTTACACTCAACTCATCACTGAAGTTATTCTTCCTGCAGTAAGAATAATTGCTACAAATTCTTGGGAGCCAAGGGACCCTAAACCTATGCTATTTTTTATGGAGAAATGGGAGAAGTCACTACTAGATTCAATACTTTATAACATTTTGGATCATATAGTGATGCCCAAATTAACAACAATAGTAGATACCTGGGATCCTCATAGGGAGACTATGTCAATACATGCATGGTTACATCCTTGACTTCCATTGTTGGGCCAATGTATGTAGCCTTTATATCCAACCATTTGTTATAAGTTGGGGAATGTGCTTCATGCCTAGCATGAAAGCGATGCATCGACATATGAAATTTTATCACCTTGGAAAACTGTATTTGATCCTGCTAGCTAGGAACAACAGATTGTTCTTTTTATTGTACCTAATCTTATTACAATTCTAAAAGAATTTGTAATCAACCCAACTAATCAAGAACTAGACCAATTCAACCGAGTTATGGCTTGGGCATCTGTTATTCCAATTTATCATATGGTTGCAATGTTGGAGGCAACATTTTTTCCAAAGTGGCAATAGGTTTTGTATCATAGGATTTGAACTCAAATCCTAATTTTAATGAAGTAACAAAGTGGTTTTTAGGGTGGAAATGATTATTTCACCCTAATCTTCTTTCTATTGAGAGGATAAGAAGTCGACTAAATGTAGCGCTTGAAATGATGAATCAAGTTGTAGAGGGTACGACTATGGAACAACCTGGGGCTAGAGAGAATGTAATCTATATTAGGGTGAGAGAGCAATGCCAATTTGAGGCACTCTAGTGGAAACAAGAAACAAAAACATATGCTCAACAACAAGCCTCATCTTCCATAGGAAGTAGGATTCACCTAAATAATTCCTTGGGTACACCTAAGTTGAGTTTGAAGGAAGTGATTGAAACATATGCACAAGAACATGACATTCAAATTTTCCCTAAAGTGGGATGCACACATGATGGTCTTTATGTTTATGGCTTTGGAAATGTTAGTATCTATCTAGTTTCTGTAAAACAAAATATTCTTGCACAATTTGGAGATAGATGGGTGATTGCATCATTGGAGCAGCTAGTTGAGATGCACCATAGTCAAACTAGAGAAAATCATTGATAAAACAAACATATCATGAAGAGGAAACTTGAAAACTTGAATGTTGCAATCCTAAAATGAAAGTTATCAAGGATCAAACACCGATGTAAAGTCACAACACAATGTGAAGTTGATTTTAGATATGGTTCAGAAAGAGACTACATGACATAAACAATAAATATACAACATAGAGGATATTATGGGAGCATTGGATAGAATCCAAAAAAGTATTGCAATAGGTACTATGACATTGGAATCACTTGCAAGTGTCTTTGAGAATTTATAGTCCAAATATTGGGAGGACTACAAGTTGTGCAATTTGTCATGTATTGCATTTGCATTTTATTTCCCATTGCTTATAAGAATGTTTAAAGGTTTGGAAACACTTCAACATCCTTTGTATGGTTTATAGGTAATGTCATTATGGAAGAGGCTTTTGCAAGGGAATCAGCCTCATGATTATGGAATTTATATAGAAGCACAACTTGCTTCTTCAATCCTTACACTCAACTCTTCACTAAAGTTATTCTTCCAATAGTGAGAATAGCTGCTACAAATTCCTAGAAACCAAGGGACCTTGAACCTATGCTACAATTTTTGGAGACATGGGAGAAGTTACTACTAGCCTCAATACTTCATAACATTTAGGATCATATAATGATGCCCAAATTAATAAGAGTAGTAGATACTTGTGATCCTCTTAGGGAGAGTGTGCCAATACATGCATGGTTACATCCTTGGCTTTAATTCTTGGGCCAACATATGGAGACTTTATATCCAACCATTCTTTATAAGTTGGGAATTGTTCTTCATGCTTAGCATGTAAGTGATGCATCTACATATGCAATTTTATGACCTTGTATAATTATATTTGATCCTACTAGTTGGGAACAACTAATTGTTCATTTTATTATACCTAATCTAATGACAGTTCTATAGGAATTTGTAATCAACTCAACTAATCAACAACTAGACCAATTTAACTAGATTATGGCTTGGGTAGCTGTTATTCCCATTTATCATATGGTTGCAATGTTCCAAGAAACATTTTTTCCAAAATGGCAACATGTTTTGCATCATTGGCTATGTTCAAATCCTAATTTTAATTAAGTAACACAATGGTTTTTAAGGTGGAAAGGACTATTTCACCCTGAGATTCTTGCCAATGAGAGGATAAGAAGTCATATAATTATAGCCCTTGAAATGATCAATCAAGTTGTAAAGCATATGACTGTGGAACAACCTAGGGATGGAGAGAATGTAAGTTATCTTAGGGTGATAGAGCAACACCAATTTGAGGCACTTTAGTAGCAATAAGTAGAAAAATCATATGCTCAATAGAAAGCCTCATCTTCCATGGGCAATGGGATTCACCTGAATAATTCCATGGGTGTAGCTCAGTTGAGTTTGAAGGAAGTGATTGAAACATATGCACAAGAACATGACATTCAATTTTTCCCTAAAGTGGGACACACACATGATGGTCTTTAGGTTTATGGCTTTGGAACTATCAATATCTACCTAATTTCTATAAAACAACAAGTGCTTGCACAATCTAGAGATAGATGGGTGATTGCATAATTGGAGTAACTAGTTGAGATGCACCATAATCAAACTAGAGGAAATCATTGATAAACTAAACATATAATGAAGAGGAAACTTGAAAACTTGAATGCTAAAAAGAAATCTATTGAGGATCAAACACCTATGCTAGAGTTACAACACAATGTGAAGTTGATTTTAGGAATAGTAGAGGAAAATATTTAGAAGTTTGATTAGAATTTAAGGTATGAGAGAGAGTTTGTGGAAATATACCACAAGCAGAAGGAGTTAGTTTAGAAAGAAACTAAATGTTAGAAACAACACCTAGGCAACATAGATGATATTATGTGAACATTTAGAATCTAGGAAATTGTTGCAGTAGGTACTATGGCATTGGAATTACTTGCAAGTGTCTTTGATAATTTATAGTCCAAATATCAAGAGGACTACATGTTATGGATTTTGTCATGATATGCACCTACATTTGCTTTTTCATTTCTTATAAGAGTGTTTCAAGGTTGGGAACTACTTCAACATCCTTTATGACATTTACATAGAAGTAGAACCTGCTTCTTCAACTCCTTACACTCAACTCTTCACTCAAGTTGTTCTTCCTATAGTGAGAATAGATACTAAAAATTATTGGGAGCCAAGGGACCTTGAACCTATGCTACATTTCTTAGAGAGATATGAGAAGTTACTACCGACTTTAGTACTTCATAACATTTTGGATCTTATAGTGATCCTCAAATTAAAAGAAATAATAGATACTTGGCATCCTTGTAGGGAGACTGTGCCAATATATGCATGGTTGTATCCTTGGCTTCCATTGTTGGGTAAGCATATGCAGCCTTTATATCCAACCATTCATTATAAGTTGGGGAATGTGCTTCATGCTTGACATGCAAGTGATGTTAGGATTAAACCACATACAGAAATAAAAATTACATGCAAATATAACCAATAAGAGAAAATAATAGATCACACAGAAAAGAACACAAGGTAGCAAGATTTAACGTGGTTCACCCAATCCCTAGGCTATGTCCACCAAACATCAAGTCTAATATTATTACAATCTAGTGATTACAACTTGATTAAAATCTGTAATCCCTTATAGTTCAATACAGCCACAAGAACCAATTTTTGTATCACCAAAATGAAATAATCCCCAACCCAAAGCCCTTTTATACACGTATTTTATGCCACTTTAGGTTTACAACATGTTGGCCATATGTCAATGTTGGCCACAATGTCAGCCAGAACCCAAAATTTTATTTTACCTCAAAGAATTTATGAAGTTGTTGGATACAATTGTTCAATTGTGTGTTGTCTTTTATGTCACACAAATGTCATATCAGCTATCAGAGAGTATCTACCGAGCTTAGAAGTTTAGCAAGGCAAAAAATAGTGTCTACCTAGCTCAAAAGGTTAGCAAGGCAAAGGATAGTGTCTACCAAGCTCAAAAGGTCAGCCAATCAAAGATACAGTTCTTATCAAGTTAACTCGGTAATCAAAGAAATTTAGTTCTTACTGAGTTCACTCAATCATCAAAGGAAAATTAGAAATTTAGTTCTTACTAAGCTTTCAAGGTAATCAAAGAAATTTAGTTCTTACCGAGCTCACTTGGTCATCAAAGGGAATTTCGCAGAAGTAGTTCTTACCAAGTAAAACTCGACAAATAAAGGATTTTAAGGATATTGCAATGTTAACCGAGTCAAGATGGTTAACTCAAGAAATTCTTTGAAGTAGTATTTATCGAGTAGGGTCGTCCAGTATAGGACATTTATTTGTTTAAGAATAATATTTGTAGCTGACTATTGAATGGTTTATTGGTAAATGTAATATGTAAATGAGCCGACTTGACAAATTGAATGATATAAGTAAGAAGTCAAGTTGTGAATTCAAAGAAGTATGAAAAAAAATGAGAAGTTAATGTGATATGAAGACTGATTATTGTGGAAGAAAATTTGAAGGATAATTAGAGATCATTAAGAAGCAGCAGAGCCATATTTGATCAAGGAGGATCTAATGATGCTGAATGGAGACCTGTATCCAACAAATTCAGTTGCATCTTGTTCAGGTCAATTCATTTTTGCTTTCTAACCATTGTAGCAGTGATTTCAAATCTCTTAACAGAGTTGGTTTAATAGCCATTTTTTAAATTCTCTAACAAGGTGATAGTTCATTTGAATTGTTCTAAAGACCTCTATCAAGGCCACTCCTAGCAGGGTGATTAAATCCTTTAACATGGTCACACCTAATAGTGTGTATTGTAACCTTTAACAGGGTTGGCTCCTAACAGGGCTCACTTCAAAAGAGTGAAAAATTGGTGACTAGTTACTTGGTAGTTTTTCCCATATTGGGTTTCCACCTTAAATCTGGTGTCTCTTGTGTTCACTTTATTTTCAGTTACATGCATGAATGCTTGAAAAGAAAGTAATAGTTTAATTTACTGAGTTACAATAATTATTTACCAAGTACAAGCAGTAACTAGATCTTTAAGACATCTACGAGATTTGTGGATTGAATTTTGGGAGTAACTAATTCACCCCCCCCTCTCAGTTACTCTATCTTTAATTCCAACAATTGGTATCAGAGCTATTGGTGCTTACAGGAAAAGATTTCAATGATCTAATCTAAAGATTAGGATGTCTTATGAAAGAGAAATTCCAAGACTTAATAGAGACAACTTCTCAGCATGGCAAGGATTGATGAGGCTTCATTTGGCTTCCATTGGTGATACAAGGCTATAGTACCTTGATAAAAAATATGAAGAACCTTTTGGTACATTATCTATCAATGATATTGCTGAAAAGAAGACTCACAATAACATGATGATAGATATAGCATCCACTCTAAGTTATGAAGAATTTGATGACATCAAGGATTGAAAAAATGCCTTTGAAATGTGAAACAAGCTAAAAGAAATCTATGGAGGAGATGATAATGTGAGAAGAGCCAAAGCAAAAAGTTTGAGAGGACAATTTGACCAAATGAAGATGAGAGAGGATGAAAACATTGCAAAGTATGTTAAAAGAGTTAAAGCATGTGTTAGTGCAATCAAAGCATCTGGAGGAGATATCAATGAGGAGGTAGTTATAAGTAAAGTTCTTAGAACTCTACTTTCCATTTATGCAATCAGAGTTTCTACAATTCAAGAAAGGAGACGTGAAGCAAATCATAAAATAAATTTAGAGGCCATAGTTGGAAGATTGACAGCATTTGAACTAGACAACTATGACAACTATGTTCTTGTTGCCAAGAATGTTGAATCAGCATTTGAAGCCAAGATTTCACTCAAAGAAAAAGGGAAAAAGATGAAGGAACCACAATCAGAAAGTGATGAAGAATTAGAAAAAAGTTCAAATAGTGATCTTGAAGTAGTTGAAGCTCTACTAGCAAGAAAATATTCAAAAGGTAAAGGAAAATACAAAGGTAAAGTTCCTCTAATCTATTTCTCTTGTGAAAAAATTGGACATATTGCTGCTAGGTGCCCAAATAAGTAGAACAAAGATGAAAAGAAAGGTCATAAGTACAATGGCAAGAAAGACTTCAAATCTTTCAAGGATAAAGGTAAGAAAACATGTTTTATGGCAAAAGATTCTAATGATTCTGATGATAAAGAAAAAAAAATTGTCTACATTGCTGTAAAAGATGAATCTAATAATAATGAGAAAATGGCACTAATTTCACATATGAGAAAAAATGATACATGGATCATAGATAGTGGTTGTTCTCATCACATGACTGGTGATAAAACTAAGTTTGAATATTTTGAAGACTATGATGGTGGTAGTATAAGATTTGGTAACAATGAACCTTGTTGTATAAGAGGAAAAGGAAAAATCTCTCTAACCAAGGAACTTGTGTGTGATAATGCATATTGGGTAGAAGGACTAAAGAATAATTTGTTGAGTATGGCACAACTACTCAATAATGGATTCAAGGTAGAATTCATGCATGGAAAAGCAAGATTACTGGATGGCAAAGGAAAGCTGATTGGATTTGGCACTCAAACAAAAGGTAACTTATTTTATCTTGAACTTCCTGAATGTTCATGTTTCATTGCTCAAATTGAAGAAAGCTGGTTATGGCATATGAGGTTGTGTCATGTAAACTTTGACAACTTAATAAAGATCAGTAAATTCAGTAAAGTAAGAGGTATTCCTGACATAAAGAAACCTAAGGTTGGTCTATGTAAGAATTGTCAAATTGATAAAATGGGAAAGACTAGTTTTAAAAGCAAGAACTATCAAACCGAAGAAGTTCTAGAAATTGTGCATACTAATTTGTGTGGACCTATTAGCATTGAAAGTTATACTGGTGAAAAATTCTTCATTTTGTTTGTTGATGATTATTCAAGAATAATGACTATCATGTACCTTAGAGAGAAATCAGAAGCATTTGAAAAGTTCAAATGGTATTTGGCCAAAGTAGAAAATGAAACTGGCAAAAGATTGAAATGCCTAAGGTCTGACAAAGGTGGTGAATCCATTTCACATGAGCTCAATAACTTTTTTATTATAAGAGGAATCAAAAGATAGGCTTCAACACCTAGAACTTATGAACACAATGGAATAGTAGAAAGAAGGAATAGATCTATCATGGATTGTGCAAGAACCCTAATGATTGAGAAAGGCATTGCTATCAAATACTAGAAGGAAGCTTTCAGCATTGTAGTTCATACCTTGAATTGAGTATAGCTGAAAAAGGACTCATTCAAAACACCCTATGAGTTGTGGTATGGCTACAAACCCATAGTAAGTTATCTAAAGGTATTTGGAAGCAAATGTTACATTTTAAAGAATCAAGGAAAGGAAAATTTGATGTAAAAAGTGATGAAGGAATATTTTTGGGATACTCTTGCAAAAGAAAAGCATATAGATGTTTAAACTTATCTTCTCACAAAGTTATAGAAAGTACACATTTGAAAGTTGATGAGTTTGTAGAAAGAACAAAAGATGAAAGCAAAAAGGAACCTAAAGACTACAAAAAAATTGTTTACATTGAACCTGATACAACACCAAGTATACCTATTAATCAGGAATCCTCAACTCCAAAGTCTTCATTAATTGAGTCACAAGAAGTTCAAATTGATTCAACATCTACCGAGCTGCAAGAACCTGAGTTGTAAACAGAAGCTACCGAGTTAGCATCTACTGAGCTCGAGCAACCTGAATCATAATTAGAAGTTGAGAGACAGAAGGAAAACAATGTAAGTCATTCAAAAGGCAAGGAGCCCATGTTAGCTAAATATGTTAGAAAGTATCATACACCAAATCAGATCATTGGTGATAAATTAGAAGGAACAATGACAAGAAGTAAGTTGAAAGGCACTTGTTTACTTGCTGATTTTGAACCCAGAAATGTCAAAGATGCACTAGACAATGAAAGTTGGATTGAAGCTATGAATGGAGAGATAGAGAAAAACAAAACATGGACTCTTGTACCTAGACCCAAGGACAAGAATGTGATGGAACAAAGTGGGTATTCAGAAATAAACTAAATGAAGATAGTAAGGTTTCAAGAAACAAAGCTAGACTAGTATGCAAAGGATATTCACAAGAAGAAGATGTAGACTATGGAGAAACTTTTGATCCTGTTGCAAGATTGGAAGGTGTCAGAACCTTACTTGCATATGCTTCATTCAAAGGATAAGAATTTTATCAGATGGATGTCAAGTCAGCATTTCTCAATGGCATATTGGAAGAAGAGGTTTGCATTGAGCACCATGAAGGTTTTATTGATCCAGACAAGAAGGACATGGTCTACAAGTTGCATAAAGTATTATATGGTCTGAAACAAGTGCCTAGAGCATGGTATGAAATATTGCATAACTATCTTATTCAGATTGGTTTTCAAAGAACTAATGACAATAGCAGTTTGTACATAAAAGGACCAGATAATAAGATTGTTTTGGCAAAAATATTTTTAGATGATACTTTGTTCATAGGAAATGATGATCTTTGCAAAGAATTTTCAGAACAAATGAATAAGGAATTTGAAATGTCAATGTTTGATGAAATCAAATTCTTTGTTGGTCTTCAAATTCAACAAAGTAAGAATGACATCTGCATCACTCAATCTAAATACATCAAGGAGATACTGAAAAAGTTTGGTATGGAAGATTGCAAACCAATTAGGACTCCCATGTGTACCAGATTAAAACTTACGAAGGATGATGAATCAAAGAAAGTAGATCAGACATTGTATAGATCTATGATTGGAAAGTTGCAATATGTAGTGCACACAAGACTAGATATTGCCCTTGCAGTAGGAATTGTAGCAAGATTCTCTGCAAAATGAAAAGAAAATCGCATGATGGCAATCAAAAGGATCATGAGATACTTAAAAGGAACTAAAGATTATGGATTATAGTATAAACTTGGAGGAAAACTAGATTTAAAAGTGTTCACTGATGTAGATTGGGCAGGAAATATTGATGACAAAAAGAGCACAAGTGGAGGAACTTTCTTTCTTGGAAAAAGATTAGTTTCTTGGACTAGTAAAAAGCATAATTGTACATCTCAATCCACATCAGAGACTAAATATGTTGTAGCAGCAGTAAATTGCTCAAACATTGTATGGTTTAAACAATTATTGGAAGGTATGAAGCAAGAAATCAAAGAACTTGTTATTATGTTTTGTGATAACACAAGTGCAATTAACATCTCCAAGAATCTAGTAATGCATTTAAAAATAAAGCATATTGCCATAAAGTGTTAGAGAATTGGTGCAAGAAAAGAAAATAAGATTGGAATATGTGCATACAAAGGAACAAATTGCTGATATATTCACAAAACCTTTACCTAAGGATGCATTCTTGTATCTAAGAGGTAAGTTAGGGGTCATTCGCCTATCAGAAGCTCACTAAAATATAATTTTAGTAATGCATCAATAGGAACAGAGTTGAAAATCTATCAGTTGATGTAGTAAATGAATGAAGACATTGCATATGAATTAGTACATTAGGTACAATACTATTCAATTGTTTTGAGTTATCTTTAGCATGTGTTGTCAAAGAGGGAGAATATACTGTCATATCTTTCTAAAATTTGCAAAAAAATAATTATGAAAAAGGGAGCTTTGTATTCTATCATTAGAAAGACTTGTTTCCAAAATTCATCCTGCTATGACATGTTGTGTTGCCATCAATGCCAAAGAGGGAGATAGTTGGATACAATTGTTCAATTGTGTGTTGTCTTTGATATCACACAAATTTCATATCAATCATCAGATAGTATTTACCAAGCTTGGAAGGTCAGCAAGGCAAAGGATAGTGTCTACCGAGCTCAGAAGGTCAGCAAGGCAAAGGATAGTGTCTACCGAGCTCAAAAGGTCAGCCAAGAAAAGATACAGTTCCTACCGAGTTAACTCAGTAATCAAAGAAATTTAGTTCTTACTGAGTTCACTCAGTCATCAAAGAAAAATTAGAAATTTAATTCTTATCGAGCTTTCAAGGTAATCAAAGAAATTTATTTCTTACTGAGCTCACTCGGTCATCAAAGGGAATTTCATAGAAGTAGTTCTTACCAAGTAAAACTCGACAGACAAAGGATTTTAAGAATATTGTAACGTTAACCGAGTCAAGATGGTTAACTCAAGAAATTCTTGGAAGTAGTATTTACGAGCAGGGTTGGCCAGTATAGGATGTTTATTTGTTTAAGAATAATATCTGTAGCCGACTATTGAATGGTTTATTGGTAAATGTAATATGTAAATGAGCTGACTTCACAACCTGAATGATATAAGTAAGATGTCAAGTTGTGAATTCAAAGAAATATGAAAAAAATGAGAAGTTAATGTGATATGAAGATTGATTATTGTGGAAGCAGATTCCAAGGATGATTAGAGATCATTGAGAATCAGCAGAGCCATATTTGATCAAGGAGGATCTAATGATGCTGAATAGAGACCTGTATCCAAAAAATTCATTTGCATCTTGTTCAGGTCAATTCGTTGTTGCTTTCTAACCATTGTAGTAGTGATTTTAAATCTCTTAACTAATTTTGTTTAACGATCATTATGTAAATCCTCTAACAATGTGACAGTTCAATTAAATTGTTCTAAAGACCTCTATCAAGGCCACTCCTAGCAAGGTGATTAAATCCTCTAACAGGGTCACACCTAACAGTGTGTATTGTAACCTTTAACAGGGTTGGTTCCTAACAGGACTCACTTCAGAATAGTGAAAAATTTGTGACTAGTTACTTGGTGGTTTTTCCCATATTGGGTTTCCACGTTAAATCTGGTGTCTTTTGTGTTCACTTTATTTTCAGTTACATGCATGAATGCTTGAAAAGAAAGTTATAGTTTAATTTACTGAGTTACAACAATTATTTACCAAGTACAAGCAGTAACTAGATCTTCAAGACATCTAAGAGATTTGTGGATTGAATTTTGGGAGTAATTGATTCACCCCCTCTCTCAGTTACTCTATTTTTAATTCCAACAAAAAGTATGTACAATACTTTTTTTATTAGTCACCACAAACTAACAAGTGATGCATCTGTATATGCAATTTTATCACCTTGGAAAATTGTATTTGATCTTGCTAGTTGGGAACAACTAATTATTCATTTTATTATACCTATTCTGATGACACTTCTATAGGAATTTGTAATCAACCTAGCTAATCAACAACTAGACCAATTTAACTAGGTTATGGCTTGTTTCTTTCAAAAAAAATGCTATGATATGTTTTTGTAAAATTTATAGTGACTATGACCATTTTTCCTGGTGTGCATTATTTTTGTGTAGGATCTCAAGGTAAGTCACTTAGCATAGGTTGAGTCAATTTTATTATTTTATTATTTGGATTTTGGAATATGTATGCACCTGGATCAATGTTTTTGTTGTGTTAAGATGTAATAAGCATCTTAAAAAATCTCTCTATATATATATACATACATACATAAACACACACATATGTGTGTCTATAAATGCATATATACATACATATATATACATAAACATATGTACATGTGTGTGTGTGTGTGTGTATATGTATGTATGTATGTATGTATGTATGTATGTGTATACATGTGTGCATATGTATGTATATATGTATGTATGTATGTATGCATGTATGTATCTATTATATATATATGTACATACATACATATGTATGTATGTATGTACGCATGCATGCATATATGTATTTATATTAAATTAAATTAAATTAAGTTTTAAATCATGTTTCTGAAATTAAAAGAGAGAAATAATAGAATTTTCAAAAATAAAGAGACTCCTGAATGGGTTCTTGGTCAAAATATAATCAAAGCTATCAAAGAGAACTTCAAATCTAAAGATTGATGAAACCTAATTAAGTAATCCTATGAAGGTTAAAACAAATAAAATAAAAATTGATGATAAGAGATAGAATTCTCCACCTATGGGATGTATTAAAGGGAATTTTGACTGTTCAACTAAAGAAAATCTCAGAAAAGCTAGTTGTGGAGGTGTATTGAGGGACCAATATAGTAGAATTGTTGATGCTATTGCTATACTTATAGGCAACAATGATATCTTTAAGAAACCCGTCTCAAAAAATGCCTAAAATGCTGACAAATCCAACATTTTGTGGGCAGAAAAATTTTAATGTCAAGGGCAATTTTTTTTGTTCCATATAGAGAAATAAAATATTATATGTTGGCAATTTTTTTCTTGCCCTAGCAAAAACTATTTTAAATGTAGCGAATTAATGATTTTTCTTGCTGATAGATAAATAAATGATGACTATTTTTTCCCTTGCCAAAAATGAATTAATAATGTCAAAGGCGAATTACTTGTTTTCTAAGAAAATGAATAATAATGGTCTTGGCTAATATTTAGTGGTAAACTAAAAAATTATTTAATCTAAAAGTGAATTTGAACATGTATTGGCTAGTGATTGTATTGACTACTAAGTAGTCACTTCTATTAGTGTAGTTTTTTATTTTTCCTATTTTGCTAGGTTTTTCCTACACTTTTTAATAATCTCGCTTAGGTTAATAAAGCATGTCTTATTAGGTGAATGGTTGTGAGGTGTCACCTTCCTACATGTGAGCATCCATTAGCTATCTTGGGAAGATACTTTGCTATCTTTAGTCCGATAGATGGTTGCTCCTCATTGGTTGGTGTTGCCACCTCCTCCCTCTTCCTAGCCTATATAAGCATGCTACCTAGCTTGTATTTGCATCTCTTGTTTTTGCATCCTCTTAATGCTATTTTGCTTTCAAAATTTGCATTACTCTCTTGGAGACTAACTCTATGATGCTATTTTGATTTTGTATCATTTGCATTCATAGTTTAGATATTTACTCTTTGCACTAGTTTTCTGGGTTATTAATCTTTTCAGATTCTAACAACTTCAAGTTTCAACTTGTGTACTATCTTAGGTCTATTATTAATAATCTCATAACATCGTTATGTTAGTGTCACTATTACCAAGTCGGCTACTATCACTTTCAAGTTTTGTATTGTTAATATAATAGTTTTATCAATCGTTGATTAATTAGAGATCAATGAAAGAAGATGCATTTGGGGGCCACTCACTTGAAAAGACTAGGAGTCACATGAAATTCTTTGAAATGGAGACACACAGAAAGTTTTGCATGGAAACCATTAACTAGAATGTACTCAATGTCAGGCACTTTTGACTATCCGACATTAATGCGAGTACATTTTGCACACTTGAAAATCAATAGTAATATGAAAAAATAAGATATGAAAGATCACAAATGCCAAACAATTTAATGCAACTTCCATTAAATAGCCTCTTCAATTACTCTTTCATTATCATTTCTCAAATTCTTCAATCTGAGTTTGATTTGTAGAGTTTTTTGAATCTTAGTTATGTATAAACCAATTTTCTTGAAATGCACTACAATGGCTTTGGAAAAGCGCTTTTTGGACAGGGTTCCAGATGATAACCTTGCCATGGTTTTGCAAGTCAGATGCCCAAAGCCCTTTTATCCACCATGCTATATTCATGGTCTTCGGCCATGAATTTTTAAGAAACAATAAGAGGTACCATGTGTTCATGGATATTATCTCCTGCTTCCTCGTGTCTCTTATCAACCTTGGAGGTAGTCAAATAGATATTCTGATGCTTCTTTGTAATATTTTTAAGGAAACATTTTTAGAAGATGATGTCAAAATTCTTGTATTGGTTGAGTAGGTACTGGGGTCAGGCACTGGCATGCCTTTTGTAGACATAGTAGACAAGTACTGGGAGAAAGGCATAGGGAACATTGTATAGAAGAATCCCTTCCTTCTCGGTAATTGACTCACCATCCGAAGTGGGCATGACTCAGAAGGGATTTTCTACATAAGTGGTTGTTGTTCGATGACATCAGCAAGACTAACTTCACATGGCTGGACGAGTTCAGTGATATCATATTCTCCAACAAATTCCTCATGGAGGGACTTGAAGACCTTTTTGATTGAAGGCTTCAAGCCCTCAGCCCCTCAACTTGCTGATGCTTCTAGCCTCCCTATTCCTTGGTTCTTTATTCCCTGTTTCCTGAATCTTGTTTGGTTAACCCTTGCCCTTTGGGCAAAATAATATTTTTAAGATATCTATTTTTTCTTTAGATTGGGCCTTACCCTTAAATGTAAATTACGAAATAGTAAAACCAGACTGATTTAATAAGCTATTTTGAATATCTATGCTATGAATCAATATTATGTACATTGTACAGTCTAAAATATATCAATGAAAATAATAGTTTTTGGCTTCTCAAATAGTTGTTCTTCTTAGTCTACGACTTCTTAATGCACAGTTGAAATGTTAGTCTACGAATTTGTTATTAAAAAAAAATTGTTAATAGTTATAAAGTTGGAAACAAAAAAAGGGTTTCAACAATCCCTTTATGGTTTCATATTTGATTAAAAATTTATAGTAAAAAATTATTCAATTGAAAATTATCCAATGAAAATTTGTAAATTTGTAATATGTATATGTATGTCCTTTAAATTCAAAACCTGTAAAATTCGATAACATATGAACATAGGGGCCAAGGACATGCAAGTTAGTAGTTATTAGTTATAATAGTTTTAACTATTATTAATTTATTTAAAAATATTAAAAAATAAAATAGTTTTTTAAATTTAAACTTGTGATTCATGTAACATCATGAATCATGAATCCTAAATCATGATCAATGATCATGCAATTTAAATTGTATAGAATAAAAATTTCAAATAATAACTTATATATAAATGTTCATATAAAATATTGAATATTAATTTATTTATTCATTTCTTCCTATTTTGAAATGTAAATTTATTTAAATATCACGATCATCATAATATTTTTAACTTTTTATCATATTTTGAATTGAATGAAAAAGGCCACAGTTATTTAAATTTAAATTAAGTTATCACTTATCACTTTTATATATAATACAAAATGACAAATAATTCAACAACAAAAAATTATTTGTTGTTATAAAAATAACCCATTATTATATAAAATACAAACTATAACCAACATAAAGGTTTAAGGGATCATTAGTTGAACATTAAAAGTTTTTGACAATCTCCAACATTTCATAAGAAAATGGAAAAAATTTATTAGTATTCACTTTTTATATTTGTGAGACATGTTATTGATATGATTTACTCTATGCATGTACATTGCTACCCCAATAGTTGTACACATAAGAGTATTATTTGCATAGTATTACTAAGATATCAATGTTTATTTAATTGAGCATATTATGTTTTGAGTGACACACATATATGAAACAGGTATGCTATTTTTATTTTTGTTTGAGACAAAAAGTTATTTTTTTTTCTGTAAAATTTATAAGTTTTCATGTGTTCAAGTATTGGTATATTTTTTTTTTATCAACATTTAGATTTTTTTTATATGTACAAATAGTTCAATTAATTACAATATATAGTATAATAGTAAAAATGTGTTCAAAGATTGGAGTCTATGATCACAATAGGGTGATCATAATTAGTTCGTGTCATAGGCTATTGAACTATAGGCATCGACTTTTTTAAACTATTGATTAAACTATTGAATATCAACCAATCAATTTTCATAATTTTTCTTCTATGTATAAAATTTTAATATTTGATAAAGTAAAATGCCAATTTAAAAGTTTTGTAATTTCTAAAACTATTTTTCTTTAATCTAATTGGTGAAAACAAATGGAGCGATAAGAAAAGATTTCAAGGAAACCTAAAGATTATAACCTTAACAAAGTTAAATAAGTTTTTAATAATTTATGTGTCAATTTTCAATATATATTAATAATTTATGGATAATTAAACTATATTACATTTTAATTTTGAAACTAAATAATAAATATGAATAAAAATATAGCATTTGTAATTATATTTTTAAATTTTAATTATTTTATTTAAATTAAACTATTGTCATTATTATTTCATCTCTTGCACCAATTTTATTTTAAAAAATTTAATATCTTCATTGAATTTTTCATATTATCTTTACAATAAAAAATTTATGATAGAAAAGAAAATCATTTCTATAGTAGAAAAGAAAATTCTTTATTTATATTATATTATAACTATAATAATAATAATAATAATAATAAATTATATATTATATAAATAAAGTATTTTATATAAATAATTAAATTAACATCATCATTTTGACATGTTGAAACTTAAAAATAAAATAATAATAATAATAATAACAATTTCTTTAGCAATATTTATTTCAATATTTTCTCTATGTTAATTAATATGCTATTTAAATTCTTTTCATGCCATTTTTTTTTCAAATCAATTTTTTACTAATTCTATCAATTTTTTGCCACGAACTTAGTTGCTATGGAACCTTATTTAAATAATTAATATTAGTTATTTGAAAGGTTTAAGTTTTATCGATTCAGGATTTGATCTGGACCATTCAATGAATGATAGATCAATGACCATGACTATATTTTGGGCCAAATTTTAAAAGATTGAAGTTAAATTATATTTCTACTCAAAATTGGGACGCGTACTCAAAGATTTTACCAAAATCCTAGCTGCTGACTAAAAGAGAGATTAACAACCCGAGATGAATTTTGGACTAATTTGGGGAATGTTTTCCCATGTGCCTAGATTCATCTAAAATTGTGACACTTGTCTGGTCATTGCAAAGCTCAATTAAGTGTTAGGACTTGGTTAATATTAATAATAAGTATGTGTAGTCTTTTAAAAAAATACTACTTAATCTTGACTTGGTGATGCCATGATTGTTAAGTAAAAGGTAGATCAATGCCAATGACAACAACTCAGGATGAATTTCAGGTAAATTTTGGGTCCACTATCAATGTTGTCAAGAAACATCTAAAATTGTGACATGTGTCCTTGACAACTGTCACAATTTTGGATGACTCTTGACAATAGCAATAATATTCCACAAATTGACTTGAAAATTATATTGATAATTAAGTTAGATTTTTATTAATTTATTTATTTAAAATGAACAAATTTGAAAATTCAAATGTATATTAATGTAATAAATTTTTACTTTTTATTATTATAGTTATGTACATTACTACATTATTGAGTTTTTATGTCGCTTACATGTGCATTGTACATTTTATTGGTAAAGTACCTAAAACCATTAATTACTTAATGCTTTTATTTTAACTTTAACTATTTACCTTCTATGTTTTTAGAGTATGAAGTTGAAAGTTCTTTGAGTCGAGAGTTCGATATGATAGGGTTTTCAAATTTCAACTTTTCAAAGACTAGCTGAATTCAATTTTGTGTTTTGAAGATTGAAATTGTGAATCTTGAGTATCACAGGACAACACCAATTATCAAATCTCGATTTCAAGTATTTAATTTAAAAAAAAAAAAATATTGCGACTTGTAGCAATAGAAATCTTGATTTTTATTGTCTTATGTTTACACTTAACAATTTTTTAAAATAGGGCTTGAAGAAGAATTTTGTGTAATAACCAGTAGCAGGCATGGGAAAAACAAAGTCAAAAACCTCAAGTACAAGTACAAGCATAAAGGAAAAGAAAGACATTATATAAATCAGGCAAGTGCTACAAATCTTACGTTTCACAAATGAATGTCATGATATTTTTGATCTTGTTATCCATGGAGATTTTGGAATTATGGGAATTAGATATTTATTGTTTAATAAGTGGAAAGATCCACAAAAGGGGAGAAATTATTACAAATATAACAATAGTATTTGTGCACATACAAATAAACTAGCTGCTTTGGTTATTGGATTAGCAAACCTCACTGTACCCAAAGTATTCCCTTGCCCTAAAATTGTAATGCTATGCACTTAAAATTATGATGAAAATAGAAAGTAAATTGTAACCAAAACACTTAGAAGGAAAATTTATCCATAACTGAGAGTGAATTTTTCACTCTATTATACCTAGGGCTAGGGTTTATACCAGAAAGTCTTAACGAGCACATTGACTTGGATAAATTAGCATAACCTTATGACAATCTAGAAAGATTTTTTCAAGATTCATATATTAAGGCTTTAATAAACTCAGAGTCATCTATAAGTGTTACACTGGACATAGACCATAAGCCTCTTTATTAGTATGATATTTTTGTGCCATGAGTTCAAAATTCTATTTTCTTGTTATCATTTTGTCTAGGATTGGATAGTAACAAGGAATTGGGGGCTAGTGTTGTTGAAATGATTTATAATATCCATTGTTGAGGTCAGTCAGTTGAGAAGGTAGATGTAAGATATAATTTTGTTTAACACATTGTTGAATCTATGCAACAACAACTACTAATGATTAAACAAAGTACAACTACAGGCAAGATGAAGACATAAATTAGGTTCATAAGTTACTTGTGCTACCTTTTTTTAGCAAAGCATCATCCAATACTTGAGATAGAGAACAACAAGATTGATATTGAGGTCTATAAGTTTGATGAGAAAACCAAAAAGAAATCAGAGACTCCAAGTCCAATATATGAGTGGAAACATAAGATGAGGATGACTACTAACAATAATAACTACAACCATTTTGTAGACTTTCTTTTGGCACCTATTTACCAAAAAATCATAGGCACTTTGATGCCTAGATTGCTTGTGTCTTGTAAAGATTGCATTCAACTTGAAAGTCAAATTCAATTGGCTGACTGATTCTTCATAGAAGAGCAAATTATCTTAAGGTTTTACAATTCAATGGTTGAACCATGAAAACTTCCAATGATTGTTACAAGAAGGATTTTTACACTGTTCGAGGGTGATCCCACAATAATGGGTTCCACTTTTTGACCAATTTTGACACTAAAATCAATATTTGTGAAACAATCCTCACATTTGAGGGACTATATCTCTGAAACTATGAATAATTTCAAGATGACATAAACTAGTGATTTCTAGTATTTTGTTCCTACTTTGTAACCATATTTTTTAATTATAATTTTTTTTATTTAAGTCAATTTTTTCTTCTCCTCTAAAAAGTAGTACATATGAAAAATCAATATTTTTAAAGAGTGACAGTTCACTTGACACATATAACATTTTTTTTTTGAAAATTATAATGAGTTAATTCTTTCAATGTTGGATTTGTAATATCAATATCTAGGGGATGCATTTGGTTTGATTCAATTTGGTTGAATATTGTATATTTTATGAAGTTTTGAAGGGACATCAATCGTAATTTAGATACACGTTCATTTTGACACAAATAACTTGAACTCAATTTATCATAAATCTATTTTTTTAATAATAGAAAGATATCTCATTAATCTATTTCCTAGATAATTTTCAATTTTTTTAACTTTACATATTTTTATGAAGTGTTGAAGTCAGTTGATGCTCAATTAGTTATGAACCTTTAATTAGTTAAATTCATATTTGAAAGTCTTAATGAACATAATATGCATTACAATTATAGTCATTGGAAAGCTTTCTTTGAGTAGCACAAATTGGCATTTTTTATTTTATAGTGGTAGATCATTCATTCTCAATTTTGGGAGTCAAAAGAGCCAATTCCATTTTTTTAGAAAAGAGCCCCAAAATTTTATAAATTAACATGTTTGCTTGAACATGATGTTCGCGCGAACATGTAAAATAATTGGTGTTTTTGCAAAAGTGTCAAAAAAAAAATGACATCACCTGCAGAAAGGACAAAAAATTGATAGTGAAGCTGAATGTTTTAAAGTTACTACAACATTTTTATAAAGTTACTACAAATTTATTAAGGCAAGGGTAAATTTTTTATTTTTTTGATGGGAAACAAGAAAGGAAGGGAAAACAAATATGCAAGGAAGAGATCTGATGAAGGAAAATAAATAAATCTTTAGGAGACTATGACACGTTATCATCGAATTAAACAAGGTCTATAATTATAATTATATTAAATTTAATTATGTATCAATCTTATTTTTTGAAATCTAATTTTATTCATTTATAAATTTGTTGTAGACAATCAACAAGGTGAAGAAAATGTTTAAGAAGACTCAATAGAAGTATAAGAAGTGTATATGGGAGAAGGGTCAGGTACACTGCCTACGAAATCTCAAACAATGAATGTTGAAGAAGGTTCAAGATCACTCACTACAGATGTTCAAATAACAAAAGTTAGAGAAGGGTTAGAATATTTCCCTATAGAATCTCAAATAATGAATGTTGGAGAAGGCTCAAGATCACTCTTTGTAGAAATTCTAGTAACGTTGTTTGAAAAATTGAAGGCATACTTTGTGAGGTCAAACAAAGTGTTTGAAACATGTTGTTTTCATCATCCTATTGAGTTTGATCTCACCATCAGGCATTTCAAAAGTTCATAGAAGACACATATGGTTTTTATGCTCCTCCTCCTAGTAGGAGAAGTGAGTTTATATCATCCATTCTATGTGACAAAATAGAAGATCTAGATAGTCAAATAAATTGCATCAAAGGATTATGTGAAACATGAGTTGAATTGGCTCTATTTCCTTCAGAAATTAAAAATATTGATGTAACAAAAAAATTGAATTGCAAAAGTTACAAGTATGTAAAGAATGAAACAAAGTTAGGGAAAGAGACAAAAAGGTTGGAATATGTTGAAGAGGAGTTACCTATTGTAACATTTATGGATAAATTTAAGAATTTCATTCAACCTTATATTCATCATGCATTTTTTGCAAAGTAGAAAGCACAACAATTTCAAACTTTGAGAGATATTTCATGCTTGGAATGATTGTATCAGTTTTTGATTTTGTAGAGAACTATTCCTTTGTTCATCAAAAAGTAATTCAATCAGATTATTTCTTTTCTAAGTAGGTCACTATTATGGTACATGTTTGTTATAGACATGCATAGTTAGATTTGGATGGTGTTTAGAGTACAGTTCAAGCACGAGTAATTAAAAAGGAATAACACTTTTGTATAACTGATGATAAAGAACATGACATTCACTATGTATAACATTTCTTCAATATGTATTTTCTTATGTGAAAGAAAGAGACATAAATGTTGATAAACATTGTGTTTGGTCTGATAGATGTGTTGCATAGTTCAAATCATCTAGACCATTTTATGTATTATGTAGATATCATTGCAATGAGAATATAAAACACATATGGAATTTCTTAGAGAGTGGCCATGGAAAAGGTGAACATGATGGTGCTAGAGCTTGCACCAAACGTGCTTTTTGAAAGTATCAAATAAATTATCAAGGAGTTCATATAAATGACATATATGAATGGCATAAGACACATTTTGCATCAGACAAGGTCAAGACATCATCAACAACTAGTCAACAGGTACCATATAGAGTCTTTTGGGAGATAACAAGTAAAGATGTGTCCATTTGTTTAAATTTTATACAATTAAGTTTTAAAATTTTATTTTTAAGTTTTATCTTTCAATTCATTGAAGTTTAAATTTAATTTTTCCATATTTTCAATTTAATCAACTTTTAGGTGTTAACAGAAAAACTATGCATGGTTGTGAGAGGATAGAAAAGACACGCTCCTTACATTCAGTCATGATTACAGATAATTGCAATTGGACATTGAAGACAAGAGAATACTCATGTTTATGTGATAGATGCATTAATGAAGATGATCAAGAATGCATCAATCAAACATGTGGATATATAGGTGCATGGATTTCGGTACCACTTGATGTTACTAATACATTTGATAAAGATGATAAAATTTTTGATGATATTCCATTGATTTTTGATGATTATAATCATATCTCTGGATTGGTAAATGTGGGTAAGCATCATAAAAATTAATCTCAACTTGTCAGTTAATCTCAACTTGTTATTTAATTATCGATGTATTGTCTTATATATATTGTACACATGTATGTATACTTGTTATGCAGGAGATGTCTTTGTAGTGATTGTTGAACCTGGAAATCATGAATGTGTTAGTTATTATTTATTTTGATGTACAACAAAGAGGCAAAAGTTATATGATCTTAAAGAAAGTGATGAAATGTTGTTCCCCATAGGTATTATACATACATGTGCACATACATATATGAATTTATATATATCTAGGTAACTTTATATCTATCAAATTTTAAAATATTTAAATTTGTGGTGCAGGTTCTATTGTGATACAGGGAACATATTTGAAGCAAGACAAAATAGTCCAACATGGAATACACTTTGTTGATTATCAACCTGACAACAAGATTTTACAATACAACCACCTAGTCATTGCTACCGGACTTTATCTACATCCAGTCAAATTTAAATGTGTAAGTCACAAGTGGAGACTAGAAAGTGAAGATCATGAGAAGATATTACATGTTATAAGTGTACATCATGGTTGAACTAACCTTTGAGATGGTAGATAATTTAATTTAAATCAAATTTTAAGACCTTTGATTGTAGACAATTAGAAGGGATGAATGTTATATTAGTTTAATAATATTATCTTAAAGTTCTAGATATATTACTTCTTCTTAAGATTTATTTTATAATAATTTTAATTAATTTAAAGTTGTTTGCCTTGACATATCAAATTTCAGGACCTTTAAATGTATACATTTTAATAATATTAATTACCATGGATAAAGATTATTAAGAATATTATATTTTATAAAAGTTTTTAAAAATAGTGTATTGGCTTACCTACTAGCATATTTTTATCCACATAAAGCAAATATGTATCTTTATTCCTACTAATGAATAATTGGAGTTTATAAATGCATTATTTTAATTATATTAATTACCATCCTAAAGTAAAGATTGTGTTATCATTAGTTTATTAAAAAACTATATATATTAATGTTAATTTATTGTAGGGTCATACTCTTAGTTTATTAGTTTATTAATGTGTTAGAATATGAAAAGATTGATAACTCAGAAAACTAGTGCAAAGAAAAAATATCTAAACTATGAATGCAAATGATACAAAATCAAAATAGCAAAATAGAGTTAGTCTCCAAGAGAGTAATGCAAAAGCTGGAAGCAAAATAACATTAAGAGGATGCAAAAATAAGAGCTTACAAATACAAGCCAGGTAGCATGCTTATATAGACTAGGAAGAGGGAGGAAGTGGCAACATGGACCAATGAGGAGCAACCATCTATCAGACTAAAGATAGCAAAGTATCTTCCTAAGATAGATAATGGATGCTCATATGTAGGAAGGTGACACCTCACAACCACTTTCTAAATAAGACATGCTTTATTAACCTAAGCAAGATTATTAAAAGTGTAGGAAAAAAATTAGCAATATAAGAAAAAATAAATAACCCACTAGGAAATAAAAAACTACACTAACACCTCTCCATAAGTGAAGCTTAAGTGGATGTAGAAATGGGTCCCGACAAGTCAAGCCTAATGAGGTACCCATGTACATAAAATTCCCCCAAAAGAGAGAGAAAAGAGACTCCCCAAAGAAAATTAGGACTCCAAGTGAGAGGAAGAGGCCCCCCCAAAAGATTAAGCATCCTGCATCCCCAGCAAAGCTTGCAAATTTTGTCCAATAGATCCACTTACATCAAACAAGTTTTCTTCCCTTAGGAAAAGGGACAAGATCCCAAGTGTGGTTCCTCATCAAAGAACTATACTCTTCCTGCATAGCTATATCCCACTCAGAAATACCAAAAGCCTCATGAAAGGACTGTGGATTTGAGGCAGTAGCAATGAAGATATGTAGAGCATCCTAGAATTGTGAACGAGTCTGCTTGGTGTTCGATGGATCCCTAACCCAATCACCTGCAAAATGCAAGGTTTGTCTAGCCCAAATTGGACTAGAAGATGGGGAATCTAGAGGAGAATCATCAACCTGTGAATGATGACTAGGAGAGGAAGGAGGTGAGTCTCTGAATCAGTCTCTACATCAAAAGTGGAGGTAGAAGACTGCTCAAGTGAATCTGACCCATCAGAAGATCTATCATGTATTCCAAGTGACTCTAATGTCAAAGTAGAAGGCAACCCTATGACCATGCTCTATTGGTTAAGCTGATGCAAGTAGTGGAAGTTAAGATGGCCAAACCACTCATGCCGTAATCTTCTCACATCATTAGAGTGAGTGAGCAAAACAGTTAAAGGAGGATCAGGAACAAAGTGAGAAAACATATAGAGTTGTGACTGATGATCTGCTCTCCCAACTGCAACTGTAGAATCATTGTGCAACTCACGTATCTCCACTAAATTAAGAGTGAACTCAACCCGCTTGCCTAAACCTATGTGAGTGATTTGGTATACCAATAGGATATTAGTTGATAATGAGGGTACACAAGGAACATCATGGAATGTGCCATCCCCCACATCAACAGACCCTCTCCCACACACCTCAACAAGAGTGTTATCACCCATCAAAATAGAAGGCATAGTACACGGAACCAAGGATGCAAGTTCTTCCTTAGATGAAGCCATGTGGTGTGAAGCACCCAAATCAAGAACCCAAGTGGATGGTGAGGAAGCAACTGCAAAAAGGGCCTTGCCCTTTCCTTTCCCCTTGGTATTTTCTTTTTCCTTGTTAGACCCTTCATTAGAACTTTGTTTGATAGACTCAGGAACACTGATATTATTCTTCTCAAGAATGTATGTCAAGTGATCAACTTGCTTCTTCAAACATTTATGTTCATCATGACCAGGTCTTTTACACTAGGCACATTTGACCTTTTCTTTCTTAGGCTTATTGCCCTTGGAAGATGGTGTATCAATAGTTTCTTTTGAAGAAACTAGTATCTGATCCTTCTTCTCCTTGCTATTCTTTTGTTTCTTGTCCTTACTATTTTTGTTACTACTTTTTCCTTGCTGTTCTTTTATGTCTTGGTTGGCAACCAAGACATGTGACTTAGAGGATGTAAGAGTGCCCATCTGGATTAGCTTGTCCTATTCTTGAGTGAGATTGACAGCAAAATCATCTAAAGATGGCATGGTGAATTGAGTACCAAGTGCACCCTTAGTAGCATAGAAGGTAGAGACAAACACAAAATATTCTGAACTTAGCTTAGAGAGAATACTAAGAATCAGTTGTTCATCTTTCTTATCGATTCCACATTGTTTTAACTGTAGCCTTAATGATTTTAATTTGGTGAAGAAATCTTGGATTGTATTGAAATTTTCTAGACTTAAACTAATTAATTCATTTTCCAACATATGACCCCTCATTGAATCTTGTGTGCCAGATAGTGTTTCTAGCTTTGTCCATACTTCATTTGGTGTATCTAAAGATTCAATGTGAAATAGAAAGTTAGGAGAAACAGACAAACACAATGTTCCATATGCCTCATCACATTTGTTAAACCACCTAGGCTTATCTTCATCTTTAGCATGTTCAGTTTCAAGTCCCATAGTTATCCTATTTAATCCAACTTTCCT
Source organism: Cupressus sempervirens (assembly GCA_028749045.1). Classification (NCBI taxonomy): domain Eukaryota; kingdom Viridiplantae; phylum Streptophyta; class Pinopsida; order Cupressales; family Cupressaceae; genus Cupressus; species Cupressus sempervirens. Next base: position 956,516 of record JAPHAW010000012.1, read on the forward strand.
TAAGTGAATTTTCATGTGTGATTTCCACTCAAAGTAATTGTATGGAGTTAGGATGGGCATACTTTTTTGATGCATGATGAAAAAATGCTAAAAAGAAGAGAACCCAGCCATGATAATGCCCCCCCCCCCCCCCCCCCCCGCGTTTTACTCAATCAAAGAATTTCCCAAAGGAATATGATTTGGCACTTTATTTTAGTGCATTTACAACTACCACTAGAAAGAAATAGTTAATGGTCTTGATTTCAATGCATTACAAACCCTCATGAAGAGCATATGCTAAAAGTGAAACTTGGGCACAATAATCAAGAAAATAAATAGCACCACTATGATCTACTTAAAAAATTATGCACTTTCAAAAAACAAATCACCTCGATATGAGGTCGTATGAGAAAGTTATGATCCTCCAAAGTTTCCAAATGAGAACTGTTCATAGTTATAGCCAAGAATCTACAATTTCTAAAAAATTTATGCACGAAAATCAAAAAATAACTCCACTAGTGGATAGAGCATAAAAAATAATCCCAGGTCATAACAAGAATCATCAAAATTGGAGTCCATATGAGCAAGAACAAGATGTTTGAAAACTACGTTCAAATTTGTGACTACCAATGGAGAGAGGTACGGCTATAGCTTTCCACACTCAATCCTGCAAAATATATAGATTGCATGCAAAACTTAGAAGATACCTAAATGGTTTTTTGGAGCTGCGAACAAAACCCAAAAAGCATTTTTCTTGCTGATGTACAAAAGATGTTGCTGTAGTGTAAATTAGACGCCTTTAACAGTAAAAAATGGCTCAAAAAATCAAGAAACGACCCTAGCAATGAAAATATAAAATTCAAATACTGGATCAGCTTCCTAAGTCCATCAATGGCATGTTGGAACCTGCAATACTAATTGAAAACTCCAAATATGCAAGTTGGTTGTCAGATTTGAGATTGAAACCCTAGAGAAAAACTGTTTTTGTCAAAAAAATTCTGATTCTCAAGATCATCCAAAGATGCAGGAGAAGAGCATACTTAATTTTTCAAAAAACTACAATAAAATTTATTAGCCCCCCACCCGAATCTCTCAAATAAGGAAACTAAAATCTACTCTTGCCCATAGAAGAGCTCTGATACCATGTTAGAATCTGAAAAGATTGATAACCCAGAAAACTAGTGCAAAGAATAAATATCTAAACTATGAATGCAAATGATACAAAATCAAAATAGCAACATAGAGTTAGTCTCCAAGAGAGCAATGCAAATGCTAGAAGCAAAATAGCATTAAGAGGATGCAAAACAAGAGCTTACAAATACAAGCTAGGTAGCATGCTTTTATAGACTAGGAAGAGGGAGGAGGTGGCAACACAGACCAATGAGGAGCAACCATCTATCAGACTAAAGATAGCAAAGTATCTTCCTAAGATAGATAATGGATGCTCATATGTAGGAAGATGACACCTCACAATCACTTTCTAAATAAGACGTACTTTATTAACCTAAGCAAGATTATTAAAAGTGTAGGAAAAAAATTAGCAATATAGGAAAAAATAAATAACCCACTAGGAAATAAAAAACTACACTAACAAAATGTATACATTTTAATAATATTAATTACCATGGATAAATAATAATAAGAAGTTGATATAAATAGGCAATACAAGTTAGTTGGAACTTACACAATCATTAGATAGATATGTATCAAAGATAATTTAATATGTTAGAATTCTTTTATCAACTTCTTTTGAAACTATTGAATTTCATTTCATTATGTGTTTTTAATTGTACGATCATACTCTTAGTTATCATTGGTTTATTGAAAAACTATATATTAATTATGTTAGTTTATTGTAGGATCATACTCTTAGTTTATCATTTTATTAATGTGTTTTCAAATGTATACATTTTAATAATATTAATTACCATGGATGAAGGTTGTTAAGATAATTATATTTTGTAAAAGTTTTTTAAAATAATGTATTGTCTTACCTAGTTAGCATATTTTTATCCACATAAAACTAATATTTATCGTTAGCCCTACTAATTGATTTAACAAATATGTATCTTTAGTCCTACTGATTAATTTAACAAATTTATATCTTTAGTCCTACTAATTGATTTACCAAATATGTATCTTTAGTCCTACTAATTGATTATTTTATAATGATTACAAATAAATAGAATGTTTTAAATTTGTAATCTAAATCATTTGTGTTAATTTAGTAGTTTTAAGCACATATATTAATTCAATTCAATCAACCTATATTATTATTATTCAAAATTATAAATTAAGTTCATGGATCAATTTGGAACGTCTTCATATTTAACTATTGAAATAGGTAAAGAGAAGTTAATTTGATTATTTTATAATGATCACAAAAAAATCTAAAGTTTAAAATCCATAAACTAATTTGTGAAGAATGTTCTACTAAAATACAAAAAAATACACATACTTGTACGCCTCAAGAATAAACATCAACATCTAATATCTCTACTAAAATGCATACATATGCAAATTGTATGTCTCGAATAAACATGTATGTAGTAAAATATAAAAAGTCATATACATGTGACAATCCAACTACTAAAGTACTAAATAGTCAAATAAATAGTGAAATGTACATGTCATCGAGGTACTGCAATACACATTTGTATGTAAGTCTCCAAAATATACAAAGTCTCCAATATATAAATGCATCAAAAAATATATAAATCTGCTACTATTGGAGGGACCCCTGAAGATGCATATAAATAGAACAACCCTCTCATCGAATCTCCTATACATCTTGTGGCCGAGGCACATCAACCAAGCCTTGTAAATATATATACATTAGAACTATGTAAACACACACACACACACCTCTATGTGTGTGTGTGTGTGCGTGCATGTGTGTGTACATGAATATGACTGCATATCTAGTTTGAAACATAAAAAACTTTACAAACTATTTAAAACTTGTACTTGAGTGCTACTAGGTGTCTCAATAGAATCTTCTCTTTGACATACATGCCCTAACGCAACACTAGTTGTAATCATGTGCTCGACGACCTGTGCCTACATGATTTATTATAACTTGAATTAAATATCTATCTAAACTAAATTTTTGAATTTCATATATTTAAATTTAAAATATATGTGTGTGTGTGTGTGTGTGTGTGTGTGTGTGTGTACTTAGGTCTCAAGAGGTGAAGGATGATCATCAGACTCCACTGTATCATCTATTAATGCACCTCTAATGTCAACATCCTGTCCTAATATACCAACATCATCTCCTAAAACTCCAACACCTACTGAACCACCCTTAATGACACAATCTCCAACTATTAGTAATGATTAGTGAAGTGGAGTGTGTAACTACCTAGGTAATGGTGTAGAATTAGTGCCGAGTCAGAATAACATGTCCATGTATGATGAAAATCCCATGGTCGAACTAGTATTAATCTTAGATAGCCCTGATAATTGTTCACCAAAATCATCAAGGCCCTTAGTTGTAATCCCGACATCTCTAACTCATATGCCGAAGTCATTTGTAGAGTGTTGTGAGCCTGGTGTAGAATGTTGTGAGCTATGTTGTGTACTGTCACTGGTGTGGTCTGTGCCTATGGAACTATGGGGCTCTGATGGTGTCTAATGACATCCATCACTAAGTGAACTGGCATCCCTTATGTATTAGAAATATAACTAATACTCTATAATAGATCCTCCAAAAAATACAATGCTAAATCCATATGTGTATGTTGTCCTGAAAGAGCACAAACATCACATGGTACTCGTAGTCCAATAACTCTATATGCCTCATTAGGGGAGGTTCTTGAAGTGGTACTGGATGCCTCTAAAGATGGTCAACCTAGATGACTCTATTGAGAGTAAATATAATGACCAAGAGAATCAGATGTGATACTAGCATATGCAGATGCAATGTGTCCAATATTGTCAATTGCTCCCCTCTGGGAAGCAATGACAACTCTATCTGCAATAGGTGCTAGTGATAGAGTCACTGCAGGAATTATTTGTCCAACAAACTATCTTACATCTAGAGGTAGCAGATGTTGTGCGCTATGATAATGGTCATGATTTGTAATTTGACCATGCCCCTATCTACAATAATTTGGAATGTCTAAGTAGTTGACATTGAGCCCCATGCAAAACTTAGTGTACAACTGTTGTGCAAAATAAAGAGGTATTTGATTGTTATTAGGATAATGACCATGTGCTGTTAAAAAATGAGGATAGATCATACTAGCAATAACAAGATCTTTGCATTGTGTCACTTGATAGCCTCTCACCCTATCCTATGTACCCTCATATGATGGAATGAGATCTCATTTGATGACATCTTTTGGGGCCACCTTCTTGATGTCATCAAAAGATATATTTCCTAAAATCTCATCTCTAAGCTCCCTAGATATGGTAGCTAATACATCTGGGTAAATGAATGATGAGATCTAAATCTAGTAGTGAGATCCTATAAACTCCTACATATGGTCACACATATGTCTCTACATAAACCATCATAAAAGGATAATATAGACTGCTCTTGTCTAATAACTTCCTGCTCTGCAAATATAAATAATGCATTGATATCAATGCATGGAGGTAGCGTAGCAAAACCTCCAGCGGGAGCTGGACTAGGACCTCCAATAGGAGCTGCACTAGGAGCCACACAAGGACCTACACCAGGAGCCACAGAAGGAGCCACACTAGGAGCTACAACACAAGCCCACCACAAGATTTATGACAAGCCACAACACAAGCTGCATCTTGAGCCACATCATGAGCCCCACCATGAGAAACACCACAAATTGCACCAGGAGCTATAGTAGGAATTGCATTAGGAGCCATAATAGGATCCACATTAGGAGTCGCAATGGGAGCCGCAGTAGGAGCCACAATAGGAGGAGTCACAATAGGAGCCTCATCACCCTCAAGATGATGAGCAGGCTAATCATGTGAAGTCATATCTACAATGATGGAGCTAGTATATATTGTAAATACAAATATACATATACATGTAGTCTAGTACACAATTTTTTTATTTAAAAGATATGTAATCACGTACATCATCTAATCTATAACACATCAATAATTATATGATCACACATGAGAGTTAGAGTTAGAGTTAGGGTTTGAGTTAAATTCTAGGGTTTGATTAGTGTTTGATTTCTAGGGTTATAATTATAAATTAGGGTTTCATTTAGATTACGGTTTGAGTTTTTAGTTACAATTATATTAGAGTTCAAGTTATATTAGGGTTTGAGTTTTCAGTTAGGATTACATTAGAGTTCAAGTAAGATTAGAGTTTAAGTTTTCAAGTAACATTACATTAGAGTTTGAGTTAGATTAGGGTTTTAGTTTTTAGTTAGGATTATATTAAGGTTTGAGTTAGATTAGGGTTTGAGTTTGAAGTTAGGAAATTATATTAGGGTTTGAGTTAGATTAGGGTTTCAGTTACGGTTAGGGTTATCTAGTCAAATTAGGATTAGAATTAGATTAGGATTTGAGTTAAAGATTAGGGTTTGATTCTAGGGTTTAATTTAGATTAGGGCTTGAGTTCTAGATTAAAGGGTTTGGTTAGGTTAATAGTTACATTAAGGTTTGAGTTAGGGTTTGATTTAGATTAGGGTTTGAGTTAGATTAGGGTTTAGTTAGGGTTTGATTTCTAGGGTTATAATTAGATTAGGGTTTGATTTAAAGATTAGGGTTTGATTTAAAGGATTTAATTTAGATAAGGGTTTGAGTTAGATTAGGGTTTAGTAAGAGTTTGATTTCTAGGGTTATGATTAGATTAGAGTTCATGATTAGGACTTGAGTTATATTAGGGTTTGAGTTAGATTAGGGTTTGAGTTTTCAATTAGGATTAGATTAGGGTTTGAGTTAAAGATTAGGGTATGATTAGGGTTTCATTTATAGGGTTTGTGTTAGATTAGGGTTTGATTAGGATTTCATTTAGATTAGGGTTTAAGTTTTCAGTTAGGATTACATTGGAGTTTGAGTTAGATTCTAGGGTTTCAATTTTCAATTAGGATTATGTTAGGGTTTGAGTTAGAGTAGGGTTTGAGTTTGAAGTTAGGATTATATTAGGGTTTGAGTTAGATTAGGGTTTTAGTTTGAGTTAGGGTTAGATTAGGGTTTTAGTTATGGTTAGGGTTAGGTTAGGGTTATCTAGTTAGATTCTAGTTATGATTAGATTAGGATTTGAGTTAAAGATTAGGGTTTAATTAGGGTTTGATTAGGGTTTATGTTCTAGATTAAAGGATTTGGTTAGAGTTATGTGGTTCCATTAAGGTTTGAGTTAGGGTTTGATTTAGATTAGAATTTGAGTTAGATTAGGGTTTGATTTTTAGGGTTACAATTAAATTAGGGTTCATGATTAGGGTTTGATTTAAAGATTATGGTTTGAGTTAGATTAGGGTTTGACTTTTTAGTTAGGATTATATTTGGCTTTGATTATGGTTTGATTTAGATTAGGGTTTGAGTTAAAGATTAAGGTATGATTAGGGTTTGATTTAGATTAGAGTTTGGCTAGGGTTTGATTTGTAAGGTTATAGTTAGATTCTGGGGTTTGTGTTAGATTACGGTTTGATTAGGATTTCATTTAGATTAGGGTTTGATTTTTCATTTAGGATTAGATTAGGGTTTTAGTTTTTAGTTACGATTAGATTAGGGTTTGAGTTAAGGTTTGGTTAGGGTTTATTTTCTAGGATTACAGTTAGATTAGGGTTTGAGTTAAATTCTAGGGTTTGATTAGGGTTTCATTTAGATTAGGGTTTGTGTTAGATTTAGTTTTGGTTAGGGTTTAATTTCTAGAGTTATGATTAGATTAGGGTTTGAGTTATATTAAGGTTCATTATTAGGGTTTTATTTAGATTAGGGTTTAAGTTAGATTAGTGTTTTAGTTTTTAGTTAGGATTAGAGTTGGGTTACAATTCTAGGATTAGATTAGGGTTTCAATTACAAAAAATCTAAGGTTAGATTAGGGTTAAAGAGTTTTCAAGTTAGGGTTATAGTTTGAGTTAGGGTGAGAGCTTGAGTTAGGGTTAGGGTTAGGGTTAGTGTTAAAGAGTTGGAGATAGAGTTCTAATATTTTCTAATTTTCTACACTAATGGTTTTTATTATTTTTTCTAATGTTCTTCTAATATTTTGTTTAATATTTTTCTAATATTTTGTAATGTTTAAATCTCAAATATTTTATAATATTTTTCTAATATTTATAATATTTTTTCTAATATTTTCTAATGTTATATACTAATTTATTTTCTGTAATGTTAAATACTAATAGTTCCTAATGTTATACTAATTTATTTTTCTAATATTATAGAAGCTGTCTACATAAGACCAAAAAATAAGTTGTCTACATAAGACCAAAAAATAACAGACACACGACCAGAAAGGAAAAGCCAACCTAAACAACTTAGAAAAAGGCAGAACAAAAGCCACAGGATCCATATAGGAAAATAGGTAGGACAAAAGGATAGAAGACCCCTATTGGTCTATCCGTCCTTCAAGATCCTGCATTGTCTTGGCCACCTCAATGTCTCTTTGAGTTTCCATAGCCACAACCTCCAGCTTCTGATCATCATGTTGACCTGCCAAGTCCTTGATCTATTCCTTATTAGCATCAGTTTGCACGTGCTTGCACCTATGCTTTTAATCCTAGTCCCTCCCAATAGTAGCTACTTTAAGGGATTCACCTAGACTAATGATGTTCTCATTCAGAGTGGCTAGGGTGTCAATCATCTGGTTGGTGTGGTTTTGATTAAAGGCCTCTAAACTCAGCTATCTCCTTTCCAACCTAGTGATATGACCCGCCTGGTTCTCTAGAGGAGCTTGATCTCTACCACTAACTTGAAGATCCGTCTGGCCAACTTTAGCTTGTAATTCCTCAATCTCGTGAAAAATCCACTTAATTGAGAAAAAATTGTCAATTGTGCAATTTTTTACATTATTAAGCAAGTTGAGGCTAGGTTCACGAGCATTATCAGAAATGGCAACCAAGGTAGGGTTAATAAGATGCTCCCAATTTATATTCTCCTCCTTGTCCTCCTAGATCTATGGATTCATTTCCTCTCTTACTATCCCCGTTTTGGCCATTTTAGCATTGAACCTCCTTAATGCCATTCTCCTCTCCATTTTCACTTCCCCTTCACTAACATCCACTAAAACCTCTAAATTATTCTGCTGAGGCGGTGAAGGAACAAGTTCCATGGGACATCGGAGGCTTTGGGGCTGAGGACCTAGGGTTTTAAGGGATTTCTCAAAGCTCCTCGTTGGGATCAATTCTTCTGCAACTTTCCTATTTTTAACATTTTCAGATAGAATTTTAACTTTATCATCCTTATCCCCATCATCTGAGTCCATTTCATCTCCTTCCTCATAATAGTCATCCTCACCCTAGATTATGGGTTTAAGGTTTGAAATCCTAGGGCTCCTTCTATTGGGAATGTTGCTCAAAGATGGAGAAACAACTTCTCCCTTTTTTGGTTTCTTTCTCAAAGAAGAGGTGTCTTCCCTTGCTTTTGAATCTAAGCTTTGAACATCTTCAGAGTTAATAGAAAAATTAGAACTTCTAGAATCTTCCAAACCTCCCCTTGTGGTGCTAATGGCTTTTACCCTTGTTTGGGCTTTAAAGATTCATACACAAGAAGCAATAAACCCTCATGGAGGGTAGGTTTTGGACTCAACTTCTTTTTAAAATCCTCAATGTTCTTGCTGAGTGAAGAGAATAAGTACAAAGGAAAGAAAATTTTAACCCCATGTCAAAAATGATTCAATAAAATGAAATGGTGAGTCCTTACCCTGTCAAATCCGATGTCCAATGAGATAAACTCAATGATCACATGTAGGATATAAAACCACATCTTCTTAATAGAGTCCATTTCATAATAGGTTCCCACCTTCACTAGTCTCCTCATTTCTTCCACATCCTTAGTGAAATCCTTGACAGAGCTGGCCAAAAGTTTTTTTGTCCCTAAAGAAATTGAATCCCACATTGGGGATTTCAGTGACCTAGACAATTATGTCCACATTGAGCTGATCTGAGATGCCATCAATTTTCACTCGGCCTACCTTCCATGAGTTTACCATCATATTGGTCACCTCTTTATTGAAACCATGTAATTTATTGATATACTGGGTGACACCCCCTTTCTCTAGTCTTTTCCAAACCTTCATTCTACTCTTCCACTTCTTAGCCTCCCCCGTAGGCTCCCTCATGCTATGTTGTCCCACAATTTTCATTTCAATTACAGAGAAACAACTCACTTTCTCCTTCCCTGCACATTTTTCCTCTCTACAAAATACAAGTAAGCCTATCTTTTGCATTAATAAGGGATAACACCCATACAGCATGCTAGAGCTACAAAATGATTTTTTATGATTCATTATCATCCCGTAATTATCATTAAGGAATTGGCATGTCAGACGTCACACATAACTTAGCATTATTAGCTTGGGATTTGAAATGTACTTCTTTGGATACACTCTAGGTATAAGATGTCATTCATAGCCACTTGAAAGATATTGTTATAATTCCAACTCATGGCCATATTTCTTCTCACCGCTTTGTTGGTAAACCAATCAGCCATAGGAATTGCCTCTCTATACACGTGTCCAATATGCATCCTTTTGAATTTTCCTAGATCGACAAAGGTTTCCTCTATTATGTTTTGAATTGTCCACAATGGTGGCACAATACCTTTTAAACAATTAATGATGTTTAACGAGTCACCTTCAAGCCATAAGTTATTGATTCCAATCTTGAGAGCCAGTTTAATAGTATGGTAGGCTGCAATGGCATCAAAAAAATGGTTAGTCTAGCTCCCAATTAGGTAGGAAAGAGCAACAATTCCAATCCCATGCCTATTTCTAATGATTCCTCCACATCTAGCTAGCCTTGGTTTCCCTTTGGCAAAACCATCAAAATTGGTCTTGTGCCAGTCTTCTAGGGGGAAAGACCACCTTGTGTCCTATCTTTTTATCATCCTATCCTTCTTTCACTACATTTGGTTCCCCCCTTCCTCAATTTTTCCCCCTTTCATGGCCATGTAGTTTTCTCTGATAGCACCCTAGATTTTATTAGCTAATGCAAAGGCAGGAGTGGCCCTTTCTCTAAAAATTCTATTATTCCTTTCCTTCCAAATACCCCGTAGAAGTGAGGGAGAGACCAGGAACTGATGACCTCAGATTTTAGGCCTCTATGCAAGCTATCCCATTGATTATAGAAATCCACTATGGTGGCTGGTTTACACCAAAAAACTTTCCAATCCTTTTTTATAAGATCTCATGCATCTAAAGAGTAGGGATAGTGAATAAACATATGATCAACTATCTCCAAATTTTCCTTGCATAGAATGCACCAATTTGGGATGTACTAGCCCCTTTTAATTAGGTTATCTAGGGTGAGGATTTTATCTTGCATCATTAGCCAAAAAATATATTAATTTTGGGAGTAAGGCCCAAAGTCCATACCTTAGTCCAAATTAATTTTCCCATTTTGTTCCAGAGTGATAGGTATCTAGAAGCCACCAAATAAATCTCAATTGAGTTAGCACTCTAGATAAGTTCATCACCTTTGTTGTTGAGGATGACAGAGTTGAGTATGTTCATTAAGGGTTTGAGATCTTGCAAAATTAAGGCCAAGTCAATCAAACCCTGATCAGTCTTGTAGTCACTAACTTTGGGGCTAAATCTCCTAATGCAAGTGTGAGCCCACCATTCATAGATGGGATCATTAATAAGAGATCCTTGTATTAGCTAGTTATCCTGCTAGAAGAGGATGTTATCCCCTCTCCCTACTTTCTAAATCACCTTTGATTTTGCAATTGGTCTAGCCTTGAGAATTCCATTCCAAATAAAAGAACCAACAAGGAAGTCTCCTCCTAGCAAAGGCTTAACAGATGGTCTTCTTAGGTACTTTTCTACAATGGTATCCCTCCAATCTCTAGTGCTATGGTAGATGCACCATATCTATTTAGCCAATAGGGCATTATTAAGGTGCTTAATTTTCCTGATTCCTAACCCTCCAAAGCTTTTGGGGAGGCAAATCTTCTTTATTATCTTCAAGGCTAGACCAGAGGAAATCTCTTTGGATCTTTTTCCATCCTCTTAGCAAATTTGGCTAGAATCACAAAAAGACTTAGAGCATAAGTGGGAAGATTTTGCAAAGTGGACTTCACAAGGATACATTTACCTGCCTAGCTAAGTGTGGCTCCTTTCGAACAGGCTAGCTTTTTATTAAATCTATCCAGAATTTCATTCCAAAAAGAGTCTGGAGGCTTCAAATGTAGGGGGAGCCCAAGATAGGTTAAAGGAAGGGAGCTCACCCCACAACCTAGGATACGAGCAATCTTCCTTTCCTGCTCATCTGGAGTATTAACAAAGAAAACAGAGCTTTTGTATGATGTTTTTCCAATTTTCTAGACTAATATTTTTAAAATTATTTTCTAATATTTTCTAATGTTTTTTCTAATATTTTTCTAATATTTTCTAATATTTTCTCATATTTTAAAAATATTTTCCAGACTAATTTTTTAAAATATATTTTCTAATGTTTTTCTAATATTTAAATGTAATGTTTTTTCTAATGTTTTTCTAATAAAAATAATATTTTTCTAAATTTGTTTCTAATTAAACTAATATTTTTCTAATAAAACTAATATTTTTCTAAATTTATTTTCTAATATTCTACACTATTTTTTTTTAATATATTGTAATATTCTTCTAAAATTTTCTATACTAATGTTTTTAAAATTATTTTCTAATTTTTTCTAATATAAATGTAATGTTTTTTCTAATATTTTTCTAATAAAACTAATATTTTTCTAAATTTGTTTCCTAATGTTACACTAATATTTTTCTAATATTCTAGATTAACTTTTTAAAATATTTTTTAATAACTTTCTAATATTCTAGATACTATTTTTCTAATATTTTCCAATATTTATCTAATTTAACACTAATCTTTTTTCTAAATTTTTTTCCTAATGCTAAATTAATATTTTTCTAATATTCTACACTAATATTTTTTTATAATTTCTAATGCTTTTTTAATATAAATGTAATGTTTTTTCTAATGTTTTTCTACTAAAATGAATATTTTTCAAGATTTGTTTCCTAATGTTATACTAATTTTAAAAATATTTTCTAATGTTTTTCTTTAATATTCTACACTATCATTTTTTAAATATTTTTAAATATTTTTCTAATATATTATAATATTTTTCTAATATTTTCCAGACTAATGTTTTTTAAAAATACTTTCTAATGTTTTCTAATATAAATGTAATGTTTTTTCTAATTTTTTTCTAATAAAATTAATATTTTTCTAAATTTGTTTCCTACTATTAAATACTAATATTTTTTTGATATTCTAGATTAACATTTTTAAAATATTTTCTAATGTTTTTATAATATTCTAGACTATTATTTTTCTAATATTTTCTAACATTTACCTAATTTAACACTAATTTGTTTTCTAATGCTAAATTAATATTTTTCTAATATATTTTCTAATAACTCTCATATATAACTATCAAATACAAAAAATTACAAATGATAAATCAATAGAATTAACTAACATAAATAGACAATAAAAATATTAAATTAACATTTAAATATGCTTTGAAAACATAAAAAACATAAAAAACATTCTAATAATAACATATAAACATACCTGAAATAGCGCAATGACCAAAATTTGGAGGAGAATGACACAAAGTGATAGAACTTGCTTACCAATCCAATATGTTTGCTCCAACATGTAGATCAAATTCACCTTGCCATAAAAATGAATGGGCAAATGGGAAAAATGGGGTTTTTATCTCAAAATCGCCGTAAAAATACTTATGGGTGAACATATTAATAAGGGATGTTCGCTCAAACATCCCTTATTTAAACTAAACATGTTTGCGCAAACATGTAATTTTCTCATGTTCTCACAAACATAGTTAGTAAGTTCACCTGAACATATGTTAAATTGAATATGCAAATTTTGCATCATTTCACGATTTCCTTCGTAGCACAAAAGTGGAACCCATTATTGTGGGTTCACCTTGGAATATGTACAGTAGATGGAGAGCGCAGATGAACTTTTCACTAGACAACAAAAGAAAATGATATTTCCTTCCTTTCCTTTTACAATTGGAGGCCTCGCATTTGAGAGAAAGGTTTTCAAAGTGGCAAATGAATTGGTAACATTTTTTGGCTTTGATTTTGTTAGTCACTGGAATTATGATCCATTGAGCATAGTAAAAACAAGACTTATTTCCAATGGGAACTCTGCAAGTAAATATCAACATCAGGAGATGCCATTGATAGACAAGTTTAAAAACAAGGATTTTTGGGATATGGTTAAGAAAGAGATGAAGAAACATGCAACAGAAAATAATATTTCAATGCAAGAATTATCATCCCAAATTATAACATTGCACATATTAGAGTCACACAAATCAAACCCTCTAACATACTTAAATTTCTACAAGAAATCATCTCAACCTTCTAAGAGGTCAATGTTGAAAGCAATTAAAGAGGCATGTACATTTAAATTGTGGGATAAATTGTGAGATCAAATTGTGGGACAAAACTTGTTGATGTTTTTTAGAATTCGAGGAGGATAAACTTTTCAATGATTATTGGAATAAAGAGCATCCAACTATACTATATGATTTTGGCAGTTGTAGTGACAATGATATTCAAAGACAAAAGGACCTCAAGTCTGATGGTGACATTCAAGGTATTAAGGATTCTGGGTCTACCAGGGGTAGACATATTGTTAATCTTCAAATGAATGATTCTATTAAACAAATTTATAATAAAGGGGAAACTATGATACGAAAAATGGGTTTTGTAGGTATAGGGCCCATTGGTGCAAGTGGTGAAGGGATTTGGAATCCAGTTCTCATACTAGACCGACCCAAAAGAGGAAGTAAACCAATCATTGGACTCTCTGATGACATTGAAGATGATTCATCTAGAAAGGGCAATAAACATTATACTACTACTTCTAAAAGTCATCTCAACACATTATTTGTTAAATCTTTAAATCCAATTGTATTTGATCCCACTAGCATTGGCACTAGCACTAGCATGGATGAACCTTGTGCAAAAAAGAAAAAAATTATAATAATTACACCACAATCAATGTAAATGGTTACTTCACCAATGTATGCACTAGTAGCTTATGTAAAAAACTTTGAAAATAGTCCTAAAATGCCAAGATTTGGAATGGGTCATCTTCAGTATGTTGAAAATCCTCAAAATACAATTGCAGATGGAGTAAGTTTAACTGTTGGAGGAGAATACAACAATACAACTGATAATTCACCTTTCAAACACTCAATTGTGTTTGCAAACCCATATTTTAGTTTGAACGAGTTTGCATCAAAGTTTGATCAGACAAGCAAAAGATATAGGAAAATTATGAAGACTTTAAAAAGTGATGCAGTTGCTGAATGTCAGGGATCTACTAACAAAATATTTCCAACATATGATCCAGACAATGAAATGATGAACTTCATGGTTGTTATGCCTCTTGCTAGAGATAATAATCCACCAAAAAATGTAATAAATCATAACGATGTACAAGTTACCAGTCTTCAGATGGGTGTCAAAAGTGAAAAATATTCACAAAATTAATATATCAAAAGAGAGCAACAAAATGGTCTACTCTACACTTTTGAAAGTGGAGAGAGAAAACAAAAGACTTACAAAGAAAATAGAAAAGTTATAGTTAGACCTTGATAATGTGAAGGCCAAGGAGAAAGCAACCAACAATAGGTTCAAAGAATTACAAAATAGGATAAAGAATTCTTCTCCTCTAGAGGCAATTCTCCATCAAGAAAAGATGAATGAACAAGTGCAAAATTTTAATAAAGAATTGGATGAGTACACCAAAAGAATTCAGGATGAAAAAGTTTCTACTACACAACTATTCAAGTCTGTAGAGAGTAGTGCACAAGTTAACAATAAATTGAAAACTGAGGTAGACTCTGCTGTCAAGGAAAATAATAATTTGAAGATTGAATTGGAGAATGAAAAGAAAAAAAAGAAGTCTAAGGCAAGGATAACTAATAATTTGTAGAAGGAATTGGGGAATGAGAAGAAAAAAGTGGAGTCTACTGGAAACACAATCCACAATTTGAAGAAGAAATTGGAGAATATGAAAAAAAGAGAGGAGTCAACTACAAAAATAATCCTTGATTTGAAGAAGGAATTGGAGAATGCAAAGAAAATGGAGCCTAGTGCTACTACAAATAGTAACATAATCCACCATATGAAGAAGGAATTGGAAAATGCAAAGAAAAAAGAGGATTCAATTGCAAAGAAAATCTTAGATTTGAAGAAGGAATTGGAGAATGCTAAGAAAGAGGAGTCTACTCAAACACTCCATGATTTGAAGAAGGAATTGGACAAGGCGAAGAAAAAGAAGTCCACTATGAAGAAAATACATGATTTGAAAAGGGAACTTGAGGATGAGAAGGAAAAAGAGGTAACTACTGCAAAGACAATCCAAGATTTGAAGAAGAAATTGGAGGATGAGAGGAAGAGAGAAACTAATTGGCAAGGGCAACTAGAGGAAATTCAGAAAAAGAGTGAAATAGAGATGTCTAAAATGAAGAAAAAGATTGAGAATATAATTGCACAAAATATAACAACATCTTTCGATGACCATCATGTCAAGGATACTATAATAAACACGGTTGAGCTTATCAAACAAGAAAATTGGGATAAAATAATGAAGAACAATGATAGTTTGTTTGAATGGCTTGATTTAAATAGTAATCTCAAACTTGTCTTTAAAAATTTAAAAAAAGATGGTGAGGTTTAAAAAGGAGTCTTCACCAATTCCTTAAAACATCTTGCTAAGCAAATTTTGAATAAAGTACAAAGATCTAGTGACAGAGATTTGGAAAACCATGGAATCAACAACCACATGGATGCCTTTATAATGACGTTTGTTGTCTGTTACAATTGTGAACAAGTAATAGAAATAGATGAAGCTCTCAAATCTACTTCCAAATACTTGATGAAGATGAATCACAACATACTGAACTTGCTAAATGTTGGATTACCAAATCTAGCTTACGTAGATGACAAATTCATTGGAAAAGAAGATTACATGAAAAAGTTATAGAACACCATGAATTCTAATTTAGGAAACTTGCCTAAGGAAACCACTCTAGAAAGAATTGCAAGTTGCATCAAACCACTATTGACAATGAATGCAGTTATAGATGAATTCCTCAATTCATGTAAAACTATCTCCTTGAAGTATTCATTTTTGAGAAGGTTACAACTATTTAGCTACAACCTCAAATTGTACACACCTAAAAACCTTTAGAAAATAAAGTATTTTTATTTTCTAAAAAATTCCTGATGACATCATCATTTATTAACTAATTATTTATTTAATTAATTTATTTATTTTTATGCCATTAAATCCCTTTATCTTAATTAAAAATATTTAATTAAGGAATCCCTTCCAAAAATGTTTAAATCTTATTTAAACATTATTTCCTTATTTATTAATTATTTAATTAATAAATTGACCAAAAAATTCAAAATAAATAAAAAATTTATTTTTTGCCCAAAACTTGGCCAATTTCCTTAAGACCACTAACCTCTTCCAAAATCTTCTAATCCTTCTTTAATTTTGATTAAAGGATAATCTCATCATTTCCTACCCCTAATCCCAACTCAAAATATTTAATTAAGATTAAATATTAATCCTCATTTTTATTAAAAAAGTTTTAATAAATATCTCCTCAACCCAAACCCTTGAAATAAATAAAACTTTATTTATTTCCTAAAAATCTAATTTATCCTCATCCTAAGAAGTTCTAGACTCTTCTAGAAAGTCTTCATCCTCATCCTAGGAAGTTCTAGACTATTCTAGAAAGTATTTATCCTCATCCAAAGTCTAGACTCTTCTAGAAGATGTCTTTAAACCTAATCCTAATCCCCTCCTAACCTTGTCACATTCCCTAAACATGGGTTAAAACTTACTAACCCAAGCCAAAGTTAACAAATATCTCCTCCTTCACCCACCCTCATTAAATGCCATCCACTTGCCTATCCCTAAGCTAATCCTAAACCATCCTAATCCATCCTCTAATCATTTGCACAATCCTAAGCAAGCTTAAAACCCTCCTAATCAAGCCCAAGTCGAAATTGCTCTCATCTCCCTCAAAATATCTCAACCATAAAACTTTATGAAGCCCACTAGGCAATAAATGACTCTTTCAAGCCCTTTTATTGCTCTTACAAGCCATTATGAGGGTCTTTATGAAGATTTTATCCCTTGAGCCTCCTTTGTTGACTAATCCTTCCCCTTTCTTCCATCCTCTCACCCTATGACATGTGCCACTCCCTAATTGGTTGTAAGAAAGCACAATCCATGTGCTCTCATCTCATGCAATCTGAGCCCTCCATGAGCTTTTTCCCATCCTTGCATCTTAGCCTTCAATCCCTCAAGTATCTTGCCTATAAATTGGATCCTTCCCCTTTGCAAAACAATACAATCCATGAATTAAAGTCATAATGCCATTTTAAGAAGCCATTTTACATCAAAACCATACACCCACACCCAAATTCCAACTCCATTTGAAGCCCTTTTTGAAGCATAAGCTTGAGCATACATCCTATCTATTTAGACAAAGCTACTCAACAAGAGAGCTTTTCATTGAGAGAGCCCATTAATGGCTCATATTCTCAATTGAGAGTTCATCTTAGTCTATCTTGAAGTTTATGAATTTTGTTTAGTTTGTAGAAGCTTTATTTAAATTTGGTTTCTATTAGCATACTAACATTGCTCGTATACATTTTGGCACGCCCGGTGGGACCCCGCATGGGTCACCTTCATTAGCTTTTTTAGTCAAGTTTTGTATGTCATTTGCTAATTTTGGCTAATTTTGCTTGTTTTTGTGATTGGTAGGATTGTATAAATTGGTTTTGTAGGTCCACATGAGCATGAAGAAGACAAAGGAACTCATAGTTTATCTCATAGTGTTTGCAGATTTTTCAAGCTTATAGGTGAACAAAGAACTTGGAATTCTTCTTCCTCTTCTTGTCTATATTCTTCTTATTCCATCTACTTCTTCTCCTTCTTCTTGTGGGAGATCTTGACCATTTTTTTTTTTAAGGAAGCAAAATCATACACACTTCTTTTTAGTGCTTAAAATGAACCCCCAAATCATACTTAAATCCATTAAAAATTAAAAATTTGCAAAAAAGAAAAAATCTTTTAACAAGTGAAACTAAACCAATCCAATCATTTTCATCCTTGCAACATCAAGGTTTTAGATGCATTCATGCAAAGTTAGGAACACTTCATTTTTGGAAATTTAAAAAGAACTTCAAGTTTCCATTTCAAAAGGTTCAAAATCAACACTAAGTGCACACTGAAATCTAAATCAAACTCAAAGCATCAATCAAGGATAAAATGAACCTCATTTGCAAATATTTTAAAGTTCTTTTAAAAATCTCATGAAAACTAAGAGTCCTAAATGGTTGCCAAAAATTTTCCTAAAAGCTTTGTTATTTGTTCCAAACAAATGTCTTGTTGCAAAATCTTGAATGTTTCTTAGGTTTTTCATGCATCAAAACAATCTAGGAATATCATTTTTGGGCTTTAAATATGCAAACTAGAACACAAAATCTTGAATGAAAACCAAATTCCAAAGAGTCATTTTCACTTTTGAGTCCAAAACAATCTTGAATGATCTAAGGTTAAAACAAAGCACTTCAAAGTTTTTAAAACAACACACAAAATCTCAATCTTGAATGCTCAAAGGAAAAAACTTGAATGTTTAATCACTTGTCTTTGAATGCATGTTGCTAAACACACTCTTGAATGCCATGGATTAAAATCAAATTTTCCTTGAATGCATGATTAAAACAAAAAATCCAATCTTGAATGCCAAGGATCAATTAACCATTGCAATATCAAACACTTCATTTGGAGCTTCTAAAATTGAACAAAACAAATCTCTTTTCCACATGCAATTTAGGTAAAGTTTGATTTTTGGACATTTAAGAAACTTTGCTAAGTTAAATACAAATTTGCAAAAATCAATTTGAGTAGTTCCTTGGACTCACCTCTTTTCTAATCACCCATCAATTCAACCATTGGTTGCAATCTCAGCACCATTTATGGGGATGGGTCTACTTGAAAAAGGTGTTAAATGTTCCACAATCTAACTCACTCACTTGGTCTTTGAACGTTTGCTTTAACTTTATCAAAAATTTTAAATGACCAAAACTCTAGATTAAATCGATCACTCTTCAAGTTTGGGCACTAAAATTGAACAACTATTGACGTGGAGGGCCTCCGGGCACGCGCTTGAAAAATCGAGTCTCAAACATCTTTGCTTTGGGCTTAAAACAAAATCACACCAACTCTTGAATGATTTAAAGGAAATTAATCGATACTTGACGTGGAGGGCCTCCGGGCGTGTGAGTTTGCTTTTGTTGACTCTAACTATTCTTCTTGTTTTCATTTTTCGATCGATTTACTTTTTTTGGCACTTCAAGTTGGAATTGAACATTGTCTCTTAAACATGAGTGCTTGCAAAGTCTAGATTAGCACACATAAGAGTCAGCTGGTAAAAGAACAAGCATATTTTTTATTAGCCCAAGGTCATCCAAGTCTTCTCTCCCCTTGTCGTCTTTCGAGGCCATCTTGGGTGCATAAGATTAGGATCCAAAACCTTGTTTCTTTTTAGGAGGCCTGCTTGGAGATTTCATCACCCCTTGGATGACATTAACTCCAACGTTCTGGCAATGTATAAGAATTGGGAGGTGAATCAAAAGACACCTCTCATGGAATCAAGACTTTTGTCACTTGAGCTAAGCCTCAAGGAACTTTATACCCTTGAGAAGTGAAAGAGGAGAAGTGGGTTACCGCTCCTCTTGGCTATGTGACATCTTGTTGGTTTCATCTACGAATTTGGGCCTCACGTACCTTTGGGTAATTTGAGGACTCCCTAGCTAAACCAATTGTCAGCCTTGTAGACAACCATCTAGAGTGTTAAAGTGTTTCAAGTGACTGACTGAAACATTTGTAAAACATACACACTCCTTAGTGCAAGTATCACATTTTGAGAATCAAAAAATTCTATCTGGTTGTTCCTATCTATTGCTTGCTTTTTTATTTGTTGAATGAATGTTTGCCAAACTTGGTCAATCCTAGCTTAGGGTACACTTAACGTAGTCACTGCCTATTCCAGAAGTTGAACAAGTTGAAGAAAAATAATCGAGGTCTCTCAAAGCCAAGCAGATTCAAGAATTGATGTCAGAGCAACCCAAACCCAAACAGAAGTTCCACAAAGTTAAACTCAAACCATCTCAAGCATACCAAGAACTTTCAGCCAAGAGAAAGGAACTAACACCAAATCCTCGAATTGTCAAACTCCACAAATCAGAGGATAAAGCTACCGAAGAAGCACTTCAAGAGGCCTGGTTAGAGCGCACCATCAAATTTAGCCAACATCTAGGAGTTAATCCTACTTATGCCTTACCAACTAGGCATGATTTCTATGATTAGACACCCTTGTTTCTCCACACCTTCTTGGATAAGCTTCACCTTAGAGTCATCTTTGTAGAAAAGTCAGCCATCTTAGGTTATGCCCTTAAGCATTATTAGCTCATCCATCTCATTTAGGACCAAACCATCTAGCCAGCAATCCAAAATCTTCACATTCAAGCCTTCAAAAATTGTTGCCACCTTGCTAAAAGTTTGCCATTCCTAAAATCTTTCAAAACCACCAATCTCACCAAGGTTATCCCTTTGAAAAATCTTTGTCTAGGGTAATCTAGCTTTGCCACTTGTTATCCCTCATCACCTTGAGCTAAAGGTTGGGATCCACAAGTGGTCAATCTCATGTTCTTCCTAAAGGATCATCAGTCTATCCTTCAGTTGACACAATCACCACCAAGCTTGCACATAGGAAAGCAGACCTTTTGTGCTTTGGCAACATATCTTTGAAGTTAGAATCCCCAACCCAATCCTCCTTAGGTTTTGTCATATAGCTTTGCCTCAACCTAGGAAATCATTTGCATAGAAAAGCCTTCCTCCCTTTTGCATCCACCAGCATTTGTTGCATCTCATCCCTAGAAGCATTTTTCATGCCACCTGTCACTCGCTTAGCCAAGAAGAAAGAAACAATGGAGCCCTATCATTTGGATCGAACAGGCTCACCCCCCTTGAGAACTCAACCATCCTTCAGCCCAAAGAAAGCTATGCCATCATCTACTGACATTGAAGCTTTCATGAACCAACCAGGAAATGTAGTATTGGTAAACGCCATTATAGACAAGAACAAAGAGACAATCATGGCTAATTTTTGAAGGGACAATTTAGGAACCTTTGACTTTGGAAGACCCCCTCCATTATCAGATCCATCTCACCTGTTGTTTGGGCAGTTGCCACCACCCAGAGGCTCTTATGATCCAAATTATACACAATATATGCCAAAAGAAGAGCCTCCAGCCAATCCATATGATCTAATAGACCCAAACATACCATCATCCACCCAAGTTGAAATCTCCATGCCACAAGCCAACCCAGCCACCACCACTCCATCCTTGGTTCATACCTCTCTGCTCCAAACCCCCTTTACCCAAAACACCTCACCGTTCATGCCCTTCACTATTGCTACTACTACTCCACAACCCAGCCTTCCAAATCTGCCCATCTCCCAGATCAGTGCTAGCATCTTTGGCCAACCTCAGAAATATACAATAGGGATGCTGCCCATGGGGCCAAGTAATCAACCTTTCATCACCCCCAGCTTGTTCACCACAGCCCAAAGCACAATCCCATCATTTCCATTAGGTCTTGGGAGCTCAGTGCCATCAGCCACAAATCCACAAGCTAATACCCTCACTTCACAAAGCTATCAAACCCCACAAGCTACTACCAATGTTTTTCCTAGCTCTCAAGTGACCCAAGCTCCCGCCACCACTCTACCAAGCTTCCAAATCCAGCCACCAAGCTATCAAACCCCATCAATTCCATTTCCTAGCTTTCAATTCCCACCACCTCCACCACCAACTAATCCATTACCTCCTATTACCAACTACTTTTCAATGCCACTTCTAGGAGGTAACCCACCAATCCAGCCAACCACCAATTATTTGCAGGTACCATCCCAAATGGGGGCGCAACCCAGATACCTCGGTCAAACCCCACAAGCCCCCTGATCCTTTCCCCAAGCTTCACAACCATCTTATACCTTACCTCCACAAAGAAATTCATTTATCCCATAGCCAGCTTATGTTCCTCAATCCCAACCTCAAATACCATATCAACAGCAAGCCTCGCAGCACATGTAGCACTATGCGCCACCTCCCCCTCAGCAAACTATCATCCACCATGTAGCTACCCAAATAATGTACAATCCCTATCAGAAAATCCCTCACAACCATCCATATTCAGTGGCCCCATCTAGTGCATACCTACCTCAAGGCACTCCTACATTGGGGGCACCCCAGCCATCATCCATTAATTCAGAATGGGAAGCCATAAAAATAGCTTTGAAGAACATCCAAGAGGGAAATGATCCAAAAACTTTCAAGTTTGAGAATGTGTTCCCTTACCCATTTGATAGAGCCATTACCATGACACCATTCCCCAAGCATTTTGAGATACCCAAATTTGACAAATTTAGAGGAAAAGGAGACCCTGTCACACATATCAAAGAATTTTACATGCACTGCCAAGAAGTGGCATACGATGACATCTTCCTCTTGCGTCTCTTTCCCAAAAGCTTGGCTAGACCAGCTCTTGAATGGTTTTATAGAATCCCCTATGGCACAATTAAAATTTTTGTTGAATTATCTAAGGCATTTGTAGCCCAATATGCCCATCTTGTTGAAATAGAGCTATTAGTAGTTGATCTTGTCCACACCAAGCAAAAAGGTGGAGAAAGCCTTCTCGAATATCTACAAAGATGGCAAACCCTTACCACCCACATATCTTGCACCTTTCCAGAGCACCATTTGGTGAAAATGTTTATTGATAATGCCCATCCTAGCTTGGCTCACCACATGACCATCAACTGTTTGCAGACCTATAAAGATATCAAAGAGAAAGGAATGATCCTTGAGAAAGGACTCATTAAAGATGGTGTGGTCAAGATTTACAAGGAAGCCAACCAAAATCAATCACATTCCAATGACACGTCTAGGTATTGGAACAAAAACAAGCATGTTGCAATAGATGGCGTCACTGACACCAGACATGTGAATATTGTTGGTCCTTCTCACAAATAGTCCAACCCACCCTATCAACCAAACAATCAGCAAGCTATCAACTACCAACAGCAGAATAACCATAGCTATCAAAACCACAATCCAAGACCAAACCTTCAAGGGTCTAGCAATCAAGATAATGCCATCAATGTAGCTGCAGGACAAAAGCCCAGATTCCAACCTACACCTAGAAACTATACACCCCTTGGTGAGCCATTGGATGTCATTTTTGAAAAATTAGTCAAGGAAAACCTCATCAAATTTCCTCCTACCCAGCAAATTGACCCAAGCCAATCCAAATCTGCATGGTACAAAGACAATGAGTACTGCAAATTTCATAGGGTAAAAGGTCACACTACCCTCAGATGCATGAAACTGAAAGACTATGTGTAGGACCTCATTGAGCGGAAGGAAATCACTGTTGGTGCCCAAACCTCTCCCAATGTAGGCTTACAGATCTATCAAAATGCTTTTCCTCCTCACAATAATCAAAATCCTAGAAAAGTACCTATCCAAACCAACAACAACACCAACAACCCTCAGCCAAACCAACAGCACAGGAAGAACAATGACCACACTTCATCCTATATAAACTATGGTAGCCTTATAGGTTGTATATCCAAGAAAGAGCCTTCTATCAATGTTATCAATATCCAAGGACCAAATAATGAGTATGCAGTCACCACTCAAAGAGCCCAATTTAACATCGCAGGCCCACCCATTTCACCAACACCATCAGCTCCATGAAAAAGCCAGTACAATAACTTGGAACACCTTGGGAACATGTCAGCCCAAATCTCCATTTTATACCTTCTTCGCACTAGTCTTGTGTACAAGAACATCCTTGATAGTGCTCTCATAGAATCCCATGTCCCTTCTGATATCAATGCTACTGATTTTCGTAATCTTGTTGGACACCTTTCATCCTCATGTGCCCTATCGTTCAAACCCACTGACATACTTGTGGTTGAGCCAGATCACACCCTTCCACTTCGCATAGCCATCATGATATCCAATTTTTCCATGAAAAGAGTAATGATAGATAATGGATCAGCCTTGAATAGTTGCACCCTAAAATTCATAAAACAAGCTGGGTATACTGAGGCAGATATCATAAGTGAGGTTATCACCATCAAAGCTTATGACAACTTGGAAAGAACCACAGAAGGAACTATTTTGCTACCAATCAAGGTTGGGTCAGTCATCCAAGAAACACTCTGCCATTTTATTGATCTAAACCTACCATTCAACATCCTCCTCAGTCGCCCATGGATTCATGCCATGAAAGCTGTTCCATCCAATTACCATTAGTGCATCAAATTTTTGCATCAAGGCACTGAGGTAACCATCCATGCCGATCCAGAACCCTTTGCTTACTACAATGTAGTTGAAGCTTCATATACAAACCATTTCCCTGGAATTGATATCGGCACATCCATCGTCAGCTCATCCCACACTTGTAATGACCCAGAAACCATCCTTGCCTCTACCCTGTCTACCATGAAGATCAATAACAAGGGCTATGGAGAGTATAGTTTGTCAGATGCATTTGTTGTTGGGGCACTCCCACTTGATCCACATGCCCATGGACGATCGACATATCACAAAGCTAAGGAGATTCCACCTCCTTGATACAAATAGTTTGGCCCAACAACCTTTGTATCCTTGAAAATCCCTCTTCATGAGGAGCTCACTCCAGATATCAACAATTGGTTACATAAGGATGCACCTCAAAGGAATTAGGCATGCCTTGATCACTTTAGCCAGAAGTATCCCCAAGAACATAAGCTCATCACTGACAAATGGAACTATCAAGGTGGTGGTCTAGGACTAGAAGAAAGAGGCATGCGGTGCCCCATTGACGCACACAAGTGGGAATCGAAGTCAGGTCTTGGCTTTGGCATACCCACAACTGTGGGCACCAATACAGACGGTCACACTTTTTTGAACATTCACCGCGACCTTGTCAAAATCGAAGACATTCCTGAGGAAGTTGAAAAGAGAGCCTACGACGATATCCTAGACCAAATCTCCCTCGGAGACTCTGTTCTCCAAGAACTATCCATCCACCTCATTGACCTACCACTCGCCCATCCACAACTCATAGATTGGGACCAACCAAGCCTCATACACATTGATGCGTTCACATTAGAGGAAGTTCTTCTGAGATTCATGGGAGCTAAAACACCTCACAAGAAAACAAAGCTAGATTCTTCCTATATCTACAAGCTAGATCCCAAGGGGTATTTTGGAGAAAATCCCCAAACTAGTTCTGATACACCCAAAACTGGAACTAAGGTGAATCTGAGACTAGCTAAGGCAGTGAAGAGAACCCCTTAGTGAGAACATCCAGAGCCACAAGTAGAACATGAGGATTTAGTATTACCTCCTCAAGATAATCGACCAAAGATATCTTCTATTCTAATTGAGGATACTAGGGAAGTCAACATCGGTTCGTCAGAGATCCCTAGGCTTGTTCACATTGCTGCATCCCTATCACAAGACCAAGCTGATCTCCTCTTTGAGGTCTTAAGAGAGAACATTGGCCGATTTGCATGGTCATATCATGACATGCCAGGGCTTGACCCAAAGCTTGTAGTTCATCATCTTGCAGTCAATCCACAGATCAAGCCCGTCAGACAAAAGCTTAGAAAAATGCACCCCAAGGTGGCATTACTGGTCAAAGCTGAGTTAGAAAGAATGTTAGCCGCTAAGGTTATCCAACCTATCGACTATTCAGAGTGGATCTCCAACATGGTCCCCGTCACTAAGCCTTCTGATGACATCAGAATCTGCACTGATTTCAGAGATCTTAACAAAGCTTGTCCAAAAGATGATTTTCCCTTGCCCAACATAGATATGATTGTAGATCTTACAGCTGGACATGAAATTTTGTCCCTCATGGATGGATTTTCTGGGCATAATCAAATCAAGATTGTAGAAGAGGATCAGCATAAGACAGCATTCACTACCCCTTGGGGAACTTTTTGCTACAACATGATGCCTTTTTGCCTAAAGAATGTTGGGGCTACCTATCAAAGAGCTATGACAGCCATTTTTCATGATCTCATCCATAGCATTTTGGAGGATTATGTGGATGATATCTTGGTCAAGTCTCATACCTTCATGGATCATCTTGCTGACCTAGAGAAAGTCTTTGATAGGTTAGCCAAATATCATCTCATGCTGAATCCCAAGAAATGTGTCTTTGGGGTCACATCTGGAAAGCTTCTAGGCTTTATAGTTTCTAAACAAGGTATAGAGATTGACCCCAAGAAGGTCAAGGCTATCTTAGACATGCCTCCTCCCCAGACACTGCGACAGCTTCGTTCTCTTCAGGGAAAGCTTCAATCTAGTCGGCGCTTCATCTCCCAACTTGCAGATAAGTGTACACCATTTTCACATTTACTGAAGAAGGATGAGAACTTCAAGTGGGATCCTTTATGTTAGCGTAGCTTCGACCATCTCAAGCAGTATCTCATTAATCCCCCTATCTTGGTTCCACCAGTTCTTGGTCGTCCCCTAATTTTGTACATATCAGCAACACCTACTACTCTAGGGGCACTTCTAGCATAGCTCGATGACTACAACAGAGAAAGAGCCATATACTACATCAGTAGAACCCTAGTTGGTTATGAACTCAATTACACTCCTATGGAGAAAGCGTGTTTGGCAGTTTTTTTCTCAACTCAAAAGCTTCGCCATTACATGCTAAGTCATACCATCCAACTAGTCTCCAAGATTGACCCTCTCAAGTATATGCTCTCCAGAACAACACTTACAGGCCGTTTGGCCAAATGGGTTATGCTCCTTAGAAAATTTGACATCTAGTATGTGGACAGAAAGGCAATCAAAGGGCAAGCTATAGCAGATCACCTAGCCGATGCACCTCTAATAGATGCTTATCTATTGATCACAAAATTTCCAGATGAGCATATCTATCTAATTGAAGAACAACCCCCATGGAAACTTTATTTTGATGGCTCATACACATCTCATGGATCAAGGGCAGGAATATTGTTGGTCACACCTCAAGGAGATTACATTCCAAAAGCCTTCAAGCTACAATTCCCTAGCACCAACAATATAGCTAAATATGAGGCCCTCATAGCAGGATTAAAGATAGCTGCAGAATGGAACATTGTTGAGCTACAAATCTTTGGCGATTCTCAGCTCATCATCAAGCAAGCCCTAAATGAATATCAAACCAAAGATGAAAAGCTATTACCCTACAAAGAGCTAGTTGATCAGCTAACCCAGCATTTTACAAGGCTTCAGTTTACACAAGTGCCTCGAATACAGAACAAAGCAGCAGATGTTATAGCTATTATAGGCTCACTCTTGGAAATTCCCCAAGTAGCTACACAGTATGAGTTTTTAGTGGAGCAGCTCCTCACACCCACCTATGCGAATGAGGATTCAAATCGTGTTTGTATCTTGGTTGGTCCCCAATCCCCTTGGTACCATGAGATTCACGCTTACCTTAACGATGGTATCATATCCCCTCACCTCACATGTACCCAATGCCAGAACCTCATCCAAAAATCATCCCGCTATGTTATCATAGCCAATACCCTATATTGTCGGGGTTATCACGATACTCTCTCTCGATGTTTAGAGCAAAATGAGGCCGCGATGGTGTTAAAGGAAGTACACTCTGGACTTTGCAGTGCCCACATGAGTGGTATTGTCCTAGTGAAACAAATCCTTAGAGCAGGCTACTATTGGCCTACCATTGAAGAAGACTCCTATGACTTTGTCAAAAAGTGTCTCCCATTGTTAGCAGCATGCAAATCTTGTGCATGCTCTAGCACAGGATCTACAGCCTATTGCACCACCTTGGCCTTTCGCTTGTTGGGGCCTTGATCTTGTTGGAACTATCACACCTCTCTCATCTGATGGACATAAATGGATAATAACAGCTATAGACTATTTCACTAAATGGGTGGAAGCAATCCCCCTAGTCTCAGGTACCGGAGTTCAGGTCTCCAAGTTCATCTTGTACCACATTATTTGCCGCTTCAGCATCCCATCCACCATCTTCACTGACCACAGAGGTAACTTTGAAAATCTCAACATGGAAGAATTATGCACTTCCCTCCACATCCATCACCACTTTTCTAGCCCATATTTCCCATAGGGTAATGGCTAGGTAGAGGAAACTAACAAAACCCTCCTCAAAATCCTAAAGAAAGTTGTCAATGATTCTGGCCATGATTGGTACCTACAAATAAATCCAGCCCTATGGGCCTATCAAACTTCCTTTCGTACATCCACAGGCACAACTCCATACTCCCTAGTCTATGGTGCTGAAGTGGTACTACCTATAGAGGTTGAACTTCCCTCCTTGCGCATATCTTTGCAAGGGCAAATATCAAATGAAGAATATAGAGTAGCTCAGCTCACCGAGCTAGATCTCTTAGACGAGAAGCGACAACAAGCCTATGATCATCTCACAGTCTATCAAACTCGTCTTAAAAGGAATTTCAACAAGAAGGTGCTTCCATGACATTTTCAGCCAGGTGACATGGTCCTCAAAGAAAACATGAAAGTCCAAGCAGATCGAAAAAAGAAAGGCAAGTTTGAACCTACATGGCTTAGTCCTTATGTTGTCATTGCTTCCTTTGGCTCTAGAGCCTATCAGCTATCTACACTAAAAGGAGAACTCTTGAATGATCCTACTGACATCATTCATCTCAAGAAGTTCTATGCTTGAAGATCCGTGGTATACCCAGCTTTTGAAAAATACAAAAAAAATAGTAAAGAGAAATAAGTGTCCAATGGTGAAAACTTGGCAATTCAAGCGCCTTGGATAGGTACCTTGGTGAAAACTTGGTAATTCAGGCACCTTGTGTACTGAGACTAATCCATTATCTATCACTATCCTATCCCTCATCCATTCACCCACCATCCCATAAAACACCTGCTTGTTCCCTTGGTGTTCCAACCAAATATCCAAAATCTAATGGAGCTTGTAAATACCTCCTGTACAGCTTGTAAAATCTTGTACCTCAGCTTGTAAAATCTTGTACCAAAGCTTGTATTATACCTTGTAAATCTTGTACCATACCTTGTATATCCAAATCTTGTCCAAATTTTGTACCATATTCTAGCCTGTAAATATTCTTGTATCCTAGCTTGTATACTATCACGTACACACACAAAACCCCATTTTCACTTAAGCTTTTTGCAAACCATCTACCTATCCACCTATCACCTATTATAGACATCCCATCTATTTCCATCGCACAAAAACCAAAAGATGAACAAACTTGTACATTTGTAACATATCTTGGTCCATCAGCTTGTACATCCTCTTTATCTTAGTACCATTGTATCTATCTAGCGTTCATGTCAGTTCGTCCTCGATCAGCATCTTGCACCCATCACACATCTTGGTTAGCTATTCCAATGCATCCTTTAGCTAGATTTCCTATCACCAAAGTGTTATCTTTCTTAGTTCAGCTTGCTAGACGCATCACTCAATCCAAATCCACCAGCTTAGGTGCTCTCTAATAGGTCCTTGCAGGATATAGCTTTTCCTCATGTTTGATCTTGGTCTGTTAGTACCTTGTCCTACCCATCTTGTTGGCGAATAGTTCTCTTTTGAATTTTCACTTTCTTTTGATTTGGAATCTTCCATGTTGGGTCTTGAAATATCTTTTCCAAGCAATCTCCTTGTTTCCTCCTCAAGGTTTCCATGATCTTCCATATCATGGTATATTGCAAATGGGGCAATCAGAGCGTAAGGTCTTGATCATGTCTTTTGCTTGTTTTCTTTTCTACTTGTGGGTTACCCAGTGTTATTTCCACACTACTTCCTCTGGGATTCATGTGTGATACTGGGGCAATCCATGCATGTTTGTTTTGAGTCAGTTCGTCAGTCCTCTGGATAGTTGGTGAAAAGGCCTTGATGTTCTTGGTAACCTTGGCAATTAGCCAATAGTCCTATAGAAAATCTAGTGCTCAACTACATGGTGGTACTTCTCTTTGAAGTATCCCCCCGCTCAAAAAGCTTCAATGGTTTTCCTTCATCTCCATTATCCCACATCCATATCCAACATCTGTCTCTCCTACCCCAGCTTATGCATTAGTATCTCTTTGAATCACTCCTCACCTTTAGCTTTAGGAATCTACAATCCTAGTCTTAGGGATCCACCAATCCAAATCAATCCACCATGCCTCATCTTTCGAGATCCACAATCCTAGTCCTAGGGATCTCCGAAACCCATCTTCCGCCAATCTGACTCTTTGAAATCCTATTGCATAAGCTTTATAATCCCCTCATCCATCTCCCTATCTTGGATTCCTTTTTATAGCGCTCCGCTCCTTCATCCTCCACCTTCCCTAAAGTCTTAAGCTTGCTTCCTCTTGTCCATCTGATTCTCCTTTATCATTCTCCCATAGTGAGAGTTTGAGCTAATTCAACCCCTTCTCTTTGCCAATCTGAGTTTCCTTGCTCATCCAAGATTCTTGTAATTTTCAAGAAGCCATCGAGCCTCACTTTCTCTTCCCACCACCTTCTTGAGGGGGCATCTCACGGTCCATTCTCTCCTCTTCTGCTCTAGCCTTGGGCATCTTATTTTCTTATCTTTGATGCCATGCCACTTGCGGCATCACATCAAAGAGGGGCAAAATGTACACACCTAAAAACCTTTAGAAAATAAAGTATTTTATTTTCTGAAAAATTCTTGATGACATCATCATTTATTAATTAATTAATTATTGTATTTATTTATTTATTTTTATGCCATTAAATCCCTTTATCTTAATTAAAAATATTTAATTAAAGAATCCCTCCCAAAAATGTTTAAATCTTATTTAAACATTATTTCTTTATTTATTAATTATTTAATTAATAAATTGACCAAAAAACCCAAAATAAATAAAAAATTTATTTTTTGCCCAAAACTTGGCCAATTTCCTTAAGACCACTAACCTCTTCCAAAATCTTCTAATCCTTCTTTAATTTTGATTAAAGGCTAATCCCATCATTTCCTACCCCTAATCCCAACTCAAAATATTTAATTAAGATTAAATATTAATCCTCATGTTTATTAAAAAAGTTTTAATAAATATCTCCTCAACTCAAACCCTTGAAATAAATAAAACTTTATTTATTTCTTAAAAATCTAATTTATCCTCATCCTAAGAAGTTCTAGACTCTTCTAGAAAGTGTTCATCCTCATCCTAGTAAGTTCTAGACTATTCTAGAAAGTCTTTATCCTCATCCAAAGTCTAGACTCTTCTAGAAGATGTCTTTAAACCTAATCCTAATCCCCTCCTAACCTTGTCACATTCCCTAAACATGGGTTAAAACTTACTAACCCAAGCCAAAGTTAACAAATATCTCCTCCTTCACCCTCATTAAATGTCATCCACTTGCCTATCCCTAAGCCAATCCTAAACCATCCTAATCCATCCTCTAATCATTTGCACAATCCTAAGCAAGCTTAAAACCCTCGTAATCAAGCCGAAGTCAAAATTGGTCTCATCTCTCTCAAAATATCTCAACCATAAAAATTTATGAAGCCCACTAGGCCATAAATGACTCGTCCAAGACCTTTTATTGCTCTTACAAGCCATTATGAGGGTCTTTATGAAGATTTTATCCCTTGAGCCTCCTTTGTTGACTCATCCTTCCCCTTTCCTCCATCCTCTCACCCTATGACATGTGTCACTCTCTGATTGGCTGTAAGGAAGCACAATCCATGTGCTCTCCTCTCATGCAATCTGAGCCCTCCATGAGCTTTTTTCCATCCTTGCATCTTAGCCCTCAATCCCTCAAGCCTCTTGCCTATAAATTGGATCCTTCCCCTTTGGAAAACAACACAATCCATGAAGTAAAGTCATAATGCCATTTTAAGAAGCCATTTTACATCAAAACCATACACCCACACTCAAATTCCAACTCCATTTGAAGCCCTTTTTGAAGCATAAGCTTGAGCATACATCCTATCTATTTAGACAAAGCTACTCAACAAGAGAGCTTCTCATTGGGAGAGCCCATTAATGGGTCATATTCTCAATTGAGAGCTCATCTTAGTCTATCTTGAAGTTTATAAATTTTGTTTAGTTTGTAGAAGCTTTATTTAAATTTAGTTTCTATTAGCATACTAACATTTCTCATATACACAAATAAATAGAGCTTCCAAATGATGTAGAATGGAGCACCCTAAATAAATTCATTAGAGCTAGGTCATCTTCTCAAACTATTACTATTGTTGTTAGTGGTAGTCATAGCTAATAGAACTATGAAGTAACATTTCAAATTTTGGATTTAATTTCAATTTTGTTTAATGTTAATTGTTACAAGAATCAAGAGCCAACATATCAAGATTGTTAGATAGCTAGGCACTAGCATACTATTACTACACAGAGTAGATAGAAAAAATTTCCCTACTCTTACTTGAAAAAATTATACAATTGGCAATGTGGCAAATTGGCAATGTGATTGTACACACATAATGTATTATGTAGTAATAATCTGATTATATATACAATTACAAATCAAGTTTAATTTTCTTTTAAGAATCTATAAAAGGATAATGAATGAAGGTTATAAATTAACTTTTACAAACATAATTAATTAGTAGATAGAGTCTTAGATCAAAGCTACTAGTCTACTACTTGACTCATGCAGAAGTTAGAACTTGAAGTTGAGAAACTGCTATAGTTGCCACTCTGCCTGGACCAGCTCAGCATCACTATCATTAGAATTTTCTTCATTTATTACATATAAAATTTCATTGTTCGTTGTATTTTCTTTAGATTCACTGTCAGTGTTAGTATGCATGCCAAAGTCAACATCATCTTCATTGCTGCCAATATGAGGACATGAACCACTGCCACTGCCACTACCACTACCACTTCCACTACAAACACCATTGCCACTACCACTTGGGTTTGAAATGTTTGCCATCCCTCTTCTTTGAAATTTGTTTCTCCAAATGCTAAGAGCCCTACAATAAGGGAAACTATCTACCTCATACCTAGAATTATAGAACCTAAAACAATTATCCAAGCTTTAATCTGATTTGTTTCTAACCTTTGACTTTAGGAAGCCGAGAGTATTGAAAACTCTCTCATCCTCCACTAAACCCAATATCATTTTCAAACATAAATGGGTAAGATTGAAATATTCTAGTAGTGTCTTTCTCAACTGATTTCTCTCACCAAGGTTTTTCCAAAGCTTTGTTACCACTCCCTCTTCATTTGGATTCTCCATAAGATCATATTGTTCCCTCATTATGTTTGCAAAAAAATATGATTGATCTCTTGATCAAGATTCATATAAAATTCCATTTATAGTTACTTCATTGATTACTTTAGGTTTGAAAAAATGCTGAATCAAAGTCATCATCCTTCTTCAAAAATTAGTCAGACAGTTTAGAGGCCAATATTAAGAAAAAAACAATTGACATTGGTTCGAGCAATTCCTCTAGAGGGGAATCTTAATCTAATTCTTGATAAAAGATTGTAGAAAACTCGCTTCACAGAGTCTTTGATCTTCTTGAAGTCTTCACTTATAACATGTGAAAGTACCTTCTCTAGTTCTGATTCTACTTTGCTTCCTGCTTCGTTGGGGTTGGAGACGAGGTTGATGTGGGAATAGTACTGCATTGGTATGTCAACTCCATGTACCCTAGTACATGCCTCATTGTTTACACCAATATGTAAAAAGTTCCCAGGATTGTTCAAATTTGTGATTTCTATCCACTTTGCAAACTTTGATTCATCTAATGGCAGTAATCGATACTGAGTATCTAGGCTATTACATGTCATTTTATGTAGCTTATTATATTATGAAATGTACATAGCTCTTTTTTGAACCTTTTTTATAATATTTCTCATGTCCTGTAGCATGGGGAGAATAGCTACGAAAGTTAAGAGTACCTTAACATTAGTTAGACTTGAATATAGCTGAGGGAATTTGTCTCACACATGGTGGATTAGTCCAAGAAATGACAAATATTTAGAGATTACTCGGTGCACCTGTCCATCCAAAGAGATCCATCTTGTATTATTGTCTTTAAGAAGCTTCCTCCCATCAATAAGTCCTTGAGAAAAGTGTTGAAATTCCTGGACTCATTTTGAGCTTTGACAAAAGTATTGTTAAATCTCTTTGATTAGAGATTCCACTTTACTTACACAACCAAAATTGCTATCAATTCCAAAAGCTAGATTCATTCGATGGGCCATGTAATGAATCAAAATAGTATAGGGTGCCAAATCATTCTCAATCTTTTTGCAAAGACTCTCTTTATGACCCTACATAACCAAAGCTCCATCCACTCCAACACACACTAACTTTTTGGCAATCTCCATATTATCCAACCCTCCACATTCAATTAGAGTACTCTTTAATAAATCATATAAATTTTCAGCTATCAAACTATAATTCAATTAAGCAAAAAATAGTAGAAAGGGTTGATGAAAAAGATCATTTATAGTAACATGCATGCAAACCTAGGAAGTATTATCAATTGTTGTAACTTCATCTAGAGACAATGCAATGAAATTTGAGTGTTTTATTTTTTTCTTCATATCTTCTTTGTCAACCTATGCAAGACATCTAGCCCATTCCCACCTATTGTTTACTAACCAGTAACACTTTGGATAGTTTCAAACTTTGAAAAGTGCAATAAGGAAGTAATTAAAGGGTAGTCCATCATAGGACGTCCTCTACTTAAAATATAAAAGACCACACTTAATTGAACTACTTTTCCCACATTTTTCACTTCCATTTCTTTCCCAATGAAATCTTCAATGGAACCTTTTACTATAGAATGCTTCTCTTGTAATTGTTGGTGTAACTCGTACATTTTGGCATTCTAATAGTTGTGCTTTGTTTTCCAAGTTAGCGTGGATTTTTCAACTCCATCTATAGTTTCCTTTTTGTAAACTTTACTGACATGATTTTCTATGGTATCATGTTTAAGATGCAACCTCTTCTCCTTCTTTGTTATCTTTGAGCAAATAGTACATCTACATTCTACAAGAGGCTAACCATCAATTAGATTGGCTATTGGTTCAATGAACTAGTACTTTTCCACCTATTCTAATTGAAAAATCCTTTTGGATAGATCCCAATGAGGTCAATCTTTCTTTGATTCCAATTTTTTTTTCCTCTTTTGTGCATGAACATGATTTATGGAATCACTTTTGGTTTTCTCACCTGACTAGTTTGGAACCAACTCCAACTCTATAATATCAATTTGTGACTCCCTACTCAGGGAAAGTGCCTCCAAATCATGTTCAAGTTCATCCTTGACTGAGATATCAAGTTCACCAACTTGAACTTCTTCAATACAGTCTAAGTCTCCAACTTGTGATGAATCTCCTTTTTCAATAAGAACTAGAGATCTAACTTTTGAATCTTGTAGATTACAAACATTTCCACCACCAAAATATGTCAATATGGTTCTATGTTTTGGTAATGGTGGCCTTTGTTTATTTTTTAGGGATCCTGCCAAAACCTCAATTACCCCTCTTGTTTGACATTGCAACCTGATAAAGGCTATAAAAAATAAATTAACTTAGTTGTTGAACAAAAGACTCAAATAGTGATGAGTCAAAGACTATGAACATTGAAGTAGACTACTTAGACTATATATAATAACAATAATATGATTCATTCTCAAAAAAGGGTACTACTACTACATTACTACAATACTATCCAATATAATTCACAAACCCATAGGCTATCTTAGCATGTGAGATGTCTAGTCACTAGTGGACACTGGACAGTAAAACTAAAAAAAACTAGTACCACTATTGACATCAAAAATAAGTTAAAAATAACTTGCTTTTTACAAAAACCATGGTCCACGAGTCATTGAGCATTACACTTAGCACTCTAAAACTTTGGCAGCAATAAGAAATGCCAGTATACAAACTAGAAAGGAGAAAATTGTGTAGAATAATAATATCTTATACTCCAATCTAGGTTGGTGAATTATGTGGGATTAATAAGTGGGAATATCAAATGGAGGTGAAACACACCTTCCTATGCAAGGCTACAATAGGACATAGTTGGCTAAATGGGGCTAGTGGTTGACACACCTTGGGAAAATAGTAGGTGAATCCCAACCCAAGGGAAAATTATTTGATTGTAGTAATGGAAAAAGAACATGGGCCAATAAGAAACAACATGCAAAGGATGGAAAAATGTTTAAAATAAATGTATCCAAAATTTATATTACATTGGTGATTGGACAAATATTTTTGACCAATCATGTGATAACTAATGAGTGACTACCATAGGCGTTGGACCCAAATCTGATAAATATCTATCAATGTGGTTGACCTACGTTGCATGCACTATTCACCAAATGATGATCAACCCATGAGACAGATCACCAAATGGAAAAGATTTGCTACTAAAGTAATCTCTGATAGGCAAGTCAACTAGACATAAATCTGAGGCTATAGTTGCCTTGTATACTATGAAGATTGTAGTGGAATCTTAATATTAGGATCTGTGGTTAGAATGAGATTCTCTCAATATTATCAACATGCTTAATAATAAGAATCAGATAACTTGGGGCATTATGGGAAGTATATTGGAAATAAAAGACCTTATGAATAAATTTGATAATATTGTTATTGCTCATATATTTTGGTAGGGTAACATTGTTGTTGATTGGATTTTCAACCAAGTAGTCTATAGGGAAATTAAGTTGAGTTGGCAAGATGACCTATGTAAGGAAGTGGAGCTGATGGAAATAGTTAATAATGGTAGGAAACATGTGAGAGAAGGAAAGATTACTTAAGATTGAGGAATTTATTAAGGGAAGTGATGGGATTATGGTGGATTGCTTGAGAATCCCTAGGAGGTACTATGGTGTTATTATGACTTGTACTTGGCACATATGCAAGGCTAAAAGTATCTCAAAAATTATAAACACATTACTTTTTCTTTTGATTATCATTTTTTAAATGAGTTGCTAGTGTAGAGAAGAACACGACATGGGAGGGGAACCAAGAAAGCATGAATCGAGTAATTGCAAAGAATGTAAGGTGAATTTGCCTATTTGGGAGATTCTGTAAAAAGAGAAAGTAACAAACTATATTGAGAAACTCCATAGGTATAAGCCTCGTATCAAAAAGGGATTTCTTTAGAAATTGGATTGAAGAAAGCATCACTTTTCATGGGGTCACAATGAATCTATTTGAGGAATTTATTGCTAAGGTTACGAGACTTCCAATGGAGGGATTAAAATTTCAAAAGGAGACTAGAATCTTCAATGCGACCTTCAAGATATTCCCAAAAACTAAAGAAGAAGAGAAAAATTGAAGAAGAGTGAAGACTTCTACGACTTGAAACAGATGAAGGTAATCTAGAGGGATGCATTTTTTTCATTCATGAGTATTTTATATTTGATGGTAGAGTAAAGAGGGTCAATAAATTTCATTTTGTATTCTTAAATCATTTTAGATACAAAGATATAATTTCTTTCCCATTCTATTTGAAGTATTCTCTGCTTCAAAGCTTCTAAGCCCACAGGAAGAAGGAGTCTCATCTTGTGGTTCATGAGGGTTTAATTTTATTAATAGAAAATTACTATAAAAGCAAGGCTATCAAACCCTCTCCAGTTGTGGAGAAGAAGCATAAAGTGTCTAGTAATGATCCTCATTCTAAGAGAATTAAGGGCAAAAGTGAGGAAGGCACCAGTGATAGTAAGAATACCAAAAAGGGCAACAAAAGGGAGAGCAAAAAGAAAAATGTGGAAGAAATTATAGAGTTTGAGGACTCTGTTGAAGATGACAAAAAAGAAATGGGGGACCTTAGCTCCAACTTGGAAGATTATTTTGGTAGTAAAGTTATATCTACTGGCTAGGATAATGTGGAGGGGAATAAGGACAAATTACTAATTCAAATGATGGGTTGGAAGCTTTAGGGGATGATCAGGAGAAACAAAGTGTTCACCCTTCTCCTCCCAAGAGGAATGATAATGAGGAGAAAATGGAGAAGGAAAATGTAAAGGAAAATGAGGATAATATCATTGTCATGAAGGATAATATCCCAAGTAAAGAGAAAAAAGAGGATACTACTAAGAAGTAGGATGTAGATACTAAAATCTAGGTTAATACAGAAACTTATTCAATTGATTCTATGAATAGGGTTGTTGAAGGTTGTAGAGAAGAGTCTCATGAAGAAAAATTAACTTTCCTTCATACTACCAAACTTAAAGAAGAGATGTCTTTTCAAGGTGACTCTTGGCTTTACAATGAAATTATGGTGCTCAAGAAGAAAGTTAGGGTTAGTCAGAAAGAGTTGGACAAGGAATGAGAAATGAGAGCACAACTGGAAAGAAAAATTGGTAATATTCCTAAAAAGCTCAAAGATTATGAGTTAGAACTCTGTCATTTAATCAAGGAATGTAGGCAAAGAATGGATCAGGTTACCTCTAGTTTGTGTGTATCGGCAACCAGTTTGGGTAAGAAAAGAAATGAGAAGATTATGTCTCCAAAAGTTTTTGGGGTGGGGATTCTAGGAGGACCAAGCAAGAGAACCAGGTAGAGCATGAGGAAAAAGGTTACTAAGGTTCTTGAGGCTCCTATTTCAACTATGGTTGTTATTATATACAGTAATGCAAAGGTAGGCAAGGAGGTGTTAAAGATCATCAAAGAGCTATTGCAGGTGTTGTTTGTTGTTGCTATGTGTTGGTTACTAGACCGAGTCATTTTTGTAATTTTTCTTTTTTCCATCTTTTTTTAAAACTCTAGATTCTAGGTCCTTGTAAAACCTAGTTGCATTTTTTTGTTTAAACTGTGGTTTCCGGTCCTTGTAAAACCTAGTGGAGCTTAATGTTTATTTCTAGCTTTTGTTAAAGGATTTCAGGTCCCTTCAAAACAAAAATTTACCTTAATCTAAAACATTAATTAAAAATATATAAGAAAAATGCTATTCTACTTTTCTTCTAAAATTCAATCTTTATACGCATTTGTAAAAAATTCAATCTAACTTCAATTTAAATAAGCTTATCCATTCCATTTTCTCCACAACTTAAGTAGAAAGAAGGGAAATCATGACATTCTTGAGAAGGCCTGAATTCATGTTTGAATATGTTCAACCACCATTTCACATTATAAAAAATGGCCTCTAAAAACTTGAGAAATAAAATAAATGGTAGGATGATCCTCTATGTAATGTAGGAGCATCCTAGATTCCAAGTCATCAATCTTTTGGAGGAAATATCTCTTAAAATGTGTTCTTGGAATTTTATGAGGAATTCTAATTTCTTGATGTAAATAATTGTGTTCTTTATGTTGATAAATAATTTATAGAGAGGATGAGTCACGGGTCTAGATGGATAGAGTTGGTTGTATTGAATTTATCTTGGTATACACTTGTGAGATTCTAGAACTGAGTCATAGTAAGATTTAAATAGGATTAGCTAGAGAGATTTTATTATCTGAAACAAATATGTTTTGTTTCTAAAATAGCTATATTTATTCATTGTAAGCCTAAGTAGGAGAGACATAGAGAGGTTGAGTAATAATATGATGTAGAGAAAGTGATGAAAAATTGAAGGGATAACAGAGAAAACTGTCATTTCTTTTACTAAGATCTTATATTAGAAGCTTTCTCATATTTTAAGAAGTTAGAGTTCTCTCATCTTGGAGAATTTGTAAGGATTTTCAACTATTAATTTGTGGTTTGTAAAATATTTTCTCCTTTTTATGTCCATGTTGTGTTTTTGGTTATGATTTGGTAAAGGTGGTGTTACCCTTTCTCATAGCATGCGAGTGGCCAAGACAAAATATTATGTATCAAACTAAATATTATCAATGAATGAGAAGTAAGTGTAATGAAAATATTTTGAAGGAAATAACCTTTATATTTTATCTACCTAATCTATTCTACATTCTCTATCTCCCCATGATTTGATATTAGAGCTGAAGTTTTATATTTTGTCTACCTATTCTATTCTGCATTCTTTATCTCCCCATGATTTGATATTAGAGAAGAGGTGAAGGAAATTAATTTGATGCATGAGATGAGTGGTATTATTGTTGGTTGATGTGGAGGTAAATTTCCAAGGAAATCACCTCTGGGATCAACTTGTGTGATGTTTTTTGGTATTGAATGCATAGGAGATTACTAGTATGTGATCGTTCTTAATTTGATAAATTTAAATGTGTATTAATGGTTTGATGATACATCTAGATTGGATTCATTATAACTAGTACCATTTTAAAGTGTTAGTTATAAGTATTGGTTGAGTACATTGCTACATTGGATGCACGTGTTCCAAATGTAGAACAACATTGAACTTGAAGATCAATTAAAAGTCTATATTTTTTTCTTTGAAGAGATTGATTATTATGGTAAGAGATAATGAAGCCAAATTAGCATCACCATGTTCTAAGGAAAATTGTTGAATTGTAGCTAGAAATCATATTCTATGTTTTAAGAGCTCCAAATTATTGTTATGAATATGCTTTAAGATGAATCATAGATGAAAAAATTTGAAGGAATAATATGCCAATATAAAATTAACTATGTAACTCATAAAGTATTTGAGTGAGTTGTATGTGGAGATATATTATTTAGGGTGTGCCAGTGTAGAAGTAGAATAATCAAAGCATTGATATTTTGATGAGAATAAATATAAGTCACTAGACTATTGAAGATGAGGTAGTTGGGTTTAGTTATAGGTTTTTGAATCATGTTGGTGTACCTTTATTGTGATGATATTGAGATGCTATTGGTTTTGGATTAATGAATTTAATTTTATTCATAAAATGATTTAGAATCCACCATAAGATGTGTTAGTTTAAGTAACAAATGGAAGTGCCACTTATTTTTCAAATATGTACTTAAGTGTTTTCTTCTAGAGGGTTGGATCTAATTAAATAAATGACTAAATTTTTTGAAGGTTATATTTACAATAAATTTGGAATCATTTAAAATGAAGTATAGATTGGGGAAATGACTAAATTCTAGTAGCAAGAAAAACCCACCTACATTTTGACCCCATCTTTTGGTATTAAAATTAGCATTCTCTTTGGATCAAATTTGTTAGTTGAGTGATTTTTCTAACAACTTTTAGAAATTTAGAATCTTAAATATGGAAGGTAAAATGTTTCTATTCTTGTTATGTCAAGATCTTTATGAAATCAGGCTAGCTGCCAATGTATTGTAAATCTGTTAAAGAGAAGGATCTTATGCAAAATGAGTTTTGTAGAGCACCAGTACTATGGAACTTTGCATGGAGGGTGGGGGGGAATGTAGAAATCATTACTTATGTTCATAGCATTTTTTATTACTTATAGAAACAATAAAAGTAAAAGTTCTTTTGCCAAAACAAATTCCCTTCCTGGATATTCCTATACTAGTATTTTTAGTAAGCCAAAACAAAATTTTATCCCAATTATTTCCTAAGACTAAAAAATTCCCTTGCTTCTTATTGTAGTTATTATCTAGTTTATAAAGATCTTTGCTAGAGATTGCATCAAGCTTAGTAAAACCTTAATTTTATATGATCAAAGAGGCAGTGTTTGTTGAAGCTTAGTAAATTGATATACAAGAAAATGAAATTGGTCACATCTTTTCTCTATTAAAATTTTTAGAGATGATGTAAACACAAACACTATGTTATTGTAGATATACACTTTCTTACTTTTTTTTTATTAAAGTATAGATAACGCTCACTCCTCTTCCACTCCAAGGAAATGTAAAGAAAGGGCACAAAAATCACAAGGCATCACTTTCTTACATGTTTGGTAGCTCCTACTATGAAATATCTAGACCCTTTGAAGGTTACTAAAACCATGATCAACATAAGAACAACCAAACAATCTTGGTGACTCAAGTTTGATGCTATTTGGAGAAATTGTACAAATCAATCCCAAAATCCTATTGTGGACAACTTCATTAAGCTTAGTTTTTATTTTAATTAGTGAATGAATAATTAATTCTTAGGGTTTTGAGTAAATATAACTGAAATCAAAGGTTGAAAATTATCTCCAAATACTAGAGTTTTATTTTAAGTCAACCAAACACTTGAAACCCTAATGGCACCACAAATTGACAAAAACCTTGCTAGAAAAACTGGCAAAGAGCTGTAACTAAGGCCATTGGCATTGATCACATATTTATAGTACACATAAAGCCTAAATGATCACATCAATTTTAGAATAAATATTTTTACATCAACAAAAATACAACTAAAAATATTTGCCAACAATCATGAGGTTTGTAATGAAAAATTCACTTTTTTCTTTACTATTATGAATTTT
Organism: Cupressus sempervirens; assembly: GCA_028749045.1. NCBI lineage: Eukaryota > Viridiplantae > Streptophyta > Pinopsida > Cupressales > Cupressaceae > Cupressus > Cupressus sempervirens. The sequence continues at coordinate 999,000 of JAPHAW010000012.1, forward strand.
GCAGCTAATTATATAAAGTTGGGAATATAGACTTTTGAGAAGTTGATTGAAATTTATAATTTCCTATTTACAAAATCTACAAACCCCTGACACACTCTTTGAGGAGTTGAGCCACTTAAATTCATCAAAAAATTGTTCAAAGTGTATATCTATAATATTCTTGCAATCACAAATGCCTATCATAAACTAATTTAGTGTGCTTCTCAACTATGTTAGTCACACTCATGGTTCTTGGATTATTTGTGGCTTTAATGGAATATGCTTGTTATGACTATTTGATTTGGATGCTAAAATATTTTTTATGATGTAGCTATTTACGTGGATCTAGTTTATTGTGCTATATTTTTGTACCATTTTTAGATATCAATATTGCTAAGTGATCTTTATCAAGATGGTCCCAATGCCCTTCATCCAAAACAATCATCTGAACTGCCATCCCACATATCATTCCTATCCATATCTTCTTCCATATAAAAATTGGGACACCATGCATTTAAATTTGAGAAACTAAGGTTGAGAAAGTTACTTAAATACAAGGAGATGGAAATTTGAGAAATTTTAGGTTCAAGAGTTTATTTTTCTATTATAAGCAACCTACCAGTTGCAGTATAAGAGCATGGAGATCACAAGGGCATGAAAATGAAATGTAGAGATCACAAGGGCACAACAAAAAAATCCCAGATCCACACTATTTTGCAACTGATCTCCACCAATGTTAAGAGCGCTATACTCTCATCCAGAGCTCTCCACACTCTTTTGCATGCAACTCTCCATAATTGATCAAATGAGGAATGATTAATGTTGTCCTTTTTTTGTTTATAATCATGTGGACATTGCAATTATGATGTCTAATGATGATGTCAGGGACACTTGTAAAATAAATAAATAAATCACACTACTATCATAGATTATCCACTCAAATTGACCCCAAATGTTTTAGTGCACCCCATTCGAACCATATGATTGATTAACATATTTTGTTTTGGGTCGAAGCCCCTAAGGACACATGTCATGATGAAATAGGTTAAAGGGGATCATAGGTTAGCCTATGACCCCATTTGACCTATATGATCAATTAGCATATGTCCCTAGGGGTATGAAAGGCTATGAAGAAAGGAAATAAAATTTAGAATGCCCAATCATTCACTGTACATGACAAAGGGTATGGAAGGCTAAAACAATATACATTTATAAAAATAGATTACATCACCCCTTTCAGATTCATGATACAAAGTACAATACAATAAATGAAACCATCCATCATAAAGATATAACTATCCATCCTAAAGATACAACCATCCATCATAATACATAGGGATAGAAAGAAAGGAAATGTAGACAAAGAAACTCCAACCATGGTATCAACAAACTGATCTCAATGGTAAGAGTAAAAAGCACTACCACCTGACCATGTGGTAACCCAAAAAGGCTCACTCCCATCACGCTAAGGAGATAGTCTCAAGTCCCAAAGAGGATAGCAATCCAAATATCAAAAGTAATCTCTAAGTCTAGGAAACCTTAAAAGTAATCTAACTCAAAGGTTCCAAGATAAATAGACATCTACACCTAGAGGCACATAAAGATACCTTGGCAGTCTCTTAGGAACCCAACCCCCTAATGACCCTATGTGGCACTAGTATCCTCTCATACTAACAAGGCATACTAACAATGCATGGTCGCAACCAAGCATTCTCTCTACTCTCATCCTAGTTTTTACTAGCACTCGAGGCATGGGCGAGAACATACAAAGCCTCTTATTAGGTTCATTTTACTCTCATTTAGTGTAGTGTTTTCACTTATTAAACAACTTACAATGGGTTTTCCTGGCACCCACTTAGGGCCCTGACCTCCATTGCAAGCCACTTCTCGACATTACATATAGATAACCTACCCTAAGCTCATGAAATTACAAATCAATGAATCATAGAATATCACCTCAATCCTATACAAGTGATTAGAAAGCATCAAAAGATAAATCACAATAACCCATTAGTTCTCTACAAGCAACTGGAAAGTGTTCCAAAAATACTAATTGAAGACTCAGAAATGGTTAAGTCAAATATATCATAGCATTCATCTCGCTATCCCACAATGACACTGAAAATAATAACCAACAATATAATCACACTCATCATAGAGCATACCAACACATTACCATGGTTGATTTTAAAAGATCAAGATCAAGATCAACATAATACCACAATCACAACTCCCAAGCCTCTGGTAGATGTCCTAAAATTTGTCAACACTCCAGTCAACCCAAACCCAAAACATAGACAACATACAGATAACAAACTATAGGTTTCATAGTTTGGTTTGATTTTGAAAACATATTGTTGAGTTAAATGTAAGGTTTTTAGTTTTCGTTTCAATGTATGTTTCAAATAGATGAGGTTCTCAGGTTTACCCTTAGTAATTAACCCATTCTTATATTCGAATAAAATATAGAATTACCCCTATTTGATTTTAAGTCAATTTTCTAAAATACTCTAAGGGTAATCATTTATCTAAATTATTAAAATAATAATTATTGATCTTCCAATAAAAATAATTTTAGTTTTATTAAATTCAATATCATTATTATTAAAAGAAATCTAAAATCCATTAAATAATTTCATTTATTAATTAAAGTTAATTAAATTTCATTTAATTAAATTAACTAATAATTGTATAAAATAATAACTATATTAATATTTTTATTAATAAATAATAACTAACAAAATTATTAATGGTTTACTATATGTAAATATATTAAAAAATTTATTAATAATTAATATTAATTAATAATAAAAACTTCATTAAAAAAGTATATATATATTGTTCAACAACCGTTGGCAATCCCATAAAGGGAGGCTATCATGTAGCGTACCCTACTGTCGCAAGGCTTGCGGCCATAGTGGTACTCTATACCACTGCTGTCGCAGGACTTGCAACAGTAGTTGTCGGTCGCTAACAGGTTTAATGGAGGTGGGTTTGGAGATTTCTCACCCTTCCCAAATACATTTAAACTTTCTTTTAAATTTTATTTATTTTAATTGTTTTCTTCTATAACAATTATATATATAAATTTTAAAAAAACAAATACCTTCCTCCATATATATATATATATATATATATAGTTCTAGCATTAGTCTAATAGGGAAAATACGACCAACTAGTTGAATTTTCTCTTTAAACTTTCCTTTTTTAATTTCAAAACCCCTTCCTAGTTTAAATCTAATTTGTAAAATTATTGAATAAGGAATTCTAAGATGTTTTAATCTCTAGGTATGTAGAAGAAATCAACATGCATACTAGTAATTCCAAATTGAAATATTTGTCATAAAGAAATATTTAGATAATCATTTCATAGTCACGAAGAAGATAGGGAAAAAAAAAAAACCTAATTAACTATGTGAATCAAACACAATAATCTACCTGAATTCTGATGCTAAAATTACAATGACCAAAAAAAATTGTGAGAGAAATTTCTCCTCTCAAAACCTTCTCTCTTCTAAAAATTCCTTCTCCCAAAATTTATGGTTCCTTTCCCAAAACTTCTATCCTTTGAAAATGAACCCTCAAATGCTAATAAGGAGTTCTCTCCTAAATTCAGGGCACTAATTGTGTGATCACCCAAGAGGATCCTTGCTTACAACTCCCTAACTCTTTATTAACTTTTCTTTTACATTTTCATGCATGCTTTATGCAAATTAAAATATCTTTATTAAATTCATTTGATTTCTCTTTTTATTTAATTTATTAAATTTTAATCTCACGGACACTTTATACAATCTTAAAACTTTTTAATAAATTAATATATTTTTCGTTCTTAATTTATTTTCAAAGCGTTAATTGATAAAATATTTATTAACTTAAGTAATAATAATATTTAGCATTTATTTAAAAATAATCTCCTAAATATATTATTTCTAAATTAAATAAATATTATTATGCTCTAAAATTAAACTATAATTTTCTCTTTAAATTTAATTCTTTTTATTTAATTAATTTCTCAATTAATTAAATATAATTTAATATTAAAAATATCATTAAAATTTTCCACTAAATTAAATAATTTAATTAAACTTAATTAATAGTAAAATCACCAAAGACCTACAATACGAAATATGAGAACCCGTCATAGAAAAACACATACAAGATCAAACTAAAATGGTTATTATCATGAATTTATGTCATATGATGCATTCAAAAGTTAATCAATTCAGATACTTATCCTAATTTTCTAAGACAATTGGCTTAAAGGTTGAGGATTTGGACTCAAGAATTTATCTCCCCTCTCTTAACATTGAGATAATATGATAGGGTATGCTCATCTTGGCAATTCAGGGAAGTTGATACTCAGTATCTACAATTTGTATAAAATCCACGCATGTAAAAATACATATATACTAAGCTAAATAGACAATGGCAGGAAGTGGTGCATCGTGTAGATCCTGACTAGCAGGTGACTATGAATCCCTTCCTTAACCACATTAGAAATGTTATACATAAAGAAAATATATATGTACACCATACACATGCAGTATGGGTAAGTATCCATAAGAAAACACATATGATAATCCATCTAACTAATCATTATCAATAACTAAAATCATTGTAATAATCACCATGCATACATGAAGTAAATAATACCAAGTAGTCTCTGTTGGCATTATGATACATTTTTGTCATTAGTTACAACACTTATTGGATTCTGAATGCTTACCGAGCTCTCACCGGGCATTCCTTTGTAAGCCAAGCTTTACCTAGTTCTCAGTGTTTACCGAGTGATCGAGGTGAACAAAGAAGACAGTGTTTACCGAGTGATCGAGGTAAACAAAGCAGCCAGTGTTTACCGAGTGTTCAAGGTAAAGAAAGGAATCAGTTTTGACCGAGTGAAGATGTACTTAGTATTGACCGAGAACTTCGTGATAACCGAACTCCTGACGGTTATCAAAGAAACTAACTATCACCGAGTCACAAGGTTCTATCGAGTGTTTCCTTTGATCACCGAGCTACAGTTCAGATAGAAGTGTTCACCGAGTGACATCTCTTCTATCGAGTCTCCAGTGGTTACTGAGTTCAGAACTACTCGAAGTGTTTAGTATGGACCGTGCCTTCACTTCTACCGAGTGCATGACGATGCCGAGTAACGCAGTGGACGCCGAGTATCAGAAGGACACCGAGTCAGTTCAGTGAACCCGAGTTTTTACCTTGGGCCGACTTTGTATAGAGATTTGCACTTTTTGTTTTGGCCGACCTTGCATGTATTGTTTATTTGGATGGTATATATATGCAATGTATTGTATCATTCAAATGTAATGGTAATGGAAATGAATAGTGTGAAAGAAATACATGTGTGCGAAAGTATGTGTGCTGAGTTGTGAAGATATTCAGCAAGGTCAAGTTTTGGAGTAGAAAAGTTTTATCTATCACATCAAGGTGAATCAGAGCATAGCGGATCTTATCAGCAATCAGTTGTAATCAGATCCATTTTTTCATTCTAACAGGTGAATCATTTTTTATAAATCCTTTAACAAGGTAGACTTAACAGTCTTTTGTAAATCTCCTAACAGAGTGCATACTTTATTGTATGTTTGTAAATCCTCTAACAAGGTGGATCTAGAAATCCTTTGTGCCCCTAACAGGGCAGATCACCAGAAGTGGTCATTGTAAGCCTTAACCAGCCAACTTCATACTGCAGTAACGAAGCTTTGTGAGTTTCATCGCCACCCCAGTTTTACTTTCTATTTGGAAGGTTTTTGGGTCACCAAATCTGTGTGTTCAAGTGTTGCAAATGATTTTGTTTAATGCTTACAGTAGGTTACTTTGATGAATGGTGAATATATCAGTATGCAGTTTTATTGTTTGAAATTTTAGAAGTTACTGATTCACCCCTCACCTCTCAGTAACTTGTCATATCTTGAATATTTCCAAGAATTGGTATCAGAGCAATAAGGTTCTCAAGATAAAAGTTTCACAGCTTGAGCAAAGATCAAGGACAATGGAGATATTCAGACTTGACAAAACTATTGAGAATGAAAAGCTAGATCTGAAAATGGCCATGGCTCAACTCAATGAAGCAAAAGAGCATCTTTCACAATCCTTGAAAAGAAGAAAAGAACTTGCAAGGCAAATGAATGACCATCAGTATGTTGAAGAAAAGATTGAAGATCTCTCACCATCAAGTAGTTCAGATGAAGCTGACAAAGCAATCAAAGAAATTTTAGAAAAGAATGGATCTCTGCAGGAAGAAGTAAGAAAGCTCAAAAGGGAACAAGGAATCCAGTCTATCAGGCTATGTGAAATCTTGGAGCAAAGGAACAAGGCAGCTGAAGACTTAGAGGTAAGGAATAATCAATCCTCTCAGCTTGAAAATCTTGTAACTCAATTATCTAATGCAAATGAAGAAATTATGAATCTAAGATCTGAGAATGAGAATTTGAGAAATGACTTAATTACTGAAAGGAAAATCAATGCAAGCTTACAAAGTGATCTAATCTTTGAAAAACAAGTCAATGAGAGAATGGTAAAATCTCAAAAGGACATAGATCAATTGAATCTACAAAATGAAGAAAACTTTCATAAACAAAATGGTAAAGCAGGCCTTGGATACAAGGAAAAAGGTGAATCCTCCAAACAGGGTACTCAAAAGAATCAAAGACCTACTTGCAGCCACTGTGGTAAGTTAGGTCATACATCTAACAGATGTTGGAGCAATGGAAAAGGCAAATTTAATGGAAAGTGCTACAATTGCAATTAGCATGGACACAAAGCCAATGAATGCAAAGAGAAACCGAAATTTGAAGGTAAATGTCACAAATGCCAAAAGCAAGGTCATAAAGCATCACAATGCAAATCCAAATCATTTAATCCAGCTGAACAACTTGTCAAAGCAATATTTGGTTGGGACTACAACACTTGGTGCAGATGTCATTATTGTGGAGAATATGGTCATACTGGCATAAACTGTGCAAGGCATCACCTAAGAAAAAGGGATACCACTATAAGATGTTATACATGTACAGAACTTGGTCATATATCTAAAAACTGCATGAACATAAAGAAAGTTGAGGATGAGAAGAAAATCAAAGTAGACAATATTCGGAAGCAAATGAAGCAGCAATGGATTCCTAAGTCTACCGAGCCAGATAATTCAAGTGATGGAATGTTCACTCAAGAAGTGAGTGACTCTACCATTTCCAATTAAGACTCATCAGGATAAGACCAGGACTGTATCTACAAAGCAATATCCTAAGCAGTCCTAGAATGAAAATATGATCAAATCAGTATTTCAGATACATCAGGATCATGGTCGATACATGACCTTACCGAGCTCAGTCGGGTGCAATAAGGCTTCTTTCACCAAGTTGCACTTACCGAGCATGGTTGGTTCTTCTCTTACCGAGTTAAGGTCGGTTTAACCTATTTTCTTTTGGTCATCGAGTTGCGAAGTTTAAGCTGAGCTAGTGGATGACAGTCTGTCGATTGCAGCTACCTCCGTACTGAACATTAATGGCAAATTTTTCATCAAAAGGGCAGATTTCGACCTCATTTTTCACCGTGAATTCGAGATTTACACAAAAAAGGGCTTTCAAGCGAGTTCAAGCGATTTGAAGAGATTTTCCAGCGAAGTATTCTTACAAAACCTTTTCACTCACCGAGCAGCAATGGCATCCGCAAGCACCAGCAGCAGCAAGGCGAAGAAAGGTTCCAAAATGCTTGTGAAGGGAACGGAATGGAAGGCACCTACGTTCAAGCTCGTTCCTGCCATCGCTGAATCGCTCGATCCCAATGGAGCTCAATCACAGATTCCACCCAAGGTACTCCTCGTGAATAACATTCACACTCATTTTAAGTGTGCTATTCAAGAAATAGGGACATTGGACATGGATAATACCCTAGCGAAGTTATGTGTAAATGGTTCTCTCAAAATCAAGCACAAACATTTGGAAACTAAAGGTTTGACTCACATCGCACATATGCCTAGAAACTTCCAAACCAAATGGATTAGGTATATCTTGAGTCGAGTGCATAATGGTCAGTTGTGGTTGGAACAACCCGTTTTGATAACCAAGAAGATGATTCACAAAATCACGGGTCTCCCGATGCTCAGCAAAGCCAAAAACACTAAAACCCTAAGACGGGATGAGTTACAGAGGCAAACCCTAGCTGAGTGGGATGGTAGAGGTTTGAAGGTTAACACTGTAATAGATCTGGAACTAAGATTTGGCATACATATTATTGCATATAAGTTATATAGTTCCAGCAGGTTAAATAGTGTACCGTGTGAAGCTGTGGATTTGGCCCTGAAAATTGTAAAGAAGAATCTTGAGTTTGATCTGTTAGAAGTAATGTTGAAGTAGTTAAACAAGAACATGGACAGTATAAGGACATCAAAGAATAACCCCTGTAAATTTGGATCTTTGTTAATATGTTTACTATTTTATGTACAAAAATTCTTTCCATCAAAGGGAACCATAGAATGGAGAAAAGATATCCCAATTTTGTATCAGATTAAAGAGTTTATAGCAGAGATGGGACAAAATTTTGATAGTATCATGGATAACTATTTTGAAGACTTTAAGGGGAGGATGAATAACTGATTTAGAATTCCTCCTAGGCTTGTTGAAGAATATAAAGATGATGTATGTTTTATGGTTGACTATGACAAGGTGTACATACAGGCAGTTAGACCCCGAGTTGCATGGGTGAAACCTCTTCCATATGAGGTAAATATTGATGAAAAAAGGGATATCATTGAAGCACTGGTAAATGAGCCAGTAGACCCCCAAGGCAACGGATTTTTGGTACTTATGATGAAGCAAAGGCCAGAATTGAACTGAAAATCAAAATTCCACAGGCCATCAGCAAAGGTAAGAGGAAAGTGGCCAAACTGAAAACTGCAATGGGTCCTCTTATGCTCACCGAGGGAAGAGGTGAAGATAAAGAAAGTGAAGAAGAAGAAGAAGGAGAAAAAGAATCAGAAGAAGAGCAACCGGCAAAGAAGAAAGGCAAGGTAATCATTACTAAGCCCAAGAAGCAGCCTACTGCAGTATTTACTCGGAGGACAAGAAGAGGTATTCAGGAACCTGTATTGGTCAAGCCTGCACCTACATTCGAGCAAAGGCTCAAATCATTGGAAGAAGGAGCTGGCATCACAAATTTCAAGGCATTGAAATTTGAGACAAGGACTGATGTAGAGAAAATGCAAATTGAGGAACTGGTACTTAACAAAATGGGAAAATGGAAATACTCCCCAGACCAGATTGCTCCTCATATCTCTAAAGAACTACTGGAGAGAGTACAACCAAGATGGGAGTTAGCCACCAAGATGGTAAAAGATATATATGAGCAATCCCTGAAGAATCTTCGGCCTAGTCTCACTGGAGTAGAGGTAAAATCTGAATTGAAAACCCATGAAGGTAAAATGATGATCAGATTCCACACTTGTTTGATTTTGATCAAAGATATAGAGCATGTTGTAAATGATGCTACAAACATGTGGAAAAACATCTATCATCTACATAAGCCCAGTGTAGATCCAGTAGAAATAAAGGATGATGACAGCAGCAACAGTAGTGATGAATCAGATAGCGCTCCATCCATCACAGTTACACCAGGAGAGTTGCATGCAATGATGGAAGAGAAAGAGGAAGAAGACAAAGAGGAAGATGCTGAAAAGGAAGATAAGGAGGATGATCCGGTAAAAATTGCAGCAGCAGTTATTGCATCCCTTCCTCACTCCCCAGCTAAACCTGTGACATCATCAAGGTTGGAGTCAGCTTCAGCAGGTTCATCTACACCAGATTTACCATCTACACCTGCCATATCTCAGATCCAGGTATCATCAGTGGAAGTGACTACCACTTCATCTACCGAGCTGCATCCCTCTTCGTCTACCAAGCTGCACCCCTCTTCATCTACCAAGTTGGCCTCCTCGACTCCATCATCATCAGTTGGTATTGCTGTGAGTTCTCCAATTTTGACTACTCCAATTTGTTCTACAATTTTGTTTCCATCTACTTCAGGCACAGTGAGCTTAGATACTATATTACCGAGTGTATCACCATTTTTGGCTAGTACTCAAATTTTTGACCCTGTACATACTCCTATTGGCACTCAACCCTCAAGCATCCTAGTTTTTACTACTAGTCCTTCTGTCTCTACTGTTATGTCTATTCCAAAGGTCAAACCAGTCATCTCAGAAGTCAAACAAAAGCAACCATTAAGACTTATGATCACTGGAAAGGAAATTCTTGAAGACATTGACTTGGACACAGAGATAGTAATTCCAAAGATTGACTTTGATAATGCTACCATTGAAGAAATGAGGTATGCTAGTCAACTTATTGAGAAAAAGGCTACTCAGATGTAGTTAAGATCGGAAAGGGATAAGGAATACAGGATAATTGAGGATGCCCGGAACATAATTAATGAGGCTATAGGTGTTGATGTTGATACTTCTCAACACATTTTGATTCAATTGGAAGAGGCAGTTAATAAATTCAATGAAGATGCCTCTGGACAAGAAAAGCTGATTGAGCGTGCAACAAAGAAATTTGATAATAAGGTATTGGGGCACATTGTCCAGAACATTGCAATAAATCAGGTTGCATTAACCTCAGTTTTGGCAGATATGGAAAATTCTTTTAATGATGTAACATCTCTTTTTGCTAGGCTTTGTGATGTTTCCGAGTACACTAAGGGAATAAGAGAGAAACTAAATAAAATTGATGAGGATCTGAAGGTGAGCGCACAGAACTTGAAGCTTGACCCCAGTTCAAGCTCATCTCATCACCTCAGGATCAAATTTTTTTCAGAGAAGCAGGCAGAGCTATTGAGAGAAGAGGCAAGGATCCGATCTACATTGATAGATATCCAAAACATGATCCTTCCCATCATGGATTCAATGCAGAAGCACATTGCACATTCAAAGACATTAATCCATGATAATAACTTCTCCATTGCAGACCATGTGATTGAACTTTCAGCTGAAGTTCAAGTAGCTCTTTCCACCTGCAAAATTTTGCAAGAGAATTTGGATAAGACTCTCCAGCTTATTCTTCAGGTACATTTAGAGTTCATCTCTCATTTTGGTGTTTCTATATAAGTATATATATTCTTTTATTCTTTGGCATTATTGTCAAAAAGGGGGAGATTATTGTTGGATATGTATACTATGGGTGAATAAGTGTTTTCGAAAAATTGTAAAAAGGAAGAGATATACAGCTCATGTAAATACTGTATGAACATTCTATGGGGGAGTTGTATATAACGAAGCTATGTATATTCAGAATCGTTCATCAGCATGTCAGATAAATTTTGTCTCATAAGTGTTTTTGTCACTAATGCCAAAGGGGGAGATTGTTGGCATTATGATACATTTTTGTCATTAGTTACAACACTTATTGGATTCTGAATGCTTACCGAGCTCTCACCGGACATTCCTTTGTAAGCCAAGCTTTACCCAGTTCTCAGTGTTTACCGAGTGATCGAGGTGAACAAAGAAGACAGTGTTTACCGAGTGATCGAGGTAAACAAAGCAGCCAGTGTTTACCGAGTGTTCGATGTAAAGAAAGGAATCATTTTTGACCGAGTGAAGATGTACTTAGTATTGACCGAGAACTTCGTGATAACCGAACTCCTGACGGTTATCAAGGAAACTAACTATCACCGAGTCACAAGGTTCTATCGAGTGTTTCCTTTGATCATCGAGCTACAGTTCAGATAGAAGTGTTCACCGAGTGACATCTCTTCTACCGAGTCTCCAGTGGTTACCGAGTTTAGAACTACTTGAAGTGTTTAGTATGGACCGTGCCTTCACTTCTACCGAGTGCATGACGATGCCGAGTAACGCAGTGGACGCCGAGTATCAGAAGGACACCGAGTCAGTTCAGTGAACCCAAGTTTTTACCTTGGGCCGACTTTGTATAGAGATTTGCACTTGTTGTTTTGGCCGACCTTGCATGTATTGTTTATTTGGATGGTATATATATGCAATGTATTGTATCATTCAAATGTAATGGTAATGGAAATGAATAGTGCGAAAGAAATACATGCGTGCGAAAGTATGTGTGCTGAGTTGTGAAGGTATTCAGCAAGGTCAAGTTTTGGAGTAGAAAAGTTTTATCTATCACATCAAGGTGAATCAGAGCATAGTGGATCTTATCAGCAATCAGTTGTAATCAGATCCACTGTTTCATTCTAACAGGTGAATTAGTTCTTGTAAATCCTTTAACAAGGTAGACTTAACAGTCTTTTGTAAATCTCCTAACAGAGTGCATACTTTATTGTATGTTTGTAAATCCTCTAACAAGGTGGATCTAGCAATCCTTTGTTCTCCTAACAGGGCAGATCACCAGAAGTGGTCATTGTAAGCCTTAACCAGCCAACTTCATACTACAGTAATGAAGCTTTGTGGGTTTCATCCCCACCCCAGTTTTACTTTCTATTTGGAAGGTTTCTGGGTCACCAAATCTGTGTGTTCAAGTGTTGCAAATGATTTTGTTTCATGCTTATAGTAGGTTACTTTGATGAATGGTGAATATATCAGTATGCAGTTTTATTGTTTGAAATTTTAGAAGTTACTGATTCACCCCTCCCCTCTCAGTAACTTGTCATATCTTGAATATTTCCAACAGTCTCATCATAAAATCAACTGAATATGAAACAATATCTAATAATCTAAAAGATAGTGCTACTAATCATCAAGCATAAACTGGCCTAAAAGAGTTTGGGAATAATTACAAAATGCAAACTAGGAGTAGGCACTACACTTCTCCCAACATCCATTCTGAACCTTTATCAACTATCAATGAATTGGCTAATGATGTTGAATCCCAATCAATCAAACCTTTATCCAAAGCAACCCCTTTATTGGCTAGCCAATTAGCTAACCTGTTAGCCTCCCTAAAGCAATGTGAGATTTTGAATTCTACAAATTTAAAAAGTAACACCCTCACCTCTTGGATAATGTAGTGGATCTCCCAACTACTAGAGTGTCTTGATGTAATGGCTAAAGTTATAATTTGAGAATCCCCTTCTAATTGGATTCTTTGAATGCCATTAGAAATTGTAAGACCAATTCCCAAATGTAAAGCCCTTGCCTTGGCAATGTTATTAGAACCAATTAGAATCCTATAACATGCTACCCTAATAACTCAATAATTAGAATCTCGTAAGGCATAACCTGCCCCTAAAATCCTAGGGTTTCCTTTTAAAACTCCATCAAATTTTAGTTTAACAAAATCTTTATTAGGCAGAACCCACTTAATGTCCTTCCTTCTCTCCATCTTATTTTGTTTGCCAATTAACACTCCTTTGAAGGGGATAGAAATGAGTGGCCACCAATTCAAAACCTTGGAATCATGAGAGGAGAAAAGTAAAGATAGTGACTTAGATCTGGATGTATATGCATTGATCATCTCAAACACTGATTTTTCCACAACCTTACAAACTTGATCTACTCAACATCTCTCTTGTTTTTAATATATGCTAGTATTTCATAGTTATTAATTAAATATATTTAGATGATTAATTAAACATATTAATCTTAAAAATATTACTTATAAAAAAATCCATAAAATATTTAGAATGTTAATAGAAAATAGAGATTCAAAAAGTTATAAAATGATAAAAATCTATTTAAATTATATAATTAAAAATTATATTATAGTAAGAAATATTTTTAAACAATTTGATTACTATTTATATATGATCTATATTAGAAAAACTATAGAACAAAGTGAATTATATTTTCATATTAATTCATTCAATTTATTATTAATAATTTACTGGTATAAAATTAATACATTCATTAATTAATTTAAATTACATTTTAAAAATTTGTATGCTAAATTAGTTAATATTTTCACTTTATTTTCTTTATTTTTATTTTTATATGTTAAAAAAACCTTGTTAAAAGTGACTTTACAAAACAAAATTATAGTAATAAAAAAATAAATTAGAAAAGTTATAAAAGCTTAAAAACAAATAAGAAATGTCAAAATTCATTATATTCATAAATCTAATTTAATTTAATAGTAAAAAATATGTTAAGAAAAGTTATAAAATGTAAAAAAAGTCAAAGTTCAATATCTTCATAAATCTAATTTAATCTAGTAGTAAAGAGTATGTTAAGTAATAATAAAAAAATGGAAAAGTTTAAGTATATGTACAAATTATATTATAAAAAAATTGTTATGAACAATTCAAATCTAATTAAAAACATTTATGTAATTTTAAATAATTTCTTTAATTATTTTTTAGTTTTATTTAATAATTTACTTTAACAATTTCTTATTTTTACTTAATTATTTACTTTCATCTAATAATTTACTTTAACAATTTTTTTAATTCAATAATTTACTTAACAATTTTTTATTTTCATTTAATAATTTACTTTAAAATGCATTAAAATATACTATAAATATTGAAAAAACTAAACTAAATAAATTTTAAGATGCCATAGAATTTGAGAAATGACTCATATTATATATATTTAATTTGAGTACAAAAACCTCATAAAGTAGTTGTCACTCAACTATTTTTAAAAACATGTAAGGATTTGATAGAGTCATTTATTCAATTGATAGAAAGTACCAAAAACATAGGCCAAAGGATGCTATGGTATGAGCATCAATAGAGGCATCCTACCACTATTGACCATGTTAGCCACCTGACAGAGCGATAAAGTGTTGGATACAATTGATTAATATGTGTGTTTTCATTGATGTTGCACAAATGTCATATCAGTTGATAGTCAGTGCATGCCATGCTCACTGGTCAATGAAGATAGTTTTCCCTATCTACTAAGTGTTCCTAACTTTACTCTATGAAAAGACAATGTCTATCGAGCTCACTCAGGCATCAAAGGAATTTATGTAGAAAAGAGTGTTAACCAAGCTCACTCAGTTAATGAAGAAAAGTTGAACAGAGTTAGTGTTAACCAATTACCAAAGGCATTTCATAAGTTCATAGTATTAACCGAGCATCCATTGGTTAACACAAGAGATCATTTCAGAATTAGTTTCTACCACGATAGGTCGGCTAACGAATGATTTTATTATTTTGGCATTACTTTACCTATTAATTCTAGCTTACTATGGTAATCAATATTGGTTAATCTAATTTCTATTTGAGCCAACTTGACAATCTTGAAGGTATAAGTAAAAGGTCAAGTTGTGATTTCAAAGTATGCAAGAAGATTTGATTGAATTGAAATAGAAAAAAGGAGGAAGTGAATTTGAAGGATAAGTCAGCATCCCTGTGGAGCAGAAAAGTAATATTCAATTAGGAAGGATCAAGTATAAACCATAACAGAGATCTGTATTTAGTAATTCAGTTGCATCTCAATCAGGTCATTTCATTGTTACTCTCTAACCATTGTAGTAGTGATCTAAAACCTCTTAACAGAGTTGGCTTAGCATCCATTTGTAAGTCCTCTAATAAGGTGGCAATTCCATTGAATTGTTTCAAGACCTCTAACAAGGCCACTCCTAATAGGGTGATTAAATCCTTTAACAAGTTCACACCTAACAGTGTGTTTTGTAGCCTTTAACAAGGTTGGCTCCTAATAGGGCTCACTTCAAAAGAATGAAAAATAGTAGCTAGTTACATTGGTGGTTTTTCCCATATTGGATTTCCACATTAAATCCTGGTGTCTTATGTGTTCATTTCTTTTCTCTCATGCATGCAAACTTTAGGTTAAGTAATTACTAATAACATCTTAAGGATAATTGATTACCGAGTTACAACAATTCATGTATGTTTAGTGAGCATCAGTAGTAATCAGTTTTATCAGTCTAAATTTTATAGTTGACATCTAAGGGATTTGGGATTTATTTTAGTGGTAACTGATTAACCCCCTCCTCTCAGTTACTCCTCTTATATTTCCAACAATTGGTATCATAGCTTTTGGTGCTTTTAGACAAGGTTTCAAGGACCTAAACTAAAGATCAAGATGTCTTACAAAAGAGAGATTCCAAAGCCAAATAGAGACAATTTTGTAGCATGGAAAGGACTTATGAGGCTTCATCTAGCTACCATTAGTGATTCAGATTGCAAATATATTGATGAAGAATATAAAATTCCTACTAGAACATTATCTGTTGAAGATATTGTTGAGAAAAAGAACCATAACATCATGATGATTGATATTGCATCTGCTCTTAGTTATGTTAAATTTGATGAGGTCAAAGACTATAAAACTGATTTTTGATATGTGGAAAAAACTAAAGGAAGTCTATGGAGGAGATGGCAATGTAAGAAGAGCCAAAGGAGCAAGCCTTAGAGGACAATTTGATCAATTGAGGATGAGAGAAGATGGAAATGTTGCAAAATATGTAAAAAGAATCAAGGCCAGTATAAGTGCAACCAAAGCATTTGGAGGTGAAATCAAAGAGGAATCTATTGTAAGTAAAATACTCAAAACTTTGCTTCCCATCTATGTAATTAGAGTTTCTACTATTCAAGAAAAGATATTTGATTCAAATAACAAATTAGGCTTGGATGCCCTAGTAGGAAGATTGATAGCTTTTGAACTAGACAACTTTGACAACTATGTACCTACTTCCAAAAATATTGAATCTGCATTTGAAGCTAAACTCTCACTCAAAGAAAAAGGAAAGAAAATAAAAGAAAATCAATCAGAAAGTGAAGAGGAAACCGAAGAAAGTTTTGATAATGATCTTGAAATTGTTGAAGCCCTGCTTGCAATGAAATATTCCAAGAGTAGAGGAAAGTACAAAGGAAAAATCCCTCTAATCTATTTTCCTTGTGAAGAAATTGGTCATATTGCTACCAAGTGTCCAAACAAAGAAAGAAAGGATGAGAAGAAAAGAAACAAGTACAAAGGAAAGAAGGAATTGAAAAGTCACAAATCCTACAAAGACAAAGGTAAGAAAACTTATTTTATGGCTAAAGATTCTAATAATAGTAAAGATGAAATAGTGTATATTGTTGTAAAAGATGAATTTTATGATGAAGGAGATAAGATGGCACTTGTCTCTCATGTTAGTAAATTTGATACATGGATCATAGATAGTGGATGTTCAAACTATATGACTAGAGATAAAACAAAATTTGAACATTTTGAACACTATGATGGAGGTAGTGTAAGGTTTGGAAATAATGAACCTTGTTGCATAAAAGGAAAAGACCGTATCTCATTAACTAATGGACTTGTATGTAACAATACTTATTGGGTTAAAGGACTAAAACATAATTTACTAAGTGTGGCACAACTAAACAACATTGGATTCAAGGTAGAGTTCATGAATGGCAAGGCAAGACTACTAGCTAATAAAGGAAATTTGATTGGATCAGGCAAGCAAATAAAAAGTAACTTATTTTATCTTGATCTTGGTGATTGCTCATGTTTAATTTCTCAAGTAGAAGAAAGATGGTTATGGAACATAAGACTATGTCATCTAAACTTTGATAATATGGTCAAGATAAGAAAACTCAGAAGAGTAAGAGGTATCCCTAGTTTGAAGAAACCTAATGTTGGACTATGCAAAAATAGCCAAATTGGTAAAATGGGAAAGACTAGTTTTAAGAGCAAAAAATATCAGTCAAAAGATGTTTTAGAAATTGTGCATACTGACTTATGTAGACCCACTAGAATAGAAAGTTATAGTAGAGAAAAAATCTTCATTCTTTTTGTTGATGAATATTCTAGAATAATGATTGTTATGTATCTAAAAGAAAAATTAGAAGCACTTAAGAAATTGAAATGGTATCTAACAAGAGTAACAAAAGAAATTGAAAAAAGAATGAGATGCCTAAGATTAGATAGAGGTGGTGAATTCATCTCCAATGAATTCAATAATTTTTGCATTGAAAGGGGAATCAAAAGACAAGTATCAACCCCTGGTGTACTCTTGAGCATAATTGAATAGTTGAAAAAAGAAACAGATCCATCATGGATTGTGCAAGGACACTAATGATTGAAAATAATGTTGCTATCAAATTTTGGAAGGAAGCTATCAGCACTGCAATCCATACTTTGAATCGAGTTTAGTTGAAGAAGGACTCAGATAAAACTCCATATGAACTATGGTATGGCTACAAACCCAATGTAAGTTACTTGAAAGTATTTGGCAGCAAATATTATATCTTGAAAGAATCTAGAAAAGGAAAATTTGATGTAAAAGGTGATAAAGATATATTCGTAGGATACTCCTACAGAAGTAAAGCATACAAATATTTGTATTTGTCTACTCACAAGATCATAGAAAGTGCACATGTGAAAATTGATGAGTTTGTAGAAAAGAGTGAAGCAAAAAGAAAAAAGGAGCTAGAGGACTACAAAATATTTGTTTACTATGAGCCTGATACATTGCCAAATATATCTAACAAAAATGAGACTTCAAAATCCCAAGCTTCCCAAATCTCCAACAGCTACCTAGTTGAAGTGAAAATTGAGTAACAGGGACCTGAGTCACATTTAGAGGCTACCGAGAAAATGCATACCGAGTCTAAAGGACCTGACCTGTAATTAGAAGGACTCGAGCCTAAAGCTAAGATTCAAAATGAAGATAGTGAAATTCATTCAAAATTCAAAGAACCTATATTGGCTAAATATGTCAGAAGGCATCATGCACCCAATTAGATCATTGGAGATAAATCAAATGGAACAATGACAAGAAGAAAACTAAAAGGTACATGTTTACTTGCTGAATTTGAACCTAGAAGTGTTAAAGATGCACTAGAAAATGAAATTTATATTGAGGCTATGAATGAAGAAATAGAATAGATAGAAAAGAACAAAACTTGGACTCTTGTTCCTAGGTGTAAAGATAAAAATGTGATTGGTACAAAATGGGTATTCATAAATAACCTGAATGAAGATGGAAAATTGTCAAGAAACAAAGTAAGATTATTATATAAAGGCTACTCTCAAGAAGAAGGTATTGATTATGGTGAGACTTTTGCTCTCATTGCAAGATTAGAAGGTGTTAGGACTCTACTTGCATATACAGCTCATAGAGAATTCAAAGTATGTTAGATGGATGTTAAATCTGCATTCTTGAATGGAATTCTTGATGAGGAAGTCTACATTGAACAACCAGAAGGTTTGATCTTGACAAAAGGGACATGGTCTGCAAATTACACAAAATACTATATGGTCTCAAACAAGCTCCCAAAACCTAGTATGAAAGACTACATAACTATTTGATATAGATTTGTTTTCAAAGAATAAATGATAATTGTAGTTTGTATATCAAGGAAGGACTAGAAAAGAAGATTGTGTTGGCAAAAATATTTGTTGATGGTACTCTATTTACAGGAAATGATGACTTATGCCAAGCATTTTTACAACAAATGAATAAAGAATTTGAGATGTCAATGTTTGGTGAGATAATATTCTTTATTGGATTGTAGATACAACAAAAAAAAAATGGTATCTTTATCACTCAATCTAAGTATATCAAAGAGATACTGAAGAAGTTTGGAATGGAAGATTCAAAACTATTTGGAACCCCCTTGTGTACTGGACTTAAGCTTACCAAAGATGATGACTCCAAAGAAGTAGACAGACCTTATATAGATCAATGATTGGGAAATTACAACATGTAGTACATACAAGGCCTGATATTGCCTTAGCAATTGGGATAGTGGCAAGATTCTTAGCAAAACCTAGAGAAAACCACATGATGGCAATGAAGAGAATTTTGAGATATATAAAAGGTACTGAAGACTATGGATTATTGTACAAAATTGGAGGAAATATAGAATTAAAAATGTTTACTGATGTTGATTAGGTAGGAAATTTTGATGATAGAAAAATCACTAGTGGTGGAGCATGCTTTCTTGCTAAAAGATTGATATCTTGGACAAACAAGAAGCAAAATTGCACATCTCAATCCATCATAGAAGCAGAATATGTAACAGCAACAGTAAATTTTTCTAACATTGTTTGGTTCAAACAATTGCTAGAAGGAATGAAGGTTGAAATCAAAAGGCAAGTAGTCATGTATTATGATAACATCAACAAAATCAACATATTAAAGAATCCAGTGATGCATTCCAAAATAAAGCACATTGCTATAGAATATAACTTTGTAAGAGAATTAGTATAGGACAAAGAAATTAGATTGGAATATGTCCATACAAAAGAACACCTTGCAAATATATTCATCAAGCCATTACCTAAGGATGCATTTTTGTATCTAAGAGGTAAGCTAGGGATCATTCCCTTATCCAAAGCTAACTGAATAAAGTTTAGTGATGCATCAACAAGAACCAAGTTGAAGATCAATCAGTTGATGTAGTATAGTTAATAGCATATTGCATATGAATCAATACTCAAGGTCCATTACTACTAATTTGACATATGTTGTCTTTAGCATGCGTTGTCAAAGAGGGAGAAGTTTACTATCATATCTTTCTAAAATTTTGTTGAAGTTAATTAATTCCTTTATAGAGGGAGAATACTACAATATAGGAGAAGTTTTATCAAAGAGGGGGAAACTTTCTGATAGAGGGAGTATTGTTCTCAAATTTCATTGTGCTATGACATGTTGTGTTGCCATCAATGCCAAAGAGGGAGATTGTTCGATACAATTGATTAATTATGTGTTGTATTTGATGCTACACAAATTTCATATTAGCTTATAGTTAGTGTATGCCAAGATCATTTGGTCAATGAAGATAGTTTTGCCTATCTACCAAGGATTTCTAAGTTTACTCTATGAAAAAGCATTGTCTACTGAGCTGACTCGGGCATCGAAGGAATTTATGTAGAAAAGAGTGTTAATTGAGCTCACTTGATTAATGAATAAAAGTTGAATAGAGTTAGTATTAACTGAGTTCACTCAGTTACCAAAGGAATTTTGTAAGTTTGTAGTGTTAATCGAGCCTCTATTGGTTAACATAGAAGATCATTTTAGAATTAGTTTCTACCAAGCTAGGTCCACTAATGAAGGATTTTATTATTTTGGAATTAATTTACCTATTGATTCTAGCTGACTATGGTAATGAATATTGGTTATTCTAATTTGTATTTGAGTTGACTTGACAATTTGGAAGGTATAAGTAAAAGGTCAAGTTGTGATTTTCAAAGAGAAAACAAGAGGAAGCAAACTTGAAGGATAAGCCAATATCCTTGTAGAGTAGAAAATTAATATTTGATCAGGAAGGATCAAGTATAAACTAGAACAGAGATCTATATTCAACAATTCAATTGCATCTCAATCAGGTCATTTCATTGTTACTCTCTGACCATTGTAGCAATGATCTGAAATCTCTTAACAAATTTTTCTTAACATCCATTTTTAAATCCTCTAACAAGGTGCAAATTCCATTAAATTGTCTCAAGACCTCTAACAAGGCCACTCCTAATAGGGTGATTAAATCCTTTAATAGGGTCACACCTAATAGTGTGTTTTGTAACCTTTAATAGGGTTGGCTCCTAATAGGGTTCACTTCAAAAGAGTGAAAAACAATAGCTAGTTACATTGGTGGTTTTTCTCATATTGAGTTTCCACATTAAATCTTAGTGCCTTATGTGTTCATTTCTTTACTCTCATGCATGCAAAATTAAGGTGAAGTAATTACTGATAACATCTTAAGGATAATTGATTACTGACTTACAATTTTTTTTGTATGTTTACTAAGTATTAGTAGTAATCAGTTTTATTAGTCTAAATTTTATAGTTGACATCTAAGGGATTTGGGATTTATTTTAGTGGTAACTGATTCACCCCCCTCTTAGTTACTCCTCTTATATTTCCAACATAAAGTTGAGTCAACATTTCCTCTTTGGCTTTCTCAACTTGATAGAGCACTACAACCTACCAATCATCAAAGGGCAAGTTAATACTAATGACAACTATATAGGAGAACACATGTTTCTATAATGCTTTAATGCAAGGATGATTATAAGATTCTTACTTTGGGTACATTTGCAACAAAACCATTCAAAATGACTTCTTGAGTTATTTGGGAAATATTTTGTTGGAAACGATTGAAAAGATCTTTGAATAAACAATGATGGAGTTGGTAAAGAATGCTTTCAATCATTGTTTTTTCATTGATGTCAAACTTGCTATCTATAGGAATGAAAATTTCTTAAGTGATCCAGATGCTATCACTTAGTTGGTTAACAAGGAGGATTTAATCAAAAAGATGTAACTGCAACACCTAGAGAAAGGTTGAAGTTATGATGTTGTAATGAAGTATAAAGATCAGTTAAGACAATGATGAAATCATGTATTAGCAAATTTCTTCAAATGTTGAGAAATCCTTCAAGTGCCAAGCATTAGAAAAAGGTAGTCGATGTTGAGCAAATCAAGAATCATTTAGGTATCGAGTGATCCAAAAAATTGTATATGCCAAGCAATAGAGATGTTCATATGTCGAGCTATATAGAATTCAACATGTGTTGAGTTGCTTAGGATGCAACAAGAGCTGAGCATCAGTAAATAGAAGTAGAAGCTGAGTAACCTAGTTAATGTTGAGCATCAGTAAATAGTAGTAGAAGCTGAGTAACCTAGTTAATGCTGAGCATCAATAAACCAATGATGTCGAGTTGTTGTATTATTTGCTAAGTCAAAAGATTTGCTAGATCAGTAATGATAAGTTTGTTACATTGAATTTTGTGAATTAGTTGGATGATAAGGATGATGAGTAGATGTCACAAATTTTCATGTAAACCATGCAAACCAATTTTGAGCGAATACTGATGGACTTATCATGAAGTTTTTGGAAGAAACAATTTGGAGGGAAAACAATATCATTCTTTGAGATCAAATCAAATTGATGAGAAAGAATATTTGAGTGGGAAATGAAGAACATAACTTCTTTATAAGGAGTTACAGGTCACAGATCAAAGTGTGGTCATGTGAAGAAGCCAAGAGAAGGCTAGTGTGAAGTATCAAAAGGAGGAAATAGTGAGGAGTAAGTACATAGGATTAAGACTCTGAGTTGATCAAGTGACCATATAGTGCATTGGCATAACGAGTGGAAGAACTCAAGGAGATAGATCTTGAAGGGTGGACAAAGAAAAGAACTGAAGAGTGATCTAAAATCTACAAGGTTAGAGTTGCAATCTTTATCATGTCAAAAATTTTATAATACTTTCTTACCATTGTATTAGACATTGAAATCCTACATTGCTAGGTTAGCTTAATTAGTAGGTGGATAAGCCTCGGGAAAAGGATAGAAGATCCCCAGGAGAAGGATAAGAGATCCTCAGGAGAAGGATAGGAGATCCTTAGAGAGGGATAATAGATTCTTTTGAGAAGGTGACCATAAGTCCCATGGACTTAGGTGGGCCTTATAGCTCTATGTAAATCCTTTAATAGGGTGGCATTCTAAGTTTAATGTTCTTAAGTCCTCTAATAGGGCACACTCCAAACAGGGTGTAGAAATCCTTTAATAGGGTCACATTTGACAGTATGTAAAGCCTTTAACAGGGTAGGTCTTTAATAGGGAAAACCTTCAGAAGTGATTGAAATCAATTATGCAATTATTTTTTGGGTGTCATCCCCACCCCAATTTTACCTTCTTATTCCTAGAGGGTTTCTAGGTCACCAAAATTCTTTGTGTTATGTGGTGATGCATGTTTACTTTTCATGATTGTTTAATGTTTAATTGCATGCATGATAACTTCAAGGATTTGACAAGAAAGTAAAAGGGATAGTACTTCTGATTCACCCCAATTTTATTAAAAAATAATTGTATTGGACATTATTGGACCTCTAATAACTGATTCACTCCCCCTCTCAGTTATTCTAAAAGAATTCGAACAATTGGTATTAGAGCCCACTGCTGATTTGTTTCAAGGTACTATCAACAAGAAGATCAAGATGTCCAAGAGAGAAGTTCCCAAGCTAAACAAAGACAACTTTTTTGCATGGCAAAGTCTAATGAAGTTGCACATTGGATCAATAGGTGACTATGCACAAACCTCAACCACAGTTGATCATGTAGACCCTGTAGGACCCCTCATTGCAGAAGACATAAACAAGAAGAAGGAGCACAATCAAGCGATGTTAGAGATTCCTTCAGCACTAAGCTATGTCGAGTATGATGACATCAAAGAATGTGGTACTACACATCAGATGTGGAAAAAATTATCAAGCATCTATGGAGGAGATGATAATATCAAGAGAGCCAAAAAAGAGAGCCTAAGAGGAAAGTTTGATGACATGAAAATGGAAGGAGAGAATGTTGCTCAATACAATACAAGGATGAAAGAAGTGGTAAGTGTCATAAGAAGCCTAGAAGGATAGTTATCAAAAGAAATAGTATGTAGAAAATACTTGAGAACTTTGCTTCCTATCTATGCTATAAGAGTATCAGCCATCCAAGAGCTAAGGTGTGTACCAGGCAACACATTGTCATTTGAAGGAATAATTAGAAGACTCGCTACCTTTGAGCTATCCAACTTTGACAACTAAAAGTCAGAAAACTTTGAATCTACATTCAAAGCCAAGATGACAATAAAAGACAATGAGGAGGTGCAAACAAAGAAAAAGAATGGAAAAGGAAAGTATGTATCTAGTGATAGTAGCACTGATGAAGATGATGTAGACCAATTGGAGGCATTACTAGCAAGAAGATTTCATAGAGGAAGAGGCAAATTCAAAGGTAAGCTACCAATCATTTGTTTCAATTGTAATGAAGTTGGTCACATTGTAGCCAGATTCACACAAAAGAAAAATTACAAGGATGGAGGCAACCTCAAGAACAAGAAAGAGGACAAAAAGGACTATAGAGGTAAAGGAAAAAGATGCTACATTGTTGAAGAAGACTCTGACGAGAATGATGATGAAGTAGTCTATGTGGCTATGAAATATGAATCAGATGAAGATGAAGCAGTAGCACTAGTAACTTGCATGAACAAGAATAACAAATGGATCATAGATACTAGATGCTCTCATCACATGACTGGAGATAAAAGTAAGTTCATTACCTTTATTCAATATGAAGGAAATAGTGTTAGATTTGGTAATAATGCACCATGTTAGATCAAAGGGAAAGGTAGTATCAAGCTTACTGAAAAGATATCATGTCATAATGCATACTATGTTGAAGGCTTGAATTATAACTTGTTAAGTGTCTCACAGTTAGGCAACATAGGATGCAAGGTTAAATTTGAAAATGGAGTTTCCAAGATCTATGATTCTCAAGGAAGTCTAATAGGAAAAGGTGACCAGACTAGGAGTAATTTGTTCTACCTAGACATGGAAGATGCTTCTTGTCTCATTGTTCAAATTGATGATGTATGGTTATGGCACAAGAGGCTATGTCATGTAAATTTTGACAATTTGATAAGCATCAGCAAAATGAAGAAAGTCAGAGGTCTACCAAAGTTGAAGAAGCCTGATAACACCATGTGCAAACAATACCAACTAGGGAAGATGACCAAGTCAACTTTCAAAAGAAAGGCTTATACTTATAATGAAGTATTAGAGCTAGTTCATACTGACTTGTGTGGTCCTATTGAAGTGAAAAGCTACAAAGGTGATAGATACATAATGCTATTTGTAGATGACTATTCAAGGATGATGACAGTCATGTTCCTGAAACAATAATTAGATGCATTCCAAATGTTCAAATGGTACTTGGCTAGAGTTGAGAAAGAGACTGGGAAGAGCCTAAAATGTCTTAGATCTAATAGAGGAGGTGAATTCACATCAAGAGAATTTGAAGAATTCTGCAATGAAAGGGGGATCAAAAGGCAGACATTAGCACCCAGGACTCCACCTCATAATGGTATAGAAGAAAGAAGGAATAGATTAGTTATTGACTACACCAAAACCATAATGATGGAGAAAAATGTTGCACTCAAGTACTAGAGAGAAGCTGTACGTACTGCAGTCTACACACTCAATAGAGTTCAAGTCAAGAAAGGTACAAATGCAACACCTTTTGAATTATGGTATGGGCATTCCCCTAATGTAAAACATTTCAAAATATTTGGATGCAAATGCAATATATATAAAGAGTCTATAAATTGAAAGTTTGATGCAAAGAGTGAGGAAGGCACATTTCTTGGTTATTCTGCTAGAAGCAAAGCTTATAAGTGCTTGAATGTTAACACTAACAAAGTAGTAGAAAGCACAAATGTGAAATTTGATGAGCTTAAAGAAGTTCAAAGTGCTAAGAACACCAAGAAAGAAAAAGAATAGTAGACCTTTGTATACTTTTATGAAGGAATACCTAATAATGGTGAAGTTGCAACTTAGAATGACAATCAACAACAAAATCTAGTATCTGCTGAGTCACAGACAGTAAATGCTGAGCAGCAAACACATTCAAAAGCCAAGTTGCAGAATAGAAAGAATGTTCATTCAGATTTTGAGAACTGTCAACATGAAGGAAATGAAGAAATGTCTGATGGAAGTACACATGAAGATTCTGATTCTGAAAGAGACAATATGCGAACAAGGAAAGAACCAATATTGACAAAGTATGTAAGAAGACATCATCTCGCAAATCAAGTTATTGGAAACAAAGAGGCAGGACCAATGACAAGGAATAGACTCAAAAGTGAGACATGTATGATTAGCAAAATGAAACCAAAAACAATAAATGAGGCCATAAAAGGTGATGACTAGTACAATGCTATGAAAGAAGAAATAGAACAAATTGAAAAGAACAAGACATGGACCTTAGTCTCAAGACCAACTTACAAGAATTTAATTGGAATCAAGTGGGTGTTTACAAAAAAGTTAGATGAGAATAGTGAAATCACAAGGAACAAGGCAAGACTAGTCTATAAAGTGTATGCACAACAAGAAGGACTAGACTATGGAGAAAATTTTGCTCCAGTTGCCTGAATGGAAGGAGTAAGGACCTTACTAGCATATGTAGCCTTCAAAGTATTTAAAGTCTATCAAATGGATGTTAAGTCCACATTTTTGAATGGCATACTTGAAGAGAAAGTCTACATAGAGCAACCAAAAGGATTTGTTGACGAAAATAACTTAAAAAAGGTATGCAAATTGCATAAGGCTCTATATGGATTAAAGCAAGCCCCTAGAGCTTGGTACGAGAGACTTCAAAAGTTTTTAGTGCAAATAGGATTTGAAAAAATTGATGATAACAACAACATGTACATTAAATCAGAAGAAGGTATGGATATCCTTGTATCTGAAATCTTTGTGGATGACATAATTTTTGGAGGAAAGGAAGGGCTTTGGAAAATTTTTGTTGACAAAATGAAACATGAGTTTGAGATATCTATGTTTAGAGAAATCAAGTTCTTTGTCGGATTGCAAGTACATCAACTAAAACATGGTATATTCATGACACAATCAAAGTACATCAAAGAGATACTCAAGACATTTGGATTGAAAGACTCCAAACCTGTCAGCACACCAATTGCAATAGGACATAAGCTATCCAAAAATGATGAATCAGCTGAAGTCAATCAAACAATGTATAGATCCATGATTGGAAAAAAACAATATATTGTACATAGCAGACTAGACATAGCATTAGTAGTTGGAATAGTGGCTAGATTCTCTGCTAATCCTAGAGAAAATCATCTCATGGTAGTAAAACAGATAATGAGGTATGTCAAAGGAACTGATGATTTTGGTGTATACTACAAAAAGAATGAGAATTTTGGGCTCAATGCATACACAGACGTAGATTAGGGAGGCAACATTGATGATAGGAAAAGCACAAGTGGAGGAGCATTATTCTTAGGTAAAAGGCTAGTTACTTGGACTAGCAAGAAACAAACATGCACATCTCAGTCAACTGCAAAAGTAGAATATGTGGTAGCAACAGTCAATTGCACAAACATTGTGTGGCTCAAATATCTATTGAAAGGAATGAAAGAAGAGGTAATCAAACCTATGATACTGTATTGTGATAATACAAGTGCTATAAACATATCCAAGAATCCAGTAATGCATGAAAAAACCAAGCATATTGAAATCAAGTATCAATATGTTAGAGAATTGGTGGAAGACAAACAAGTGAAGATGGAGTACATTCACACAAAGGAAAAAATTTCAAATATCTTCACCAAACCATTGGCCAAGGATACTTATGAATATCTTCGAGGCAAGTTGGGGGTAAAGCCCCTAACTCAAGTATTCTAAAGCAACAAAGAAGTTGCCATGCATCAACAGGAGTAGATCATTAAAATATCAGAAGAATGATGTAGAGGATAACAATAGGAACAAAAATTCTAGATTAGTCACAAGCATGGTGACAGCAAAAAAAAAAAAAAAACCATAAGATACAAAGCTTACACCAAGCATGTTGAAGATGCTACACCTTTGGAATTTATGTCAAAGAGGGAGATTTATGAGAAACTGATCAATAAAAGGTAAGAGGGAGATGTATGAGAATGTATGAGATCAGTAGTAGACCAAAAAAGAGAGATGAAAGAGGGAGATTTAGAAGAGATAAGAGATACGAAACTAATCAGCAAGAAGCTATGAAGGATTAGGAATACAGAGTAAGGATGCAATAGTCAAGAGGGAGAAGCAAAACAAAGGATTCAATTTGTATTAAAAAAAGAGGGAGACTTGATACAAAAAGGAAGATATGAAATGAACATGTAATGACAGCAAGTTTTATGTTTGGTATATAATTTTGGTGGTAACTAAGTTGATCAAGTCAATCAATTGATCAGTTTGGTTTGCCATCAATGCCAAAGAGGGAGATTGTTAGAAATGATTGAAAAGATCTTTAAATGAAGAATGATGGAATGGTAAAGAATGCTTCCAATCATTGTTTTTTCATTAATGTAAAATTGTCTATCTACAAAAATGACAATTGCTTAAGTGATCCAAATACTATCACTTAGTTGATTAACAAGGAGGAGTTAATCAACAAGATGTAACTAGAACACCTACAGAAAGGTTGAAGTTATGATGGTGTAATGAAGTATAAGGATCAGTTGAGACAATGATGAAATCATGTATTAGCAAATTTCTTTAGATGTTGAGCAATTCTTCAAGTGCCGGGCATCAGAAAAAGGTAGTGGATGCCGAGCAAATCAAGAATCATTTAGGTACCGAGTGATCCAAAAAATTGTATATTCCAAGTAAGAGAGATGTTCATATGTCGAGCTATATAGAATTCAACATGTGTTGAGTAACTCGAGATCCAATAGGAGCTGAGCATTAGTAAATAGCAGTAGAAGTTGAGTAACCTAGTTAATGTCGAGCATCAGTAAATAGCAATAGAAGCCGAGTAACCCAGTTAATGTCGAGCATCAGTAAACCAATGATGTTGAGTTGCTGTATTATTTGTGAAGTCAAAAGATTCACCAGATCAGTAATGATAAGTTTGTTACATTGAATTTTGTGAATTAGTTGGATGATAGGGATGATGAGTAGATGTTACAGAGTTTCATGTAAACCATGCAAACCAATTTTGAGCGAATACTAATGGACTTATCATGAAGTTTCTAGAAGAAACAATTTGGAGGGAAAATAATATCATTCTCTGAGATCAAATAAAATTGATGAGTGGAAATAATTGAGTGAAAAATGAAGAACATAACTTCTTTATAAGGAGTTTCAAGTTAGAGATCAAAGTGTGGTCATGTGAAGAAACCAAGAGAAGGCTAGTGTGAAGTGTCAAAAGGAGGACACAGTAAGGAGCAAGTATAGAGGTTTAAGACTCTGAGTTGATCAAGTGACCATAGAGTGCATTCGCATAACAAGTGGAAGAACTCAAGGAGACAGATCTTGAAGGGTGGACAAGCTATCAGCACTGCAAGGAAGAAAATCCAAGCAAAGAAAAGAACTGAAGAGTGATATGAAATCTGCAAGGTTAGAGTTGCAATCTTTATCAAGTCAAAACCTTTCTAATACTTTCTTACCATTGTATTAGACATTGAAATCCCACATTGCTAGATTAGCTTAATAGCTAGGTGCATAAGCCTCAGGAAAAGGATAGAAGATCCCCAGGAGAAGGATAAGAGATCCTTAGGAGAAGGATAGGAGATCCTTAGAGAGGGATAAAAAACTCTTTTGAGAAGGTGGCTGTAAATCCCATGGACTTGGGTGGGCTTAAAAGCTCTATGTAAATCCTTTAATAGGGTGGCATTCTAAGTTGAATGTTCTTAAGTCCTCTAATAGGGCACACTCCTAACAAGGTGTAGAAATTCTTTAACAATGTCACATCTGGTAGTGTAAAGCCTTTAATAGGGCAGGCCTTTAACAGAGAAAACCATCAAAAGTGGTTGAAATCAATTGCGCAATTATTTTGTGGGTGTCATCCCCACCCTAGTTTTACCTTCTTATTCCTGAAGGGTTTCTAGGTCACCAAAATTCTTTGTGTTATGTGGTGATGCATGTTTACTTTTCATGATTGTTTAATATCTAATTGTATGCATGATAGCTTGAAGGATTTGACAAGAAAGTAAAAGGGATAGTACTTCTGATTCATCCTCGTTTTATTAAATAAATTTGTATTGGACATTATTGGACATTGAATAACTGATTCACCCCCTCTCTCAATTATTCTAAAAGAATTCTAACGAATGAGTAGAAGGATAATTATAACTTCAGCTATTGCAATGTGATTGTAATTGTAGAGGAGAAAAATAAGGTGAGAAATTATAGTACATTGCATTCACTCAACTGACTTAATTTTCAAAAGGCATGTCATTTAGTAGATGTCTAAATCTAACTCGCTATATGAGATGGTGGAGAATTGCATATGATGTGGGGAATCCCACTCGACATTTGTAAGACTGAGTCAGTCATTATCAAGCTCAGTCTTAAAGAATTGTTTGTAAATAGCAAGGAATGCAATTGTGAGGAGAATGTGCTAATAGAAATAAATACATTCTAATTATTGTGTGAGATAATAAACACATTTATTTTGGATCATTTGCTCCATAGGTGAAGCCTATTGGCTTAATTACACTGAAATCTCTTGAGCATGATAACATTTCTAATAGAAGCTCCGAAACCTACTCAAGAAACACCAAGGGTGAGAATATTGTTAGAGTTCTTTTCCACCCTACCACAAAGTTGTTATGATTCTCCAAAATATTTCAGGACATGAAAGATACACAAAATTCTAAATAATCAAAACTAAGAGTAATGAAATTGTGTACTAAAATAATGTCAAGAATACACAAGTGTTCTTAACAAGATAACATGATGAACCTTTCCTTAATTATCATTTTAGTATCTATAGTGCCTGCCCCTAGGTCGTATTTTTGTTATCATTGTCAAACTCTTTTAGGGCTAGTTTTATGTTGATGATTATTAGTAACATTATTTTGAGATTATCAAATATTGTTTCAGATTCAGTTTATTATATGATGAGATTACTTGGTACTTTATAGTTCATGTATGCATGATGATTATTCAAGTGATTTCAGTTATTGATGATGATTAGATAGATGGTTTATTCTGTGTGTTTTCTTATGGATACTTACCCCATACTTGCATGTGTATGGTGTGCGTGTTTGTTTTCTTTTTGTATGGCATTTTCGATGTGGTTAAGGAAGGGAGTCATAGTCACCTGCTAGTCAAGATCTACATGATGCACCACTTTTTGTCATTGCCTATTTAGCTTAGTATATATATTGTGCTTGTACATGTGAGGGTTTTATGCAAGTTGCAGGTACCTGGTATCGACTTCCCTAAATTGCCAAGATGAGTGTACCCTATCGCATTATCTCAATGGTAAGAGAGGGGAGATAAAATTATCAAGTCCAAATCCCAACCCTTTAAGCCATTTTTCCCAATTGAAAATTAGGACAAGTATTTGAGTCGGGTACCCTTTGAATACGTCAGATGACATAATTCATGATATTAACCCTTTTGGTTTGATTTTGTATGTGTTTTGCTATGATGGGTTTTTGTATTTTACTTTATGAGTCTTTAGTGTATTTTCTATTAACTAATTCTAATTAAAATATTTAATTAATGTTGTAATTATATGGAAAATTATTATGATATTTTAATATTTTATTTTGTTTAATTAATTGCAAAATTAATTAAATAAAAGAATTAATTTGGTGATAAAAGTTATAAGTTTAAAGTTGGAATGTGATAATATTTATTTAATTTAGTATTAATATTTAGAGTTCATTTTTAAATAAATGCTAAATAGTATTATTATTTAAGTTAATAAATATTTTATCAATTAATTTTCAAAAATAAATTCATAAATGGAAAAGAAATTAATTTATTAAAATTTCATGACCACACGACAAGTGCAAGAGATTTAAAATTAATAAATTAATAAAAATAAAATAAAGTGAATATTAAATAAATTAATGTGCATTATTTTAATATTTATTCACATAGGAGTATGTGAGCTCTTGGGAGTTGTCATGTTGACAATACAAGAGTTTGCACTATAATTATGCACATGTTGTCAACACTTAGGAATTAGCGCATTATTGAGCACATGATGTCTACAACATTCTAGAGACCTCATCATGTCTATCTTCTTATCATGGAAGTTGCGTACTTGGTTTTCATGCTTATCTCCTAGTTCTTTCTAGACACATTCTAGATGCATCTTAAAGGCCTTTATATAGAGGCTCTCCTAGTGTGTATGGACAAGCTTACATCCATTTGAGAAGCTCATATGCTTCTACAAGCACTTCTAGTCACTTGGGGGTTTCAGTTGGTTTGATTCTTGGAGGAATGGTGAATGTTGGAGAAGGAATGGATTTTTCTATGGACTTCTGAGGCATAGCAAATTAGCATCAGTATCCAGATGCACTCATGATTTTTGCATATTCCATTTGCACTCTTTCTCTTCCTTTCTTCATCATGTCTATTATATGTGTCTGAATATACTCCATGAACAAATCTTCAATCTTGAAATTGGAATCTAGATATGTACATTAATTTTTATTTGGTTGCGAAGAAAAAATTAGGAAACCCTAGTTTTATTTATGAAGAAAATTCATCACAAATTGCCCTATCGTTGTCCCTTACATAGACCCGAACTTAGACATTCATAACTTTTTACCTTGACAAAATTTATTTGATTGATCCAGTTAGATTTGGTACAACTTGGCCCTCTCCAACATATTTCAAATTTGGCCTGATCCAATAGTTCATTAGGGAGATATGGCCCCCGTACTGGGACTATTTTATTCAATGACAGTCTTTCCTC
Organism: Cupressus sempervirens; assembly: GCA_028749045.1. Lineage (NCBI taxonomy): Eukaryota > Viridiplantae > Streptophyta > Pinopsida > Cupressales > Cupressaceae > Cupressus > Cupressus sempervirens. Next base: position 1,032,060 of record JAPHAW010000012.1, read on the forward strand.
CATTTGTCATAACCAGGAGATCTTTGTGCTTAAACTTCACAAAAATAATCTATTAAAGCATGCAATGAATTAAAAACTAAACCAACATAGATCCAAGACATTTATACTCAAGATTTTATCCAAATGAGAAATCTTTTCAATACAAAAAAATAGATTGTGCCCTTACGGCAACAAGCTAGGACTTTGCAGAGAGTTTAATTTGGTATTGTATGAAAATTTGTTACATTGCATCATTTCGACCACATACACCCTAAAAATTCCCTACCATTCCTCCCCTCCTAAAACTCATGCTCATCAATTCTAATAATACATTTCAAACTAGTTGCAACTTCTTCAAACCAGTTGTAGTCAGTTATGACTATTTACATTTAGTTGAATGTTTTGTTGTGTAGTTGACAACATGGTTGTCAACTTTGATAGCCTTACATAATTATTAATTTTATTAATATTCTAAATTATTTTCAAGAGTTTTATCCCAATTTTAAATTCTCAAACCATTCTTAAATCCCATAAACCCTCTACGAGCCTTTTAGGCTTCATTTTGCCAATTTTTGGCAATTTACATTTTTAGGCACTTCAAGTGCATTTGACACCATATAATGGCTCTAATTTCCATATTAAAATAAATTGGACCTTTGAAGGTCTTTAAATAACTCATCTACCTTAGAATCCTAAAGTGAACCCTAGGTACACTAACTCCCAAAATGCCATTAAGGCTACATCATTGACCCTTTTACGAAGTGATCAATCAAAAAATTTAAAACATAAACAAAAAATTATTAAGTGACCATTGTGGACTTATTACAATCAAATAACCCTTCAAGGTAATTTTCATTCTTTGATTCCCCTAGGATCTATTTAGTGACCCTAGTTCCTTTAGGCCTTTTTTCCTTGGCCCTAGTGCTCCTGCGCTAGTTAATAGTAGAAGAAGTGTAATTAATTATCAGACTATTTAAGTAAATGGATTTTTAAATGAGGGAGAATTAAAAGAAAAGAGATATTAATAAGTGGAATTAAATAATTGAATTATTAATGAGATTGATTTTACTTAAAATCAATGAGGATTATTTTAAATAAATGATTGTCCTTGAAGTGCTTAAAGGAAATTGTAAACTAATTATTTGAAAGTTGATAAGTATTATTCTAATGTTTTGAATAATGTGAATGATTTTATCTAAAAGTCAATGGGAACTAGTTCAATGATTTAAATAAGTAAATAATTATCTTATGATTATTTTAGATAATTGTTTTAAAATAATGGAGGGATAATTCTATGTTTTATTCAAAAAGATAGATGAGATGACTTGGATATTAAATGAATAATCTTATACACTTGAAATGTACTTGAAAATGAAAACTAAAACCTAATATTTGGCTTAACCATTTCATTGTGAAAGAAAACTAAAATATGTGTTTGTATCTTGTTCTTTATGCTATCCATGTTTGGGGTTTGGGTGGTCCTAGAGTGTTGACTAGTTAGGATGTCTACCAGAGGGTTGGGAGTTATGTGAATGTGATGGCATGTTGATATTATTTGGTCTTGATTCTTTTAAAAACCAACCATGGTTATGTGATGGCATGCTGATTGATGTGAGTTATGTGATCATTTATGTGTTATCGATCAGTTGTATTTGTATTACTTTATAATCGCCATGATGGGACTGAAGTGTTGATTTATTTTTGATGTTGTCATGTTATGACATGTTTTGACTCATCCATTTTGGAGTCTTTGATCAGTATTATTTTATTTGAGATGCCTTTTTGGTTGCTTGTTGAGAACCAAAGGATATAGTGATTATTAGTGATACCTTCAGTTGCCAGTAGAGAACTGTTGTGGTCATGATTATCAATTGATGCTTTTCAGTTTCTCATGGAGATTTTATGTTCTTATTGTGGATTATCTTTTTGTATTTTTCTAGTCGCTTGTATAGGACTGAGGTGATTTTGTGATTTATGATTCCATGAGCCTAGGGTAGGTTATCTAGTTGTAGTGTTGGGAAGTGGCTTGCAATGGGGGTCGGGGCCTTAAGTGGCTACCAGGGTAACTCATTGTAAGTTATTTAATAAGTGAAAAAATTTACACTAAATGGGGATTAAAATGAACGTAATAAGATAATTGTATGTTCTCGCCCATGCCTTGAGTGCTAGTACAGACTAGGATGGGAGTAGAGAGAATGCTTGGTTGCAACCTTGCATTTCGTAGTATGCCTTGTCTGTATGAGAGGATACTAGTGGCCACATAGGGATCACTAGGGGGCTAGGGTCTATTCAAAGACTACCAGGGTAACTCTAGCGTGATTCGTGTGATGACACTTTCCTGCTTACGTAGTATTTTTCCTATGTGTCTTGTGTGCCTCTAGGTATAGGTGTTGACCCTTTTGTGATGGAACCTTTGAGTTAGCATACTTTTAGGATTTCCTAAACTTAGAGGGTACTTGTTTTATGTGATTTTTTATCTTGTGTTATGTGATTTGATATCCTATTTGGGACTTGAGATTATCTCCTCAGCGTGGTGGGAGTGGACCATTTAGGTATCATGCAGTCGGGTGGTAGTTCTTTTTAACTTTTACCATTTGAGATCTGTTTGAGACATCATGGCTGATGCATTCTTTGTTGTCATCTATCTTCATTCTATTCCGGGATTATGATGATGACATGTATCCTTATATTGATGATTAGCATATGATAGGTGTTGTTATTTACTTATCTTATGTTTTTAATTTGCATGTTAGATTTCTTTTTTCTTAAGTTGTAGTATGTCTTAGGAGTGACATTCCTACTATGATAATACCGATGATCTCTTTGGTGACTTGGGATGTTACGCATGGGGGATGGCTAGGGCCCATGATGGTCTAATGATGCTATTTATGGTTGGGAGGAACCTTGCATTTAGATAATTATGTGTTGTGTTTATCATTTATGGCTATCTTTTACGATGGATGTTTATATCTTCTATAATGATGCATCATGTATGGAAGTTGGTTTCATTTACTTTATTGCACTTGCATCATGGATTAGAATAGGATGATGTACTTCATTTTCACACATGTATATTCTTTTCAGCCTTTCATACCCTGTGTCATGTACAGTGGATGATTGAGCATTCTGAATTTAATGGGCAAGAGGCATTTGGAACAAATGTGTAATATTGACATTGGACTTTCTATTTATTCTTTCATGTGGATGTGGTAGTGGTTAGACTTAGTATTAATTAGATCAAATGTGACTCAACATCTTGGGATCTTTAAGGAATGTAATCTATTCTATATGCTTACAATTGATTGTATGTTATTACTTCTACTACTATGTGTTTGATATGAATGGTTTATCTTTCATGTTTAAAAAAGAATTTGTTTGGAAAACTTAGTAAAATTTTAAGTTAATTCTTTTGGATCCCTTGGCGGGGCATTACAGTATCATAGTCCAATCTCAAGCACTTTTAAAACATAACATGGTTTATCCAAATCTAAAGTTACATAATATCCACACGGACTTCCCCATATACATATATGGATAAAAACCTCCAAACCATACATCAATCAATCACATCATTTTAGATTCTTCCCTTTTATGATATTCTATATTCAAGACTCCTCTCATGACAATAAAAAAGATGCATTTATGCAAAAGAAAATAATAATTTGACTAAAAGATTATTCTACATGTCTTCCTTCATAATACAAGAGTAATCAACAAAACTTATTTTAAAATTTTTTTAGATAATAATATAGTAGGAATATCCATAAAGACAACAACTGTACCTCTTACAAATATCTACTTCCTAATTACAAGTAACGAAGTCATATTTGAAAATTGACCAAAAGATATTTATTCTTAGAATTTTATGTTGCTAAATTACATATGGAAAAGTATAACAGTAAGAATCTAGCTTATTACATTCATCCTCTATCCATCCATCCTTCATGTTTCTTGAACATAAATATAAAATAACATTTTAAAGATTCTTGTGCAAATGCAACTTAAGACATCATTACACTCCTAAGGGCATTACAATTATTCCATCACTTGTAAGTATATATAATAAGAAATCCTTACACATAAGCACATTCTACTACAAGAATTCAATGGTTTTGAAGTAGTAGAATAACACATTAATGCTAGAATTTGAAAAATATAAAGAAGAAGGGCTGCACGAGGAGATATAGTCACTGCCTAGGAAATAAAGGATAAATATCATTGGGATCGGAGTTGAGCTTAGTAGTTTCTAGTATTGTTGTGATAATTTCTATAATTCATTTAAATTTAAATTGAAATTGAAATTGAAATGCTATGTCAATTTATAAATACATGCCAGCATAAACATTAAATTCAAAATCCATATTTGTATATTAAGTTGTGAGAACTAATAACTTACCAAAACCACATCTTTGGTAGGAAGTTTGTAGCTAATCAAATGAAAACTAATAATTTTGTAAACATTTTTTATTAAATAATTTTTATGTATACTTTTGTTAAATTTTACAAAAAATTATATAAAAAGTAAGATAATTTTAATTCACTAGTTTTATTTATTTAAAAATAACAATTGTAATCCACAAACTCTACTAGCGTTCACCATCTTTGAAAAAATGGAAATGATGGCGGAAAAAAATATTAGATAAACTTAGGAAAATAGTATACATTTGGCTATAATAGGTTTGAAAAAATATTTTTAAAAAATAAATCTAAAGAAGACTTGGCAATACACTTTTTCCCAATAAAATATAGTTAAAATCTAAAACATTGGTGATAACTAATTTGATATAGATGGTAGCTATTAAATTATAATGCTACATATCTATTAAATTATAATTCTACATAGTTAGAAAATTTAAATAAGTTGTTGCAAAGATAAAAATGTTCTTTGACCCTACTAATGTTAGATTGTGGTGACTGATCAGGAAAGTACTGTACATACTTCATAAATAGTGGGGTAGCCGACATATTATGGCCGACATATGGCCGATATGTTATAAGCCTAAAGCGGTTTAATACTTGTATAAAAGGGGCTTAGGGTTGGGTTTTTTTTTTTTTATATGTGGTGATACGAAATTGGTTCTTGCGGCGGTATTGAGCTGTAAGGGATTACGGATTGTAATCAAATTGTAATCACTGGATTGTAATAAGATCGGACTTGTTGTTTGGTGGACGTAGCCCAGGGATTGGGTGAACCACCTTAAATCTTGGTGTCTTGTGTTCATTTCTGAGTGTTCTATTATTTTTTGTTATTGGTTATATTTGCATGTAGTTTTTATTTCTATCTATGGTTTATCCTAACAAGTGGTATCAGAGCAAGGTTGTCTTTTAGTTATCCTCTGCAGGAAAGTCTCACAGTTAAGTAGGAGTCTCACAGTTGAGTGGGAGCGATGGTAGATGAGGGTAAGTTGAGGGTTGATAGGTTTGATGGGCAAAACTTCCAGTTATGGAAGATGCAAATGGAAGACTATTTATATCAAAAGGATTTATGGAAGCCGTTGGAAGGAAAAGCCAAGAATCAGGGAACTATGTCAGAGGCTGAATGGGATCTTTTGGATAGAAAGGCACTCGGAAGCATTCGGTTATGCTTGGCACCACCGATGGCATTTAATATTACAAAATCAAAGACGACAGAAGATTTGATGGAAACCTTAGCGACACTGTATGAAAAGCCCTTCGCTTCAAATAAGGTATTTCTCATGAAGCGTTTATTTAATATGAAAATGGAAGAAGGTCGATCTGTTGCATATCATTTAAATGAGTTTAATACTATTACTAGTCAATTATCTTCTATGGGTATCAATTTTGATGAAGAAATTAGGGCTCTCTTGATTTTGTGTTCTTTGCCTGAAAGCTGGAATGGCTTGGTAATGGCGGTGAGTAATTCTGTTCCTGGATCTAGTACCCTAAAATATGATGATGTGATCGATGTTATTTTAAGTGAGGAAAATCGTAGAAAATCCTCAGGTGGATCTACATCAGGAAGTGCTTTAAATGCACAAAGCAGGGGCAGAACGACTGAAAGAGGAAGTAACTCTGGAAATCATGGGAAATCAAGAGGAAAGTCAAAGGGGAGGAGGTCTCAATCGAGAGGACCAAATGATTGCTGGTACTCTGGGAAACCAGGGCACAAAAAGAAAGATTGTTGGAATCGAAAGAGAAATGAAGGAGATAAATTAGATGGAGACAAGGAGGCAAATGTGGTAAGTAACAAATCCGAAGAGGATTCTTTGCTTCTGTCTTTAGAGAGTGTTGATGATTCATGGGTTTTAGATTCTGGTGCTTCATTTCATGCTACACCTCATAGAGGTTATTTCATTGATTATGTCCAAGGGGATTTTGGGCTTGTTTATTTGGGGGATAATGAACCCTGTCAGATTGTTGGAAAGAGAAAAATTAAGATTAAGTTGCAGAATGGGAATCATTGGCTACTACATGAGGTAAGACATGTTCAAAAACTAAGTAGAAATTTAATTTCAGCAGGGCAACTCGGTGATGAGGGTTGTGTAGTTACTTTTAATGATAAAAATTTGAAGGTTTCAAAAGGTTCCCTTGTAATAGAAAAAGGTGTGAAAGTAGGCACCTTATATCTTTGTACAGGTCATATTTTTCCTTCTACTTTGATTGTTTCAGAGAAAAATGAATATTCAGGAACAATTACTGCAGTTGAGCAGGGAGAACAAATAGCTGCTATAGATTCTGATACAGCGCTGTGGCACAATGGACTTGGGAACATGAGTGACAAAGGTATGAAAGTACTTCATTCAAGGAAAGTTTTACCAGGTCTAAAATGTGTGAATATGGATTTCTGTGAAAGTTGTGTGTATGGAAAACAAAAGAGAGTGAGTTTTGTAAAGATAGGGAAGGAAAACAAAAAGGAGAAATTAGAGCTTGTGCATACAGATGTATGGGGACCGGCTCAGGTATCTTCCCTTGGTGGCTCTCATTATTATGTTACATTTATTGATGATGCAACTAGAAAAGTATGGGTTTATTTCCTTAGACAGAAATCTGATGTATTTCAAACTTTTAAGAAATGGAAATGCTTGGTTGAAAATGAGACTGGTACGAAATTAAAATCTCTCAGATCTAATAATGGTGGTGAGTATTGTAGTCATGAATTTGAAGATTATTGCTCCGCTAATGGTATTCGTAGACAGAAAACTGTTCCAAGGACTCCATAGGAAAATGGAGTGGCTGAACGCATGAACAGGACTATAATGGAGCGCGCAAGGAGCATGAGGTTGCATGCTGGGTTGCCCTTACACATGTGGGCAGAGGTTGTCAATACTATAGGATATTTGATTAATAGAGGTCCCTCTACTCCTTTGGGCTGTGGTATTCCAGAGGAAGCATGGACTGGTAAGAAGGTGAGTTATTCTTTTCTCGAGACCTTCGGTTGTGAAGCTTTTGCTCATATAGACTCTGAAAATAGAACCAAGCTAGAAGCTAAATCAAAGAAATGTGTCTTTGTTGGATATGGCATTAATGAATTTGGTTATAGGCTTTGGGATTTTTAAAATCTTAAAATTATGAGAAGTTGGGATGTCATATTGAATGAGAAAGTGTTGTACAAAGATCTATTGCAGCAACATGAGAAGAAAGAAGATGATTATGTAGTGCTGGATGATACTCTAAAAGCTGATGTTCCAGCCATTCCTCATGATGTGCAACAACCGCAACAACAAATACCACACACACCAGTGAATGTTAGACGGTCAACAAGGCAAATTAGACCTCCACAAAGGTTTTCTCCCTCTTTGTATTCTATTTTACTTACTGATGCTGGTGAACCTGAAAGTTATGATGAAGCTGTGCAGGTGGATACTAAGATTCAGTGGGAGTCTGCAATGAAAGATGAAATGGACTCTTTGCTGAAAAATAAGACATGGGATTTGTGCAAGTTGCCTGTAGGTAAAAAGGCTTTACAGAATAAATGGATTTACAGGTTGAAAGAAGAGGACGGATGTAAGAAAAGATTTAAGGCCAGGTTATTTCTAAAAGGATTTGCATAGAAAAGGGGAATTGATTTTGATGAGATATTTTCTCCTGTTGTTAAAATGACTTCTATTCGTACTATTTTAAGTCTTGTGGCTACTGAAGATTTTCATTTAGAGCAGATGGATGTTAAAACAACCTTTCTTCATGGTGATTTGGATGAAGAAATATATATGGCTCAGCCATAGAGTTTTGAGGTCAAAGGTAAGGAGAACTTAGTGTGCAAATTGAAGAAAAGTTTATATGGCTTGAGGCAAGCACCTCGGCAATGGTATCTGAAATTTGACAGTTTTAGGCATGAGCATGGATATAATAGGTGTCATTCAGATTACTGTGTTTATTTTAAGAGGTTGGATGATGATAGCTACATTATTTTATGTTTATATGTTGATGATATGCTTGTAGCTGGGTCTAACATGGATCATATTAAGGGGCTGAAACGCCAATTAGCACATGCATTTGCTATGAAGGATTTGGGGGCAGCAAAAAAAATCCTTGGTATGAAGATTTGCAGAGATAGGAAGAACAGAACATTGATGCTATCTCAAGCTGATTATGTTGAGAAGGTGTTGCACTGTTTCTATATGGAGAATGCTAAAGCTGTCAGCACACCTTTACCTGGTCATTTGAAATTGACTAAGGAGATGTGTCCTAAGACATAGGAAGAGGAGGATAAGATGTCCAAGGTACCCTATGCTTCAGCTATAGGAAGTTTGATGTATGCTATGGTATGCACTAGGCCAGATATTGCACATGCAGTGGGAGTCGTTAGCAGGTATATGAGTCATCCAAGATTTGAGCATTCGAATGCTGTCAAGTGGATTCTCAGATATTTGAGAGGAACATCCAATAAGTGTTTACACTTTGGGGGCTCTACTACTGATTTACAGGGCTATGTTGACTTAGATTTGGCTGGGGATATTGATACCAGGCGGAGTACTATAGGTTATGTCTTTACTGTTGGTGGGGCAGCCGTGAGCTGGGTTTCTAGGTTACAGAAGATTAATGCTCTCTCCACTACAGAGGCAGAGTATGTTGTTGCTATAGAGGCAGCCAAGGAGATGATATGGCTTCAGTTCTTCTTGGAAGAATTGGGACATCCTCAGAAGGATAATTATTTGTTCACAAATAGTCAGAGTGCCATTCATCTTGCTAAGAATTCAGCTCTGCATTCTAAGACCAAACACATACAGTTGCGGTACCATTTCATTCGGTCAGTTTTGGAGGATGGACAGTTAAAGCTGGAGAAGATACATACCAATGACAATCCAGAAGATATGTTGACAAAGGTTGTAACAAGGGAGAAGTTGAACTCCTCTTCAGCTTCGGTTGGTCTTTTAGACTGAACATGAATAAAAAAATAGTAGAGTCCAGGATGGTTTGATCCAGTGGGAGCCCCATGTGGTAGTGGTATTGCTACAGGATCAGTCTCCAAGTGGGAGATTGTTGTTTAGTGTGGAGCCTAATCAGTCCCCAAGTGGGAGATTGTTAGATTGTGGTGACTGATCAGGAAAGTACTGTACATACTTCATAAATAGTTATGGCCGACATGTTATAACCCTAAAGCGGTTTAATACTTGTATAAAAGGGGCTTAGGGTTGGGTTTTTTTTTTTTATATGTGGTGATACAAAATTGGTTCTTGCGGTGGTATTGAGCTGTAAGGGATTACAGATTGTAATCAGGTTGTAATCACTGGATTGTAATAAGATCGGACTTGCTGTTTGGTGGACGTAGCCTAGGGATTGGGTGAACCACGTTAAATCTTGGTGCCTTGGGTTCATTTCTGTGTGTTCTATTATTTTCTGTTATTGGTTATATTTGCATGTAGTTTTTATTTCTGTCTGTGGTTTATCCTAACAACTAATGCTCCTATATTTTTTTAATTAAACTATTTATTTGATTGTTCAATTTCCATGCTCAACAAACTAGTTACTTCTTAAACAAGAGCTACGTTGTACTTGAAGTCCCACCTAGAAGAATAAGATTATGGGTAAAAAGTGGGGTGAAAGAGGTGGGATGGAAGAGAGAGAGAATGTACAAGGATAGATGGAAGGATATTAAACTTGACCTACCTAGAGGAATAAGATTATGGGAAAAAAGTGGGGTGAAAGAGGTGGGATGGAAGAGAGAGAAAGAGAATGAATAAGGACAGATGGAAGGATATAAAACTTTACTTCATTTCATGATTTTTGTTCTTTTATCAAAACTCCAATTCATAAAACATGTGATAATTGAAAGTAAAACAATATTCTAAAAATAGTTTTAAAAATGATAATAAGATGAATGTACTTAAATTATAATTTGCAAACATTACATTAAACAAACATTACTTAGTATTGGACATAAAAGCCTTGCACACAATACCACTTTTATTTAGGAGCATGTTTTCCTAAATTAAGATGCACAATAGAGATTTAAATTTATGCCATAGTTTTTGTGTGGGCCATCCATAGCTTCATATAAAAAATTAATATGTCATGCAATTTGTTTGTGGCATGTTTAACAATTTTTTATTTCCAAAAAAATTGGTTCAATATTCATGATCTAGTTCAGTTGGTATTCAATGATTTTTTCTCCATAGAATATCCAATGGTTTATTCTCCAAAGAAGTATAATCCATAGATAGGTATAGTTTAGATATAGCATAGTAAACTATTATAATGATTATTTCATTAGAGAAGAAATAGTTTTTCAATATTATTATATGATTCATTTTTATTTTTTTTAAATAGTTGATTTATTGTCTTCATATATGCTTCTAAAGTAGCACATAGCATTGATAGATCTTAGTTGTAACACATGTGACAATCGTTCCTAGCCATATTAGATCTTTTTGCCAAAATTAATCTTCTTTAATTACTTTTTCTCTACCTATCTCTCCTCCCATCACCTCCCACAAACTCACACCATATCCCTCTATTGGAGTTGATGAAAGCCAACTCCGAAGAGGCCCAAGATCACCTACATGCGAGAACCTATCAAAGAGAAGCCAAGGAGAGAAGAGCGTGGAGCAAGGGAAAAACCCTAAACAAACATGAGAGAGAACAAGTATGCAAACACAATGAAAATGCATTTACAATGAAATGTGATAATGAGATACAATGAGAGAGAGGTCACCTATAAAGACCTCAAGGAAGCTTGTAGAAGAAGCTGGAAGGTGGTAGAAGATAAGGTTCACAACCAAGCACACTTCCACAAAAAGGTGGAACATGCTAGAAGGGAACAATCTCCCGTGTTGTCAACAACTAACCACTACATGCATTAAATACAAAATATTAAATAAATGCATTTACCTAAGTAAGCTTAAGTAAATAGAATAAATAATTAGTAATTAATTATTTACTCTAAAACCCTCGGCAGACTGGATGTAATCCTAGTTTAAATCTTCTCAAATACATCATTTTTTATTCTTACTCATGTAACACTATTTAAAACTATTCAAAATGCATTTCAAGCGAATCTATATTATTTATAGACTATCACTTTTACTTTTAAACTAGTGCTCATGTTTTGATGATTACTAATAAAATATTTAAGCATGCTTCCAATAACATACTTTCTTCACCTTGAAACATTTTTTTGAGAAAATCAACACAAGCATATTGATGTTCGTGAACTAAAATTACATGTAGAAAAGATTGCAATAAGTGTTTCTCATATTTAGTTGAGGGTCCCTGAACTTGCTTTTAGCTTGTTGTTCTATTAATTCTTTTTCATGCCTTAATGAGATTTATTATAGGGCCAGATGTACTACTACTTCATAGCTTTATTGAAATTGAGTATTCATGGTGTTGTTAGATGATTTCCTTAAAAAATGAAGGGTTCCATGCAATGGACTTTTTTATTAGTCTTTTCCCCAAAATTTAGGCAATACTATTATAAAGGCTTGCACTTCATGCATTATCATGGACTCGGGTCAAGTAAAATGGAATTAATGATATCATTTGGGAAGTGGATGCTTTGAAAGGAAGGCTTCTTCACTATGTGAGATACTAGACAAGTACAATAATAAGAAATGTGCATATGGGGGATGAGATAAAGAAAGGGGAAGCTTCTGTATCTAACTGCACCCAGAGAGACTGAGAGTCACCATAATATTGGGTGTCCCTTATGTGGTACTAGGCCTAGAGAACATTTAGTTGGATTTGTTTTCCAGAAGAAAGTGATGTAGAAAGTGATATAGTTTCTTGTATAACACTTGTTTTTGATGCATGGACTAACATAGCTATTAATGAGTGGTGTGTGATGGATTGGAAATTCCTATTGATTTTTTTTGTAGGGGGATTACTCTGTATTAGGAGCCAAAATGAAAAATACACAACTCTAATTATCTGTAACCACCTCACAAAAAAACCCATAAGGTATTTAAAGATATACAAGACCAAGTTTCATCTGTAAACCCATTAACATTAACCTCACTAAAACTCCTATTATCCAAGAAACAATTGTAGCAGGTGGATCAAGATCTTAAATCTACTCTGATACCACTTGTAGAAACCCAAGACAACTCTAACACACCTTGTGAAAGGTGGATGGAAAAACTAAACTAAAATGGAAAAATACTCAATATGTTGCAGCACTAATATATTTCATTAACCATTTTGTCCATATCAATTACATTTTGTCCATCTCAATAACATTACAAGATGCCTCTATTTATAGAGGCCTTTTATTGTATCTAGAAACTGTTAGAAATGCTTTAGAATAACTGGCAGGGGGGTGAATTAGTTATTCAAGGTCCAAATATCCAATTAAAACTTTTTCAACAAATAAAGTGAGCCTATAAAACTTTTCATTCATCCAAGCTTAAAACTTTCCTACTTAGCAAGTTATTGTACACCAACATGCAAGCATAACACAGGAAAGATCAACACATAACATAATGATTTACGTGGAAACCCAATTTGGAAAAAACCACCAGTAACATGCTACTCAATTCTTACTCTTCTATAGTGATGCCCTATTAAAGGCTACAACACACTGTTAAATATGACCTACTTAATAGATTTAACCACCTTGTTAGAAGTGGGTCTAGTTAGTGGACTTTATAATATTCACTTGGAATGCCACCCTATTAAAAGATTTACAAATGGTTGTTAAACCAGCCTAAGTCCATAGGATTTCACCCTAACTGATACAATTTTCAAAGAGTAACAACAAGGAATTTTGACTTGATACAACTCACAACTTAACTTGCAGATTTTAGACCACAATTCAACTCATAGCATTGCCTAGCTTTCAGTCTCTGCAGCTCTGACAACTTGTTCTCCTTTCAAGCTTCATCCCCTTGAGTCTCCATGCTCGATGTACCCATGCAATCTCCTCTATGACCACTTATCAAAGTACAGTCTGTATGCTCTATTCTTCCTTCTCCTCTTGATGTCTTCTCCTTGACATCTTTCAACCACTTCACAATTTGGTACCCCAGCAATTATAGCTTCTTGGCTTATGACTCCTTAAATAGAAGTCTAGAATTACTTTTTCTTGCTCGATTCTTCCCTCCTTTAATTTTAGTTTGAATGGATTAGGTAGGATTCATTGAATCTAACCCTTATCTTGTTCCTTCTAGAAACATCATGAAGAATCCCCTTGAATTTGCTCAAAAATGGTTTACACAAAATTCTATGCCACCAACTCATCATCCTTATCCTCCATCTAGTTCACAAAATTCAAGTTAATAAAATTGTTGGCTCAGATTTGGTGAATCTTTGGCTTTTCCAATAATGTAGCAGCTTGATACTATTGAAATTTTGGTGCTTAGCACATACTGTGTTACTTGGCATCTACTACATTTTACTGAGTCTTGAAACCTATTGTGGATTCACTCGGCATCCACTAAGTTTTTCTGATGCTTGACACCTGTTATTTTTCTTAGCACCTAAACACACTTGGCTCCTCTATATCACTTGGCACACACTAGATTTTTCATTAACTCGGCACTAACTCAAAATCTACTTGGCTCAAACTAGCTTGCTCAACACTCACTAATGAACTTAGTTAAGCTTTGCAGTCAACCTTGTTGTAACTTATTCTTCTAGTGTTTCTAATTGTGGCCAACCTCTGTATCTTCATGTATATTATCAATACATCATTTTACCATTATCTTAACTAATCCTTGCACTTCATTACAAAATCATAACTCAACCTTTCCCTTAGGTACTCTTGTTACATCTTGTTGATTAAATCCTCTTCATCAATCAATGCTTGGATGTTATAGGCAATTGTCATTCTAGCAAATAGCAAGTTTGACATCAATGACAAAACAATGATTGAAAACATTCTTTATCAACCATCTTCCCTCTTTGCAATCAATCTTCTTCATTCTTCAACAATGATCTTTTCAATCAGATTTCCAATAGAAACATCTAAATTAACCGACATAAGACAAATAGACTTTTCTAGAACTGTCTACACATAAATGACTTCTAAAACATTACAAATCTAAATATTAATTTTACCTAACCCAATTTAGTAATCCTCTTGAAGTTTATAGAATCCTCTATTATTCTTTTACAATTCATTTGAGGGGGAAAATACACATTCCAACACTCTCCCCTAATTTCAACCTCAAATGTTGTTGCATACAAATATAAATCCTTTCTTTTGCCTAATGCCAAAATGCTATTTTCCAATAATCTTCATATCCGTTAATGCATGAATAGTGTCTTCCAAGGCTGTGGCCTTTAATTTTGACAAACACTTTGTCAGCAATTGGCTACCAATAATTTTCTCTTTTCATAGGATCCACTAATAATCTTGCCTCATCTATCACAAATGTTGGTGACAAGATTCACTAATAACCTCGATCAAATTCATGTCTTCTTTTAGCTACCCCTTGATAGGTTCATCTGTCACAAATGGTGATAGGGTTCTCCAAATAACCTTGCTCTACAAAATAAAAATCTCTTTCCTATCATGAATGGTGAAAAACAAATTCCTTCCTTCTTTAGCTACCCCTTGATTAGCTACTTTTGTCAAAATAGGTGATAGGACTCTCCCAATTAATCTGGCTTTGATTCGTCTATCATAAATGGTGATAGGATTTTCTTAACCTTGCTCTAATACCACTTGTAGGAGGTGAACCAAGATCTTAAATCTACTCTGATACCACTTTTAGAAACCCAGGATAGCTCTAATACACCTTCTGAAAGGTGGATGGACAAACTAAATTAAAATGGAAAAATACTCAATGTATTGCATTACTAATATATTTCATTAACTATTTTGTCCATATCAATTATATTTTGTCCTTATCAACAACATTATGAGATGCCTCTATTTATAGAGGTCTTTGATTGTATCCAAAAACATCTAAATTAACTGACATAAGACAAATAGACTTTTCTAGAATTGTCTACACGTAAATGATTTCAAGAAATTTAAAAATCTAAATATTAATTTGACCTAACCTTATTCGGTAATCATCTTGAAATTTCTAGAATCCTCTAATATTCTTTTACAATTCATTTAAGGGGGAAATTACACATTCCAACAACAATCAATCAACCATAATATACATACATACAAACTAATGAGATTGTTAAAACATCGACCTAAGGAGATACTCGCAAAGGAGCACTAATGGACACAAGTTCTTAGAATTCAATTTATAGCCAATTACATAATAAATATTGTTCATGAGGTTAGCTAAGATATTCATGACATAAAGTTGGAGATAAGTTTGAGCTGATTAAGAAGATAAGACTGAGTTGGAGGTGGACCTCCTTGACCAATTGGTTGGCCTGTGCAAACATCATTGACATAATTAATTTACTTTTCTAACACCCCCCCAATAATTAATTATCTAAATATCCTAGATATCCCCCCATAATTTAGAAAACATGGGTCCTAGCTAGTAGCCTTATTAGGTACCCATTTGCAATAACTGAAGAAGTTCTTCATACTACTTTCCCTCATCATAATAACTCTAGGCTTTCAAGGCTTACCCATAATCAATAGACTTCTCAAGTGGTTTCTTGCTAACCATAATTTTTTCATAAAAATGGTTTCTAGCTGACCATAAACTTTGCACTTGAGTGGTTTTGGCTAACCACGAACCTTGCATACTAGTTGTAATTGTTGACCACAAAACTTTACAAATGGTTTCAAATTACCATAAACCTCACATGATGGGGAAACTAGCTTCTAATGAATGCACACATTCATTATCATTCTAGGTTTCCTTCACTGATGTTTGTGCTTCTTCTTGTACCTGCATCAACTATTGAGCCCATATAAAAAGTGATCCATCTACCGAGATACATGAGTATCTAGCTATTGTACTCACTAGTTCTATAGGAATCCTTTTCACATACATGATTCATCAATTATTTAATCTAAAAATCTTTGGGATGTTGGCTACAACTAATCATTCATCCCTTATAATGTCATAGGTATGATAAACATCCTCCCATTGAGACACTACTATGTTGAAGGGTTCTAGAAATTTTTATGGGATCTATTGGCCTCATACATTTCTTGCATAAATTTAACACAAAAATGCTACAACATTCAAAAATATGACTTATTTCTTTGTTCAGAAATACAATTCTATTACACAAGCACATTTACCTAGTACTGTGAGGAATCTGTACATTTATTTCAACAATATTTTGGCAATTTTGGACATATATAAAATAGATCCACAGAATTCCAATATTTTTCATTATCTCTTTTACTTCAACCACAACTAATTAATCTATTTAACTCTGATCCACAAACACTTCACTAATCAACTATAATCTACAAATAGTGACTTTGACTACAACAACACATTGATCCCCTAAAGATTGGGGGCTTCAACTTCTTCATGATTTCTTATTTATTTATTATGCTTAACTAGTGGCAACACCATTCATCATATCAATAGATTTAAACTTTGGCAAATACTTCTAATTTCTTCTTTCTACTTACTTTAGAAAGAAATGATCTCAACATATGGAAAGATCAACAATCAATATCTCCAACACTAAATTGAAATAATGGTTTCCTTTCATTGAGAAACTAATAGATTTCTTGATCAACAAAAAACTCCTTTTGAAACTTCCACTTCTATCTTGATAGAGATTTGACTACAAAACAACGCCTTGGTCTTGACATCACCATCCTTAATAGAGTATCTATAGCTGTAATCAATTTTAGGCAAAGTGACATCCACCAATATCACCATAACCATCAACTTTGATACCATGTTAAAACATGGACCGTAGGAGATACTTGCAAAGGGACACTAACAAACATAGGCTCTTAGAATTCAATTTATAGCCAATTACATAATAAATATGAGTCATGAGATTAGCTATGATATTCATGTCATACAATTGGAGATAAGGTTGAGCTGATCAAGAAGATAAGACTAAGTTAGAGGTGGACCTACTTAACCAATTGGTTTGTCTATTCAGACATAATTGACAGAATTAATTTACTCTGCTAATTACATAGACATGTTTCACAATGAGGAGACTCACTTACAACAGAAGGATAAATTCCCAATCTAAAGACCCTATCACTTGAAATTTCATGTGTTCCCAACCTTTTCAAAGCCTTATTGGGAAATACTAATTGATTTTAACTTTATATTAAAGAACAAATCCTAATTAGATACTTCAAATAATTGTGATGAGTTGTGGCATTGAGCCTGAATGAAATTGGCTTTGATCATGAGAATATATTTCAACAAATTATGTCTACAAAATGATAACAACTTATGATTTTACTACCATTGTGGTTCTTTTTGAAATATGGTAGATGATACATATAGTGGACAAAGTACTTTAGGGACACTCCATGGCTGAGTCATTTCTAGTCACTTTCATTCAGAACAAATTAGCCAGACTTCCAGAATATTTGAGATAAGTTATAACAATCTATTTGCCAAAGATTTCTTAGAAAATTCCTCCTCGCCTCCATATTTATAATTTCAACAGTATGAATTATAGAGTTTTTACCTTCACATTATTGAATCAAATATCCAATTTGAAGCATTTATCCTATTACAAAATTTGATGTTGGCATTCCTAGATTTTTCTTATCAGATGGGGTATTAAATTAGTGAATAGTACAAAATGCATGATCTCAATGTACAAAGAACTCAAATCTCAATGTGATGTCAAATTACCTACCACAAGATTGTCATCTTCCATCACAAATTATATGACAGAGAAAAAAGCAAGCTAGGCTAGTTGGATCATCATCTCCAATAATTTTGATGCTAAATCTCAACAATTGCAACTCTTACATTACGAATAGAGAATGTAGTCACTATACCCATTTACCAACAATCCCAAAACAAAAATGTGAAATCTTTTATAATTTCTACAACCTAAACCATGTTAAACATAATTATAATATCATTTAATTCATCAATTAAATTTTTTTTGAAAACTTCTATAAGAAAGGTATCAATTACCTTTGTAGGTTCACAAGCTCATGCAACTATCCAAAACAACCCTTATTAAAAATAGAAAAAATTCTAGTGACATCCACAGTAGGCTGCACCAAGAGTGGGGAACAAATATGTAAAAATTTAAAATTTTGAAAATAAGGAATATTGCTAACAAAGCACAACAAAATTGGAACTCTTTTAGGTTATGCTTGATATGTTGCATAGGTTTTAGTGTTTTAGGTCTCTCTATAAGTTTTCGCATTGATCATTATCAAAGAAAAGATATGTTTCAGGTTTCTCTATAAGTTTTCACATTGACCATCATCAAAGAAAAGATATAAGACAAAGATCATGAATGTGATAATCAATTTAATCCAAATTGAGAAGCATTTGAAAGAAAATTGTTAGGTGGAGAGAAATAAAAAAATGTTATGTACCTACTCTAGTGTCTAACCATGCAGAACAATTCGAATCCATGTTGAGCACAAGTTGATTCCCATTAAGTAAACTGGATTCTAATTCACATCTTCCACAGTGGACTTAATGAATTTTTAAAAAACTTCTCCAATGGTATTATTGTATGTGAGATAAGCCCCTATTTTTATGGTTTTCAGATTTACATTTTGGGGAAACAATAACCATAGAGTTATTGCCAAAAATCCACCATGAGGTGGATGTCTAGGAGAGCTATGATGACATGTCTATAGACTTCACTACACACAAGTTAGGTATTGCGAATGTAGAAGCCACCATAACTGAAGGGCTCAAGTTGGGATTATTCATAATCAAATGTCAAATGGAATAAGTAAAGTGAACTTGATATGTTCAGGGTAAAATAAGAAATACAATGCAGATTGAGAGAGTTTTCAAGGTTATGTAAGAGTAGGGTGAGTAGACAGCCATAGCTAGATGTAATTAAAAACTTTAAATAGGTTAAGAAAAATATTTCTTCTCCATTAGCATTCAATCCTAAGTATAATATATACCCTATAATAATGTTAATTTGGTATTGCAACATTTACAAAGGTAGAGGTGGCGACAAAGTTGTATGAACATTCTTACCTCTTTGCTCCCACAAAGACCGCAACTCTTCTACATCTACAACTCTCTATTTTCTATATAAATATTATTGTTGTAGTTCCTACCCCTAGTTTACTTTTTAGTTATTATTGTTGAACAAATTTAGGCCAGCTTTATGTTTATGCTTCATGATCAGTGACATTGTTTTCTAGATTATTAGATATTGTTTTCATACTTAGTTGATTATATGATGAGACTACTTTGATACTAGTTATTTCATGTATGCATGATGATACTTTGATGATGATTATTAATAGTAATTCTAATTAATTAATGATGTTACTTAGTGGATTATTTATACATGTTTTCTATGGTTAGTTACCCCATACTTGCATATGTATGGTGTATGTGTATGTTTTCTTTATGTTTAACATTTCTAATGTGGTTAAGGAAGGGAGTCATAGTCACCTGCTAGTTGAGATCTACATGATGCACCACTTCCTACAATTGCTTGTTTAGTTTAGAATATATGTGTTTGTACATGCATGGATTTTATGCAGATTGCAGGTACTTGATATCAACTTCCCTGAATTGCTATGATGAGCATACTCTATCACAATATCTCAATGGTAAGAGAGGGGAGATAAATTCTTGAGTTCAAATCCTAACCTCAAACCAATTATCCTATAAATTAGGACAACTTTTTGAGATGATTACCCTTTCAAACTCATCATATGATGTAAATTCATGATTATAACCCTTGAGTTTGATCTTGTATATTGTATTTTATGATGGGTTTTCATAGTTCATCTTGTGGGTCTATGGTGATTTTTCTATTAATTAAATCAAATTAAAAAGGTATTTAATGATTTAATTTAATGGAAAATTATTAAGATAATTCAATATTTAATTATATTTAATTAATTGAGAAATTAATTAAATAAAAGAATTAAATTTAAAGATAAAATTCTGGTTCTAATTTTAGAGCATAATAATATTTTTTTAATTTAATAATAATATATTTAGGAGATCATTTTTAAATAAATGCTAAATATTATTATTACTTAAGTCAATAAATATTTTTATAAAAAACGCTTCAAAAGTTAATTGTAGAGAGGAAGAAAAATTAATTTAATAAAGATATTTTGAATTGTAGAAAGTGTGCATGAATATTCAAAAAGTAATAAATATTAAAAATAATTGTGATCAATGAGTTCCCTCTCATGATTGCTCAATCAATGCCCCAAATTTAGAGGAGAACTCCTTATTAGATATTGGGAGTTCATTTCACAAGGATCAAGGGATTTTGGAGGAAGGATTTTTAGAAAGAAGGGTTTCAGAGGAAAGAGGATTTTCTCACATTCTTCGTGTGGTTGCGTATTAGCATAAGATTCAGGTAGAATCTTGTATTTTATTCGCACAATGATTTATGCTCTTTGAAATTCCTATCTTCACCGTGTTTGTTAAATCTATTTGCAAAGTTTTATTTAGTATGAATCTTTTCATTGTGAAATTTATTGGTATTCATATCGAATTTTATCTATATATAAGGGTTGAGAAATTAGAAAATCCTTGTTCTATAAATGGAATAGTTAGTATTTTAATTAGAAAGAGTTTTTGAAAAAGAAAGAGAAATTGTAGAATATAAATTTGATTGGTTTGATAGGTTTCCTCTATCAGATTAAATTCATATATACATACATACATACACACATATATATATATATATATATATGGAGAAGGGGGTTGTTTTATTCTACTAAATAAAATATATTTTAAAGAAACAATATATATAATAATAAATTAAATTCTTTTTTTTTTTTGGAGGTGGGGCCACCAAACCCCCACTCCCTTTTTGGTACCTACTGTGATAGTAAACTATTGCACATGCAACAGGTATTGCTGTCAATGGAACAATACTCTATTGCAGTCGTAACAATACTATCTATGATGACACAACCACTTATGATAGTAGGCCAATGAGCCTTTAAAAGAAATGTTCTTTTTATTAAAAAATTTATTAAATTTTTTATAATATATACATTTTTATATTATTTAAATTTTAAATTTATTTAAAAACTATAATTTAATTAAAGTATGATTATTATTAATAGTTTTTTTAAATTATCAAAATATTATTACTTGTTACGTATGTTATATGTTATTAGCAATTATAGTTAATTAATTTAGTTATTAATTAATAATTTTTTTAATAGGATATTAAAGGGTAATATATTTTGTGAGACTTATTTTATCTTTTAAAAGTGTTAAATAATTACTAGGTACTTATTTATTAACTATTATTTTAAATTAATGATCTTATAGAGATGTCAATTTTGTGAGTTAATGGTAATGATGCGTTCATATTTAAATGTAAAAATGGGTTAAGTTGTAAGGGGAAAATAGTAAACTTTATCAAACCAAAAATATACAATGAAATGGAAACTTAAACCTTACTATAAAGTTAGACTGTGTGTTTACAAAATCAAACAAAACTATGAAACTACATAATTAAATGTATGTTGTCTTATGTTTTGGGTTTGGGGTTGACTTAGAGTGTTGACTAGTTCTAGGATGTTTACCAGAGGTCAGGAAGTGTTTTTTTGGTGATTACATATGATGTTTTGATTTAGTTTATGTGTACTTTCTTGTATCAGTCCTATTAGGATGATTGTATTAGTGATGTCTATACTTTGACCAAGTGATTTTAGTACTTGTTAGTTGCTTGTTTAGAGAACTAAAGTATGGTTTTTAGTCTTTTGAGATCTTTTTTCTTTACTAAGCTTAGGGTAGGTTATCTGTCTATAATATCAAGAAGTGGCTTGCAATGGAAGCTAGCAACCACAGAGGATGCCTAGGTAATCTATTGTAGGTTATTTTAATAAGTGAAAACACTACACTAAATAACAGTAAAATGAATTATTAAGAGTCTTTGTCTTTGCTCTGCCATGCTTTGAGTACTAGTATAGACTAGGATGGGAGTAAAGAGGATGCTTGGTTATGACCATGCATCATTAGTATACCTTGTCAGTATGAAAGGGTACTAGTGCCACATAGAGTCACTAGGGGGTCGTAGTCAAGTTAGACTGATGCAATGACACTTGCCTTCTTGCATAGTAGATTCCCTATGTGTCTTTGTTTGCCTCTAGGTTTAGATGTTGTTTATATCTTGGTACCCTCACTTAGATTCCTTTTAGGTTTTCCCTTGACCTAGATATTACTTTTGACTTTTGGGATTGTTATCCTATTTGCGACTTGGTATTATCTCCTCAACACAGTGGGAGTGGGCCTTTTTGGGTTACCATAAGGTCAAGTGGTAGTGTTGTTTACTTTTACTAATGAGATCCATTAGTTGATGTGGTGGTTGTAGTTCCTTGTTCTACATTTCCTTTCAGTGTACATGAGTTTGTCCATGAAGGCCCTATTTAGGAAGAGAATAGGGAAGAGCATATCAGTGAGCATTAGGAAGAGAACCATAGAGATTAGTAGGCTAACTCAGAGGAGGTTAACCTAAGGAAAATGATGAAGACCATTATGGATCACCTACCTCCTCTTCAAGGTGTTGGTCAAGATGCACATGAAATAGGGAATGAGAAAAAACCTAGGTCTAGGATCCTTTGGAGGGATTGACAGAGATCTATTGTAGTTGATCAAATGAAGGACCTTCAGAAGTCTAAGGTCAAACCCTTCAATGGGTTGGGTTTAGGTTATGTAAGTGAGAAGTGTCTAATTTCTATTGACATGGTTTTTGCTATATAGGAATTTGACTGTAATGTTAAAGTGAGGTTTGCTATCACTAACTTGGTACTCTTTGGAGCCACATGGTGGACTATTAAAGAGAAGAAATTGGGTATAAAAATGAACAATCTCACATGGGAGTTATTTCTTGAGACTTTTTTGAGTGAATCGCACTAGAGGAATGGAATCAATAGAGAGCAGATGAATTCCACAATGTGAGATAGTTCACTATGACCATAGTAGAGTATGAGCATAAATTCTTTGAGCTCATGCCCTATGTGGGAATTAGTGATAACCCAACATAGTTGGCACAACATTTCATCAGAGGTTTGAACAACCATCTAGTTGGGGTTGTTAAGGTATTTGAACCTAAAACCCTCAAAGATGTGATACATCGAGCCATACTTGTAGAATAGAGTGTCAATCTTGGGCATGGTAGCTTTGTGAGAGCACCTACAGTATCAGGATCCAAGGGTAACCATAATTCAAGTGGGACATTGAAACCTCCTTTTCCTAAAGGAAATTATAACCAACAACAACCTTAGCACTAACAACAACAGAAATTATCGTACCCTCCCACTAGTAAATTTGGACCTAATTTTTTACCAACATTTGCCACTATTTTCTAGTCAAAATTTTGACCAAATTGCATGTGGTCAAAATTTTGATGGATAAATTGTAGGTTGGTCAAAATTTTGATGAATGTATTCATCATAATTTTGACCAACTTGCAATTTGGTCAAAATTTTGATGAGAAAAATAGCAACGAACCTTGGGTCAAAAATTGAGTCCAAATTTACTAATGTCCAACACAAAGTGGTGGCAGTGGTTCTATCTCTAAGAAATATCACAATGCAATAGGAGAAATCAAAACACTTAGCTTGTGCAAAGAAACCAATCTTTTGCTAGTAGGGATAGCCACCAGCAATCAAGTGCACCTCAAGTAGGGAAGGGATCTAGCAGAGGCACATGATGTTATTCTTGTGGATAGTTTGGACACATTGTAACTAACTACCCACAACATGCATCTCACTATTTAGGTTTTACGCCAGCAACATTTGAGCCTACAATTGGATATGTAGGTAGAGCCCATAAAGTATTTGTAGTAGTGGACCACTATCAGACAAATCATCCGGAGATTGTAGTTGAGACTATTGGAATTGCCCAAGGTACACCTTTCTCCGTCTTGTTTGATTTAGGTGCTACAAACTCTTTCATTTCACCATCCATAGTTTCTAAATGTAAGCTAGAGGCATTAAAGTAAGACATGGGTTGGCAAGTGGAACTGGGTTCTAGAGCTAGGATTTCTACAGATTTCTTTATGTAGTAGTGTGAACTAAACCTAGAGAGTCTTTTTATGTTAGTTAACCTTTGGCTCATTCCTTTTGGCTCTCATACAGATAGTATAGATTATAGAAAGAAGACCATTTTGTGTAAAGATGATAAGGGGAAGGACTCAGATATTGTGGGCATTTAGAGACCTACATCACTACAGATGATCTCTACTATGCAATTGAAGCAAAGTTTGCATAAGGGATGTCAGGTTTATGTTGTTATGATGAGCGAACTAGAGGAAGAAGACCCTACAAAGAAGACTTTAGATCATCCTATTCTATTGGAATATGCAAATGTCTTTCCTAGAAAGATACCAAGTATGCCTTCAAAGAGGGATATTGATTTAAGCATTGATGTTATTTCAGGAGTGGAGCCTATTTCTAGAGCTCCTTATCCTATGACCACTCAAGAATTGAGTTAATTGCACCTACAACTTGAGGACTTCTAGCCAAGGGTAGTATTGAATTGAGTGTATCTCTATGGGGAGCACCAATGCTTTTTGTGAAGAAGAAGGATGGTTTGTTGTACTTGTATATTAACTATAGATAGTTGAACAAGGTGACAATAAAGAATAGGTATCCTTTACCAAGGATTGAAAATTTATTTAATTAGATCAATGGAGTCATAATATTCTCCAAAATTTATCTGAAGTCAAGATACCATCAGCTTTGCATTTAGGATGCTGACATTCATAAGATCACCTTTTGAATGCGCTATGGGCACTATGAGTTCACAATAGTTCCTTTTAGATTGATGAATGCTCCATCAATTTTCATGTGTTTGATGAATGGAGTGTTCTATTCATATTTCTACTTGTGTTCCTAGATGATATTTTAATATATTATAAATCCTAGAAGGAGCATGAGGAACATCTGTGTTTGGTTTTGTAGTGCTTGAGAGATAATCAACTTTATGCCAACTTAGCCAAGTGTGATTTCTTTCAATTAAAGATATAGTATTTAGGGCATATCATATTAGGTGATGTTATCTCTATAGACCCTGTAAAGATTCAAGAAATCATAGATTAGCCTAGACCCACTACTATGTCAAAAATTTGTAGCTTCATGGGTCTAGCTAGTTATTACTGCAGGTTTGTCCAAAACTTTTCCTGAGTAGCACATCCTCTCACTTCCCTTTAGAGGAAAGGACAAAAGTTTACATGGATGAAGAAATTTGGGGAAGCATTTCGAAAGCTCAAGGAGTTTCTGACAAGTGCACTAATATTAGCAGTGCCCGATCCAACAAGTGACTTCATGGTGTGCACAGATGCTTCCCTAGAGGGTATTGGAGCAATATTGATGTAGGATGGATGGGTGATTTCTTATGAATCACACAAACTCAAGGATCACAAGTTGAATTACCTTATGCATGATCTTGAGTTAGCTGTAGTAGTTCATGCCCTAGTGATATGGAGAAACTTCTTGCTGGGACATAGATGTGAACTTCATAGTGATCATCACAATCTATAGTGCATATTCATGTAGCCTAATCTAAATGCTAGGCAAAGGAATTGGATGGAGTTTCTTTATGATTATGAATTCAAGGTGAAGTATATTAAGGGAAAGGAGAATGTGGTGGTAGATGCTTTGTGTCATAAGAGACATGTGACACTATCTTTGACTCTTAGTGTGGATTTGAGGAGTTGTATACTTCAAGCACTTTGTACAAATACTTGGTAACAGTAGCTGAGCAGGGAGATAAATTTGGGGAGACAATTGGAGGGTAGGTTTTCAGGTTATGTGTTGGAGTTAGATGGTCTTTTGAGACATTCAAGAAGGATCTGTGTACCGCTACTAGATGAAATTTGTATATTCATCCTATCAAAAGCTCATCATGCACCTTACTTCACATATCTAGGTGTCAAGAAGATGCATATAGATTTGGAACATCTATACTATTGGATAGGGATGAACTGTGATGTCGCTGATTTTGTGGCTAAGTTTCTTGACTACCAAAGAGTCAAGGTAGACCACCAGCATCAAGTAGGGCTTTTACAATGTAATCTCATTCCTTCATGGAAGTGGGATTTCATCTCTATGGATTTCATTATAGAATTACCTTTCACTGTTTGTCGACATGACACCATCATGGTCACTGTTGATTGGTTGACTAAGGTGGCACATTTTTCACCGATGAGGTCATCTTAGACTACGAATTCTATAGATAATGTCTTCATGCATGATATCATGAGATTACATGGTATTCCCTAGAAGATCATTTTAGATAGGGATCCTGTATTCACATCCATATTTTAGACATCACTATAGCATGATCTTGGAGTGTAGTTGAACTTTAGCTTAGCTTATCACCTAGAGACAGATTGTCAGACTAAGAAAGTGAATTAGGTTTTGGAGGATATGTTGAGGATGTATGTGATGGCCAAATCGACTCTTTGGGAAAACTATCTATACCTAATGGAGTTTCTTATAACAATGGATATTACAGTTTTATTGGGATGACACCTTTTCAGGCTTTATATGGTCATCATTGTTGTACACCTTTGAGTTGGGACCATCTTGAGGATCACATCCTATTGGGTCTTGAGATGCTAAGAGATATGGAGCAATAGGTAGTGTGCATCCATGAGCACATGTCTATAGCATATGATAGACAGAAGAAGTATATCGATGCTCATAAGATAGATAAGCAATTCGCAGTGGGTGAGAAATTTTTCTTGAGAGTTTGATTGCAGAAGAGTCTAATCTATTATGGAAAGGGTTCAAAGCTAGCACCTTGCTTTGAGGGACCATTTGAGATTCTTGAGAGGAGAGGTCCTATTGCGTACTATCTTGCATTGTTGCACATCCTAGCTCATGTTCATGATGTTTTCCATGTTTTTGTACCTATTCAATATTTTCCTAATGTGATACATATTCTTGATTGGAATGCATTATAGGTAGAGGATGGGTAGCTAGCTTTGGAGCTAGTTCACATTCTGTAGTAGTAGCAGTTAACCCTTAGGGGTCAAACCATAGAGTAGGTAGGGGTCTAATGGGACCCTACCGATGAGTCATCAGCTACATGGGAGGATGCATATGGTTTATGGGATTTATACCCATACTTTTTTATAGCCTTCCAGGAGTAAGCCTAAGTCTAGGTGGGTGGATGTAATGTCTACCCCTAGTTTACTTTTAAGTTATTATTGCCAAACTCTTTTAGTCTAGCTTTATGTTTATGCTTGATGATCAGTGACATTATTTTCTAGATTATTTGATATTGTTTTCATACTCAGTTGATTATATGATGAGACTACTTTGGTACTAGTTATTTCACATATGCATGATGATACTTTGATGATGATTATTTATAGTGATTCTAGTTAATTAATGATGTTAGTCAGATGCATTGTTTATATGTGTTTCATATGATTGCTTACCCCATACTTGCATGTGTATGGTGTAGGTGTATATTTTCTTTATGTTTGACATTTTTGATGTGGTTAAGGAAGGGAGTCGTAGTCACCTTCTAGTCAGGATCTACACAATGCACCACTTCCTTCCATTGCCTATTTAGTTTAAAATATGTGTTTGTACATGCATGGATTTTATGTATATTGCAAGTACCAGGTATCAACTTCCATGAATTGCTAGGATGAGCATACTCTATCACAATATCTCTATGGTAAGAGATGGGAGATAAATTTTTGAGTCCAAATTCGGACATTAAAAACCAATTGTCCTATAAATTAGGACAAGTATCTAATATAATTACCCTTCGAATTCATCATATGACATAAATTCATAATTATAACCCTTGAGTTTGATCTTGTATGTTGTATTTTATTATGGGCTTTCATAGTTTGTCTTGTGGGTATATGGTAATTTTTCTATTAATTAAATCAAATTAAAGGGGTATTTAATGATTTAATTTAATGGAAAATTATTAATATAATTGAATATTTAATTACATTTAATTAATTGAGAAATTAATTAAATAAAAGAATTAAATATAGAGATAAAATTATAGTTATAATTTTAGAGTGTAACAATATTTATTTAATTTAATAATAATATATCTAGGAGATCATTTTTAAATAAATGCTAAATATTGTTATTACTTAAGTTAATAAATATTTTTATCAAAAATGCTTTGAAATTTAATTGAAGAGAGAAAGAGAAATTAATTTAATAAAGATATTTTAAATTGCAAAAAGTGTGCATGAATATTCAAAACGTAATAAAATATTTAAAAAAATTGTGATCAACGAGTTTCCTCATGTGATTGCACAATCAGTGCCCCAAATTTAGGGGAGAGTTCCTTATCAGAGATTGGGAGTTCATTTCACAGGGACTGGGAATTTTGGAGGAAGCATTTTCAGAAAGAAAGGTTTTAGAGAAAAGAGGATTTTCTCACTTTCTTCATGCGGTTGTGTATTAGCATCAGATTCAAGTAGAATCTTGTGTTTTATTCACAAAATGATTTATGTTCTTTGAAATTCCCATCTTCATCATGTTGGTAAATCTATTTGCAGAGTTTTATTTAGGACGAATCTTTTTGTTGTGAAATTTATTACTATTCATATCAAATTTTATCAGTATATGAGGATTGAGAAATTAGAAAACCCTCGTTCTATAAATTGAATAGTTGGTATTTTAATTAGAAAGAGTTTTTGAAAAAGAAATTGAAATTGTAGAATACAAATTTGATTGGTTTGATGGGTTTTATCTATCTGATTAAATTCATATATATATATAATTATTTATATAGGGGAGGGGGTTGTTTTATTTTACTAAACAAAATATATTTTAAAGAATATATAATTATAATAATAATAAAAATAAAAAACAAAAATCACTTTTAGTTTGGGATGGGGCCACCAAACCCCAACCCCCTTTTTGGTACCTGTCATGGCAGTAAATTGTTGCACACGCAATAGGTACTACTACTGATGCAACAATACTTTGCTATCATCACAACAATATTGTCTGCGATGACACGACCACTTATGATAGTAGGTTGGTGAGCCTTTAAAAGTGTTGTTCTTTTTATAAATTTTTTTATTAAATTTATTAATTTTATATTTAAATTTTTATATTATTTAAATTTTGAATTTATTTAAAATTGTAATTTAATTAAAGTTTGATTATTAATAATATTTTTATTAATAGTTTTTTTTAATTATCAGAATATTATTAGTTTTTACGTATGTTATATGTTATTAGCAATTATAGTTAATTAATTTAATTATTAATTAATAAATTTGTTAATAGGATGTTAAAGGGTAATCTATTTTATGATATTTATTTTATCTTTTAATAGTGGTATATAATTACTAGTTAATTATTTATTAACTATTGTTTTAAATTAATGATCCTTATAGAGATGTCAATTTTGTGAGTTAATGGTAATGATGCATTCATATTTAAATGTGAAATTGGGTTAAGTTGTAAGGGGAAAATAGTAAACTTTATCAAACTAAAAAAATACAACAAAATGGAAACTTAAACCTTACTGTAAACTTAAACTATGTGTTTTCAAAATCAAACAAAACTATGAAACTACACTGTTAAATGTATGTTGTCTTATGTTTTGGGTTGGGGGTTGACTTGGAGTGTTGACTAGTTCTAGGATGTTTACCAGAGGCTAGGAAGTATTGTTTTGGTGATTACATATGATATTTTGATTTGGTTTATGCGTATTTTCTTAGATTAGTCCTATTAGGATGATTGTATTAGTGATGTTTGTACTTTGACCAAGTGATTTCAGTACTTGTCAGTTGCTTGTTTAGAGAACTAAAGTATGGGTTTTGGTCTTTTGAGATCTTTTTGTTTTACTCATCTTAGGGTAGATTATTTGTATGTAATGTTGGGAAGTGGCTTGGAATGGAGGCCGGAGCCCAAAGAGGCTGCCTGGGTAACCCATTATAGGTTAGTTTATTTTAATAAGTGAACACACTACACTAAATAAAAGTAAAATGAACTAATATGAGTCTTTTTCTTTACTCACCTATGCCTCGAGTGCTAGTAAATACTAAGATGGGGTTAGAGAGGATGCTTGGTTGTGACCATGCATCATTAGTATGCGTTGTTAGTACTAAAGGATACTAGTGCTACATAGAGTCACTAGGGGGCCAGAGTCAAGCCACTGTCAGGGTAGCCTTAGAGTTGACTAATGCAATGAGACTTTCTTGCTTGCATAGTAGATTCCCTATGTGTCTTTGTTTGCCTCTAGGTTTAGATGTCATTTATATCTTGGTATTTTGAGTTAGATTGCTTTTAGGTTTTCCCTTGACCTAGATACTACTTTTGACTTTCGGGATTGTTATCCTATTTGGGACTTGGGACTAACTCCTCAACGCAGTAGGAGTGGGCCTTTTTGGGTTACTACAAGGTTAGGTGGTAGTGCTTTTTAATTTTACCATTGAGATCTATCAGTTGATGTCATAGATGGAGCTTCTTGTTTTGCATTTCCTTTCATTCTATTCTTATGTATTATGATAGATGGTTATACCTATATGATGGATGGTTATACTTATTGTATGTACTTTAATTTCATGGATCTTTAAGAGATGATGTAATCTATTTTATAATGTATATTCTGTTAGCCTTTTATACCCTATGACATGTACAGTGGATGATTGTGCATTCTGATTATTGCCAAGTGACATTCGAGACAAATGTGAATTATTTAAATAGATTTGAACTTGTAATGTGGATGTGTTATATCTTGGATCTAATATTATTTAAATTGAAATGTGATTCAACATCATGTGATCCTTAAGGAATGTAATTTTTTTATGTGTTACATATATATGAATGTATGTTATTACTTCTTCTATTTTCTAATTGTTGTTATATGTTATTTTAAAATAAAATGTTTGGCAAACTTAGTAAAGCTTTATGTTAGTTCTTTTGGATCCCTTGGTGGGGTGTTACAACTGTTGTCATCATTATTTTTATGAATTATCTAACATGAGGAAGCAGAGATGTCATACACCACATTCCCCATTGTTCCCACTGCCTTCTTTGTTCACTTCCTCAATTTGCAATTGGTGGGAAAGGAGCATTTTTTTTGGCAACAATTCTCTTGCTTCTACCATGCCTGGGAATCATTGGTGAGACCTTTGATTTGTTCTTATAGCTCCATGTTCTTATGATTCATTTGTAGGAGCTCCAAGCCCTTCTCCCATGGCTTCCATGAACTGTTAATGTAGTAGAGTGTAGTAATGCCTTGCAATGATTTTTTGTCATTTTTAGTAAAATTTTCCTCACTCATCCATCCTAAGGAGGAGGAATTATAGAGAACAAATGATTAAAGTTTTGGTAGAATATTATGAATTATACTGCAATGATCTAATATTCTTAATATTTTATTTTGTCTATGTTTATTTTGTTAGAATCTGATAAGATTAATAACCCAGAAAACTAGTGCAAAGAATAAATATCTAAACTATGAATGCAAATGATATAAAATCAAAATAGCATCATAGAGTTAGTCTCCAAGAGAGTAATGCAAATGCTGGAAGCAAAATAGCATTAAGAGGATGCAAAAATAAGAGATGCAAATACAAGCCAGGTAGCATGCTTATATAGGCTAGGAAGAGGGAGGAGGTGGCAACACCAACCAATGAGGAGCAACCATCTATCGGACTAAAGATAGCAAAGTATCTTCCCAAGATAGCTAATGGATGCTCACATGTAGGAAGGTGACACCTCACAATCATTCACCTAATAAGACATGCTTTATTAACCTAAGCGAGATTATTAAAAGTGTAGGAAAAACCTAGCAAAATAGGAAAAATAATAAACTACACTAACACCCCCCAATAAGTGAAGCTTAGGTGGATGTAGAAATGGGTCCCGACAAGTCAAGCCTGATGAGGTACCCATGTACATAAAATTCCCCCAAAAGAGAGAGAAAAGAGACTCCCCAAAGAAAATTAGGACTCCAAGTGAGAGGAACCAACCCCCCCAAAAGATGAAGCATCCCGCACCTCCAGCAAAGCTTGCAAATTTTTTCTGGTAGATCCACTTACATTGAACAAGTTTTCTTCCCTTAGGAAAAGGGACAAGATCCCAAGTGTGGTTCCTCATCAAGGAACTATACTCTTCCTGTATAGCTATATCCCACTCAAAAATAACAGAAGCCTCATGAAAGGATTGTGGATTTGAGGCAGTAGCAATGAAGATATGTAGAGCATCCTGGAATTGTGAACAAGTCTGCTTGGTGTCTGATGGATCCCCAACCCAATCACTTGCAAACTGCAAGGTCTATCTAGCCCAAAGTGGACCAAAAGATGGAGAATCTAGAGGAGAATCATCAACCTGTGAATGATGACTAGGAGAGGAAGGAGGTGAGTCCTCTGAATCACTCTCTGCATCAAAAGTGGAGGTAGAAGACTGCTCAAGTGAATCTGACCCATTAGAAGATCTATCATGTATTCCAAGTGACTCCAATGTCAAAGTAGAAGGAAACCCTATAACCATGCTCTGTTGGTTAAGCTGATGCAAGTAGTGGAAGTTAAGATGGCCAAACCACTCATGCCATAATCTGCTCACATCATTAGAGTGAGTGAGTAAAATAGTCAAAGGAGGATCAAGAACAAAGTGAGAAAACATATAAAGTCGTGATTGATGATCTGCTCTCCCAACTGCAACTATAGAATCATTGTGCAACTCACATATCTCAACTGAATCAGGAGTCAAATCAACCTGCTTGCCTAAACTTGTGTGAGTAGGAGATTAGTTGACAATGAGGGTACACAAAGAACATCATGGAATGTGTCATCCCCCACATCAAAAGACCCTCTCCCGCACACCTCAATAGGAGTGTTATCACTCATCAATATAGAAGGCATAGTACATGGCTCCAAGGATGCAAGTTCTTCCTTAGATGAAGCCAAGTGGTGTGAAGTACCTGAATCAAGAACCCAAGTGGATGGTGAGGAAGCAACTGCAAAAAGAGCCTTGCCCTTTCCTTTCCCCTTGCTATTTTCTTTTTCTTTGTTAGACCCTTCATTAGAACTTTGTTTGATAGACTTAAGAACACTGATATTATTCTTCTCAAGAATGTATGTCAAGTGATCAAGTTGTTTCTACAAACATTTATGTTCATCATGACCAGGTCTTTCACAATAGGCACATTTGACCTTTTCTTTCTTAGGCTTATCGCCCTTGGAAGATGGTGTATCAATAGTTGCTTTTGAAGAAATCGATATCTGATCCTTCTTCTCCTTGCTATTCTTTTGTTTCTTATACTTACTATTGTTGTTACTACTTTTTCCTTGTTGTTCTTTTGTGCCTTGGTTGGCAGCCAAGGCATGTGACTTAGAGGACTTAAGAGTGCCCATCTGGATTAGCTTGTCCTGTTCTCGAGTGAGATTGACAAAAAAATCATCTAAAGATGGCATGGTGAATTGAGTACCAAGTGCACCCTTAGTAGCATAGAAGGTAGAGACAAACACAGAATATTTTGAACTTAGCTTAGAGAGAATACTAAGAATCAGTTGTTCATCTTTCTTTTCAATTCCACATTGTTTTAACTGCAGCCTTAGTGATTTCAATTTGGTGAAGAAATCTTGGATTGTGTTGAAACTGCTTGGACTCAAACTAATTAATTCATTTTTCAACATATAACCCCTCATTGAATCTTGTGTGCCAAATAGTGTTTCTAGCTTTGTCCATACTTCATTTGGTGTATCCAAAGACTCAATGTGAAATAGCAAGTCAGGAGAAACAAACAAACACAATGTTCCATATGCCTCATCACATTTGTTAAACCACTTAGGCTTATCTTCATCTTTAGCATGTTCAGTTTCAAGTCCCATAGTTATCCTATTTAATCCATCTTTCCTTAAGTGAATTGTAATGCGTGATTTCCACTCAAAGTAATTGTATGGAGTTAGGATGGGCATATTTGTTTGATCCATGATGAAGAAATGCAGAGAAGAAATGATAAAAAGAAGAGAACCCAGCCACGACAATGCCCCCTCCCCTTTTTACTCAATCATAGAACCCCCCCCCCCCCCCCCAAAAGAAATATGATTTGGCACTTTATTTTAGCGCATTTACAACTGCCACTAGAAAGAAATAGTTAGCGGTCTTGATTTCAATGCATTACAAACCCTCATGAAGAGCATATGCTAAAAGTGAAATTTGGGCATAATAATCACAGAAATAAATAGCACCACTGCGATCTACTCGAAAAAATATGCACTTTCAAAAAAAGAATCACCTCGATATGAGGTCATATGAGAATGTTATGATCTTCCAAAGTTTTCAAAATGAGAACTATGCACAGTCACAACTGAGAATCTGCAATTTTTGAAGAATTCATGCATGAAAATCAAAAAACAACTCCACTAGTGGATAGAGCACAAAAAAATAGCCAAGTTCATAATAAGAATCATCAAAATCAAAGTCTGTATGAGCAAGAACGAGACATTTGAAAACTACATTCAAATCTGTGACTGCCAACGGAGATGGGTATGGCTGTAGCCTTTCATGCTCAATTTTGTAAAATATACAGCTTGCATGCAAAATCTAAAAGATACCCAGATGGTTTTTCGGGGCTGCGAACAAAATCCAGAAAGAATTTTTTTTGTTGATGTATAGAAGATGCTGCTGTAGTGTAAATTAGACGCCTTTCATGATAAAAAATATCTCCAAAAATCAAAAAATGACCCCAGCAACCAAAATATGACATGCAAATATGCAAGTTGGTTGTCATATTTGAGATTGAAACCCTAGAGAAAAACCGTTTTTGTCAAAAAAAATTTGATTCTCAAGATCATCCAAAGATGCAAGAGAAGAGCATACTTCATTTTTCAAAAAACTACAATAAAGTTTATTAGCCCCCCCCCCCCCCGAAT
Organism: Cupressus sempervirens; assembly: GCA_028749045.1. Lineage (NCBI taxonomy): Eukaryota > Viridiplantae > Streptophyta > Pinopsida > Cupressales > Cupressaceae > Cupressus > Cupressus sempervirens. The sequence continues at coordinate 1,067,322 of JAPHAW010000012.1, forward strand.
CTCTCAAATAAGGAAACTAAAATCTACTCTTGCACATAGAAAAGCTCTTATACCATGTTAGAATCTGATAAGATTAATAACCCAGAAAACTAGTGCAAAGAATAAATATCTAAACTATGAATGCAAATGATATAAAATCAAAATAGCATCATAGAGTTAGTCTCCAAGAGAGTAATGCAAATGCTGGAAGCAAAATAGCATTAAGAGGATGCAAAAATAAGAGATGCAAATGCAAGCCAGGTAGCATGCTTATATAGGCTAGGAAGAGGGAGGAGGTGGCAACACCAACCAATGAGGAGCAACCATCTATCGGACTAAAGATAGCAAAGTATCTTCCCAAGATAGCTAATGGATGCTCACATGTAGGAAGGTGACACCTCACAACCATTCACCTAATAAGACATGCTTTATTAACCTAAGCAAGATTATTAAAAGTGTAGGAAAAACCTAGCAAAATAGGAAAAATAAAAAACTACACTAACATATTTACCTTGTGAGTTATAAACTACTTAGTTGTATCATTTTGGCATTGAATATCAATAGCTAGATTCTTTCTTGCTAGTGCCATGGGCTCTTTTATTTGGAAAAAAGGGTCTAAATCTTTTTCCAGTTCTAATAAATATAAAAAAAATTGGCAATTCCAACTAGTGCAAATATAAATCTTAATGGGATCTTTGAGATCCTTGGGGTATTCTAGTCATAAAAAACAACAAATGGTGATTTAGGAGAATGTAAAAACTCACATCAAGATAATCTTCCAAAGCTATGGGCTTATCTTGGTTTAGTGTGAATTATCTAATTAATCTACAACATATAATACTGGCCATATGAATATATTTTAAAAAAATGATGATTTGTATAGATTTCATATTTCATTCTAAAACTCAAACCCTATAAAATAATATGGAAGTCAAATTTTCACCTACAAATCTTGTTCCTAACAATTGCATGGCCAACTGCTTAGAAGAAAGAATGTATGAAAGAACAAGCCAACCTCTAGAAGAAAAGGCAGAAAAAATTGAAGAGCTTATGAATTCTTGTGAGGATGGGTGAGGAAATGACCTCTAAAACACAAGGTATTGAATGAGCATAAGAATGAAAGGAAGAAAGAGATAACCAAAGCACAGGGTGGAAGATAGATATCTAACTCTAGACATGCTACCAAGTAATGTGAAAATATAGATACAGGTATATGCAGGATCATGGTGTGCCAAAAAGTGGCAATGTGGAAAAAATAGAGTTTGAAAATGTCTAAAAGCGTTTCAAAATTTTCTCTAACATTTTTTCACCCAACCTGATACCAAAGCTAAAAAGTTGGACCAAGCCTTATCGGGTATCTAGATACTTGATATTATCATATATCCAATATGAAATCAAATATCCAATAATATCAAGTATCCCATATGAAATCGGATACCCAATAACTGTTCTATCATTTTAAAAGAAGCAACTTGAGGGTTGTTATTTTGATAGTGTTTTACATTTTTAACTCTGATACCTAATTCTAAAACAGATATGCGATATACGCAAGTGAATTTCTTTTTTGCTATTTTCAATCAATTTTATTATAAATTTGTTAGCTATAATTGAATTAGTTAAAATTTAGGTATTTTTGATACAAATTGTTAAAATTTAAGTTTTTTTAGTAGAAATTATGTTTTACAAATTAATAGGTATGGCTGACCAAAATGATGATACTAAGGCAAGAAATATTGTTCCTCATAACCCCCCACCAAATGATTTAGTGCCCACTCAAAATTGTCCACCAAATTATCCCCTGCCCCTTCAAAGCCCTCCTCAAATTGAGGATTTGATATTTAAAAATATCACCGAATTGAGGGCTTTGTGAACAACATATAGTATCGTACTTGCATTGGCTCATATGTTATCCATGTTAAACACCATAGTGGACAACATTGAAACACTTACCAATGAATAAAATGCCACTCTTCATTGGCATGACGAAATGCATGAGATGTTTGATGATGGGTTGGACTACGAGCTTACGGCCCTCAATATAAGTAAATATGATTTAGTTTCCCATTTTGCAAACTCAAAAATTGATTAAATGGTGCACAAATGATGCTATATGTGCAAACTTTTGAGATCAATGGTGGATAGTTTTTGACATCCCTCCACATAGTAATTTAGAGGTGCCATTTTATTTTCTTAGAAAATTGTATGCACAATTTGCGTTGGGCCTCAAGGTGAACTATTGGAGAATGAAGCCCAACATGGGTGTAGGAGGAGGAGCTCCTCAGCATAGACCCTTTTCATAGTGGAAGAAAGTTGGCACTTTTTTCCCCCCTATTGATGTCTCCCCCCTCCTCAAGTGCAGCATCCTGATATCATTGTAGAGGCTAGCTCTTAGACTATTAAAACCATCCATAGATTGAGTAGCCTATTGATATCCTAGGCTAGATCAGTGTTGCCTCCCCATGTTGATGATGCTGGCATGAGTTAATCATCGATGAGCTCATCACATGTTTGTGTGCCTCATACTTGAATAATGTGCAAGACTATTTTTTTGGGTCCCATAGGCGATCTTCCTAAGTATCAGTTTGTATTTGAGAAGGATATACCAGACACATGTGCAGAGGCTACAGGCCGTAATGTGAGAGAGGAGGGGCATGCGGAGGCATGGACTCCTTCTATATCGATACATACATATACATTTTTTTGTTATGACATATGTGATTTAAAGTTAATCTATATAATAGTGTAATTTTAATTTTTATGCCATACTAACTTATACATGTATGTGATCTTCATTCATGTTTAGTTGATGACTGAGGAGGAGCTGAGATGAGTTGATGATGCCAGCTCTTAGGTATTTCATTTGGCCTTGAGACATCTACGATACATTATGTTGTGTTCTCATTTTTTTTTCTATTTGATATTGTAGAATATATGGTTTCTAATCTTTCTTTTTTCTTCCAGGTATCAGTTGTCCCTAGGGGATAAAGTGTGGGGGATGAGCCAAGATCCATTGACAACAAAAAATTAATTAGGTTCTTTTTATTTGATTAAATATCGATGCATTCTTGTAAAATGTTTCTGGTAATGAAATTTAATTACATTCTTTATTGTATAGGGTGTGGCTACTGGTGATGATCCCATGTAGATTTCACGTCATAGATGCTTTGGCATTTCCATTTGTACTGAGAGCCCCATTGTCTGTATAAGTATCATTTATTTTTTATTTTTTATTAATTTTATAAATAAATTCAAATTTTATTTCCATGATATTAACAACTAGTATTTTTTATCTCATAGAAAACTCCTAGTGCACATGAGGTTGGATAGGAGAGTTTTTAATCTTTGATGATGCAGCCACTATATCCTGAGGAGGAACCAACATAGGTAAATTGTAGTTTGAATTCTTGATTATATGTTATAGGTTTAGCATGATATGAATTATAATGTTATAGTTTAAGTTGTAGATTCATCTAACAAACATATTTGAACACACACAGGCCACAATTAGTGAGGTACAAGCATTGCTGAGGACATATGAGAGGACTTCTAACTAGCACAGAAGGTTGATGAGAGAGGTATTTATGATGAAATTTTAATAGTATAAATCTTCACTAAAAAAAATCATTATGCATTTGAGTAATTCAATGTTAGATACAAAGAATCATATAAATTTAGTAGTCTAACTTTGGGTTTTCCTTCTTTGTTTATGTAGGAGACATCTAATCCACCTAGTGTAGTGAAGAAGCTGCATTTTGATCATCCACTAGAAGCCTAGGATAGTATATTTGTCATAGGATGTGTCATGAGACATTTTGAGATGGTATATGCCACATTGTTTATAAAAACATTGATATTATACACATTTTTGATGGCATGATCAACCACATTTTGTATATGGATCTATGTATTTTGATATATATTTGTGTAATTTGTCTATGGATACATGAACTTTGATATATATATTTACGTGATTTGTCTATGGATACATGTATTTTGAAATATATTTTTTTCATTTATTTGCACAATGATATACATATTGATTTAGTATCTAATATTGTTCAATTTATCGTGGATCATGTGTATTGTTCATGTTTATGGAGTGGGTAAAAGCACAAACCTGTGTCACCTTTTATAAAGAAATGTGATATCAGAATGTGACAGTTCAACATTAATGACAAAAATAATGGTATTTGTGTTTAAAATATGAAGATGATATAAACTGATGAAATGTGTAGAATCGGATGAATTTTATGCCTATAATTTTTATAATTTGTTTGAGTAAGAATTTATTCATTTTATTTTATTTTGAAGTCCCTTTTTTAACTGTAAAAAATATAGGGTGTAGTTCCCGACAAACAAGTATATGCAAATCATCTTTTCTTGTTCTGATTTGAAAATATCTTATAGATGACATGTATAGCTAGTGAACAAAAAAAGAACCAATTATTTTTTATGTATATTTTCTTTGTTATAAGTACTCAAGTTTGACCTTATCAGAATCCAATAGTTTTTTTCTCCCGTCAAAACTTCCCTATCAAATCTATACCTTCTTGAAAAAAAATTACATATTTGTGAAGAGGATTCTCTCCTCTAGAGATAAATATAATTTATTTATTTTTTCGATATGATTGACTATTTTTTTTCCTTTTTTGAGGGAGCATCTTCTGAAATATTAAAATATCGACTTACAATACTTTGAGATTATAACATATTATAACTAATCAAAACACTCAAAAATTTATATAATGATGATATTGAATCTAAGACCTATAAAAGGGTATTTTTAGTTTTTAAAAAAATTGAGTTTTGATAGAGAAATGAGATTTGACCAAAACAAGTTTTGGTATCACAAACGGTGACACAGATCTATGCTTTTACCCGAATATCATTAATTTTGATCATGTTTGTTATATTCAATTCAAATGCAATAATTTGTGAATAACATTTTAACAACTTTTATTATCAAATTTGGATGCTATGTTTAATTTGAAGTGCTATCATGAGTTATATCTTTTCTATCAAAAATTCTATAGTTAATATATGAGAGTTCACTTTCTATCATGTGATTCAGAGTAAGGAAAATAGGGAAACCTTATTTATAGAGAGAAACCATAGAAATGAGTGACATATGGAAAACCGTTGTTTTTAGGTTGTTGTTTTAGTTTTAGATTGGATTTATTCCTTATCTTGGTAGAATGATGCAGAGCCCTTCGATAAACTTTTAATAAATAGTAATTTAAGTAAGGGGATTCACAAAAGGATGGTAGTCTATCAAGGAATTGGGATGAATTCAAAGGTTTCAACAAAGATCCATTGCATTTTAGACAATAACATCAACACACTTTTTAACCTCCTACACAAGGTTCACATAACCCCAAATCTGATTTTAAACTCCACCTTCAACCTTGAAACTAACTCTAGGCTTCAAATCTAATCTCAACACACTTAAGGACTCCACTCCTCAACCATGGATTCTATTCCCAACCATGAACTCATTCCTAGACTCGTAATCTTTGATAACTAGCCCTTCATTTTGTTACTATCCTCATACAACTTTTCAATTTCAACATAACCTCAAAATATCCCAACTTAAGAAACTTTATTGGATCAAACCTTTTTAACTTGGTTCCCCAATACCATATCCATATGAATAACATCTATACATTTCTCACATTGATCAGATTTCCCATACTGATCCGCTTAACAAAACTTAGGAACCAAATCATCCAAAACATACCTTCTTGTTGTCCTTTGTATAGACCCAAACACAATCATTCATAACTCTTGAACCATACTTCATTTACTCAATCCAACCATCAAGTAATGCATTCTATCATTATATAAACTAGCTTCATTAATGCATTCTATTATTTCACACCTTATATAGGTATTTCAACCCTTGTATGGTCATGCTCAAACCCTTAACTAACTCTTTGCACTCATTTTCACTTTGCAAGAAAAAGTTGCAAAAATTACAAAATTGAAATTTTGAAACTTTTTTAATTTTGAGAAATTTTTTATATAACTTTAAATTATTAATTAGATGAGTTCACTAAACTTGGTAATGGGTTATCAATAGCCCACACGAGCTCCAAGTTATGACCCTCAGAAGATTGACCTCAATACGCACTTAGAGCACCTTGGAGACTCCTCGGTATGGGGTGGCTGTGGATGATGGAGGCTCTCTATGGCTAGAACAATGGTGTCACTAGGGTTCACTAACCCATCTAGAGTTAATGGCACTAATGATTTGATGCCAAGATTAGTGGTTTCAAAGTTACGTTGTGGTGCACCTATGAACTGAGGCACACTGGACATTTTGGCATCGAGCGAGATCGCTATGCCGAATCCAAACAGAATGTGATCTCTCAAAAATGAGATAGGCTATTTTAGGCCTCAACATGACTATCTTGTAGCATTTTAAATTTCATTGATAGCCCTCACAAGCTCTGAGTTATGACCCTCAAAAGATCAACCTTAATATGTACTTAGAGCACCTTAGAGACTTCTCAGTATGGGGTGGTCGTGGATAATGAATGCTCTTCATAGCTAGAAAAAGGGTGTCACTAAGGTTCACCTACCCATCTAGAGCTAATGGCAATGATGATTTGATGCCAAGATAAGAAGTTTCAAAGTTATGCAATGGTGCACCTATGAACTAAGGCACACTGTGAGTTTTGGCATCGAGGGAGATCATTGTGCCGAATCCAAATGGAATGTGATATCCAAAAAATGATATAGGTTATTTTAGAATTTGACATGAATGTCCTATAGCATTTGACGTTTCATCGATAGCCCTCATGAGCTCTGAGTTACAACCCTCAGAATATCAACCTCAATACACACTTAGAGCACCTTGGAGACTCCTTGGTATAGGGTGGTCATGGATGATGGAGGCTCTCTGTAGCCAAAAAAAGGGTGTCACTAGGGTTCAATTTCCCATACAAAATGAATGGTATTGACACTTTGATGCCAAGATTAGCAGTTTCAAAGTTATGCTATGGTGCACCTATGAACTAAGGCACATTATGAGTTTTGGCATCAAGCGAGATCGTTGTGTCGAATCCAAATAGAATATGATCTGTTGAAAATGAGATATGTATTTTTGGCCTCAGCATGACCATCCTGTAGCATTTGAAATTTCATCGATAGCCCTCACAAGCTCTAATTTACGACCCTTGAAAGATCAACCTCGATATACACTTAGAGCACCTTGGAGACTACTCGGTATGGGGTGGCAGCAGATGATGGAAGCTCTCCATAGTTAGAACAAGGGTGTCACTAGGGTTCACCTACCCATCCAAAGCTAATGGCACTGATGATTTGATGCCAAGATTAGCATTTTCAAAGTTACATTGTGGTGCACCTACTAACTAAGGTACACTGCGAGTTTTGGCATCAAGCGAGATAGTTGTGCTGAATCCAAACAAAATATGATCTCTCAAAAATTAGATAGTTTATTTTAGGCCTCGACATGATCATCCTATAGTATTTGAAATTTCATTGATAGCCCTCATGAGCTCTGAGTTATGACCCTTGGTAGATTGACATCAGTATGCACTTAGAGCACCTTGGAGACTCCTTGGTACGAGGTGGCTGGAGACTATGGAGGTTCTTTGTGGCTACAAAAAGGGTGTCACTAGGGTTATTATTAAAAGAAAAAGCATTATTTTTTACCTCTCTCAAATTTTTAGCATTGGGCACAATGCAAGTTTGGTGTTAGTATGTATTAAAATCATCATTTTTTAGGTCTCGCCACATAAATTGCATTAAATAAAATCATCTTTGTTTCTTACAATTAAATAAAATCATCAATAAAATCATCATTCCCCTATGGTGCAACTAATTCAAAGACATGTCCTAGTTGAAGAGGATATGATAGATGGTTATGCTCAAGTGAACTTTCCATGTCATCATTTCTGATAGAGGGTATGGTAGACAATGGAGTAAGATAATATGAAGCCCATATGTCCACCCACTCACTCGACTCATAGTGATCCTAATCACACTAAAAAAAAACTAGGACAATAGAAAGCTAGTTTTCATGTCCAAATGGTCCATGTACTAGAATTAGAGCTCTGGAATGAATGCATTTTTAATGAGTCTCTCACTGTAGCACAATTCAATCTATCACCTATGGATACTTCCTCAACCAACCAAAAGAATCTGCATACTACTGAATCAAGAGTCCCCCTTGTGATAATATTTAACTACACCAATCAACAATGCTATGACCATCAAGAAGCTCTACTCTTGAAATATTCAATTGCTCCTTAACTAGAGCTCTCTTCACACATACCCCTGCTCTTTCATGTTCCCCTTTCCATTGTTTAGACTCAAAAAAACTTCAAATGTGAGGCAACCCCCCTCTTTACATGCATCCTACACAACCAATAAAACATGAAAGCATTCTTGAATTGACCTATACAATTATCTGACCAAATGATATGCCTATCCATAACAATTGCATGATCTTGTAAGAAATAAAAATAATTCTTGAAACAATGTTGCACAAACTCATGAGAGTGAGATCTATCATCACTCATATAAAAATGATACTCTCTAATAATCTTTCAATTATCTTTCGCACTATAAGGGGAATGTTTATATGTTATGTGGATAAAAATAGCAATCTAAATGGAGTTGTAATACTAAGATTATGTCTCATTTTGAGGTTGCAATGTGTAATTCTCAGCAAAATCACAACTAATATAATAGTGTCAATGGAAAAAGTCTCCTTACACATTCTAAATTGTTGATCCAATGACTGAGACCTATAACTACGTCTTGCATACTTGTAGAAAATATTTGTCTTGAAATTTAAAATAAAACTAGCCACACTAATTTCTTTTGCAACAAATTTACTTCTAGAGCCCTCACCCCCACTCTTCAATGTGTATTTCACCATTTCATATACTTTTTTTTTACTATTGTCTTTCAAGCTTGGATAAGCCACCTCATTCTAAACAATTCTCATTTAAGAAAGCATTTATATAAAAGAAACAACCATCAACTCTACGACATAAAAATTGATCTAGCAAGTCTCTTGATGATTTTGGAAGACCATTAGCATCACAATTCTCCAACATTTCTTTACTATGCAAAGTAGAATGGATGGAGCATAATAGTTCATGGTGAATAAATAACTCAACATGATATTTGCAATGACAAGTATTTCAAATTTTAAGTGGCACATAATAAAATGACTTCAAAGATTCAAAAGCCTTTTGTGATATATGAAGACTTGGATGACTCTCTCTAAATTTTTTGAACAACATAGTTTGAATTACCTCCAAATAATGTTTAGAATGTGGTGTGTGGTCTTTGATGTCAAATTCTCAACTTTAACATGTCTTTAATATTGAGTGACACTCTTAAACTAGAGTGCCAAAATTGTGTAATTTCTTTCTTCACATCATCAGATAGCTTATTATCAAAACATGGAAGTCTCTCACGAAAAGCCTATGTTTCATTTTGAAGAGAATGATCAATTCTCTCTCATCTACTAAGTGCTTTTCTCAAAGTAGTATGATTTAGGTTCAAGTCAATACAAATTTGTCTCATATATCTACCCTTTCTCAAATAATGACTTACCAAAGAGGTTGTAATAACCCTCTGAGCATCTCTCTTATCCTTCTCCCTACTATTTTTTCCAATGCTATTGAGAGCACTAAAACGATTCTTCACAATAATGACATTTCTTTCCAATTTTTTTATTAACATGAATCTTCAATTTGGAAAGCATACGTCTCATCTTTTGCATCTTTAATAAGTCCATAAAAAGTTGAGATTGCTCCACCACTGTGTAGTTGTCAAAAAATATTTTATATAGTCTTGAAGCCCATAACTGAATGGTTCTTTCTGATTTTCTTACTTGCAAATTGGTAATAATCCTTTCATCAATTTCAATTATCTATTTTGGTGTTCTAGAACCTTCAAGTCAATTATAATTAGGAGATATGTAAGGTTCTTGTACATTTTCATGTTCGGCATAGTCAATCATGCAATTTACATTATGACCTGGTAGCATTTCATCCTCTAAATTTTTATTCTCTTAATTTTCAATCCTAACATTATTGTTATCAATTGGTACATTTTCATTCCCCAACTACACATATTCATTATCTGACTCTATGATTTCACCTTCAACCAATACATTGTCAACTTGACTCACATTTAACATACCTTGTATTTACCTTGTCCCTTTCCTTATATGCCAATATGTCTTAATTGGATACCTTCCTTTTGCATTTATCCTTTTGATAACTACTGCTCCCCATTTAGATGACAATATCGAACACCTAATGATATATTATAAAACCCTTTTCGATCATTTGGGCCCCAAAAAGTCAGTTTTCCCAAAACCCGTGAAAATGGTCCACAAAAAGTGATTTTGTCAAGTCTGCAGTGATAGGGAATATGTTGAAAAAATCATGCCAGTTTAATCGGGTACTCGATCTAAGATTAGATACCTGGTATCAAATTAGATATCCGATATTGATTCCCAAATTTTGGAGAGAATTATGGGCAATGAAAACAAATTTCATTATATATGATTAATATATATATAGTTTTTTTTATATATGATTTATTTACGATTATTATTATATATAATTATTATATTATATTGTTATGATTATTATATTATATTATTATTATTATTGCTATTATTATTAAAATATAATAACGTAATATATGATATTATTGTTATTATTATTATTATGACCTATGATCCATTTGGTTGGTTCCAATGTGTCGAGAGGGGTCATAGGTTAACCTATAACCCCTCTCAATGTATTTCATAACAATATATGTTTGGTTGGTTCCAATGCATCGAGAGGGATCATACGTTAACTAATGACTCCTCTCGATGCATTTCATCACAACATATGTCCCTAGGGCCCCTAGGGACACATTTGGTTGGTTCTAATGCATTGAGATGGGTCATAGGTTAACTTATGACCCCTATTAAAGCATTTTGTGACAACATGTGTTCCTAGGGGCTCTTGGACCCCTAAGGATGCATTTGGTTGGTTCCAATGCATCAAGAGGGGTCATAGGTTAACCTAAGACCACTATCAACATATTTCATGACAACATGTATCCCTAGGGGCCCTAACACCCCTAGGGATGCATTTGGTTAGTTTCAATTTGTTGAGAGGGGTCATAGGTTAATTTATGACCCCTCTTGACACATTTAATGACAACATATGTCACTCGGGGCCCTAGGGCCCTACAGACACATATGGTTGGTTCTAATGTGTTGAGAGACATATTTCATGACAACATATGTCCCTAGGGGCCCTAGGGCCACTAGGGACACATTTGATTGGTTCAAATGTGTCAAGAGAGGTCATAGGTTAATCTATGACTCCTATTCACACATTTCATGACAACAACTGTAGGGCCCCTAGGGATGAATTTGGTTGGTTCCAATGCGTTGAGAACTATCGATGCATATCATGACAACATATGTCCCTAGCAGCCATAGGACCCATAAGGACCAATTTGGTTTGTTTGAATGCATCGAGAGCAGTCATAAGTTAACCTATGACCACCTCAATGCATTTCATGACAACATAAGTCCCTAGGGGCCCTAGGACCCCTAAGAATGTATTTGGTTGGTTCCAATTTAACTTATGACCCCTCTTGATACATTTTATGACAACATATTAGTTGGTTCTAATGCATCAAGACGGGTCATAGGTTTGATGCATTTCATGACAACATATGTCCCTAGGGGCCCTAGGGCTTCTAAAGACATATTTGGTTGGTTCTAATGTGTTGAGAGGGGTCATAGGTTAACCTATGATTCCTCTCAATGAATTTCATGACAACATATGTCCCTAGGGTCCCTAGGGCCCCTAAAGATTAATTGAGTTGGTTCCAATGAATCGAGAGGGGTCATAGGTTAACCTATGACCCCTATCGACACATTTCATGATAACATATGTCTCTAGGGGCCCTAGGATCCCTAGGGATGCATTTGGTTGCTTCCAATGTGTTGAGAGGAGTCATATGTTAACCTATGACCCCTATCGACATATTTTATGACAATGTATGTCCTTAGGGGTTGTAGGACCCCTAGGGAACCATTTGGTTGGTTTGAATGCATATAGAGGGGTCATAGGTTAACCTATGACCCCTAGGGACACATTTGGTTGTTTCCAATGCATCAAGAGAGGTCATAGGTTAACCTATGACCCCTCTTGATGTATTTCATGGAAACATATGTTCCTAGGGATGCATTTGGTTGGTTCCAATGTGTTGAGAGGGATCATAGGTTAACCTATGACCCCTCTTAATGCATTTCATGACAACATATGTCCCTAGGCTAGCTAAGGCCCCTAGGGACACATTTGGTTGGTCCCAATGCATCGAGAGGGGTCATATGTTAACCTATGAGCCATCTCAATGCATTTCATGACAAAATATGTCACTAGGGACCCTAGGGCCCCTAGGGACCCATCTGGTTAGCTCAAATACGTTGAGAGGGGTCATAGGTTAAGATGCATTTTATGACAACGTATGTCCCTAGTGGTGGTAGGACCCCTAGGGACACATTTGGTTAGTTCCAATGCATTAAGAGGGGTCATAAGTTAACCTATGACCCCTATCAATGCATTTTATGACAACATATGTCACCAAGGGCCCTAGGGCCTCTAGGGATGCATTTGGTTGGTTCTAATGCATCAAGAGGGGTCATAGGTTAACCTGTGACCCCTCTTAATGTATTTCATGACAACATATATCTCTAAAGTACCTAGGGCCCCTAGGGACACATTTGGTTGGTTTCAATGCATTGAGAGGGGTCATAGGTTAACCTATGACCCCTCTCAATGCATTTGATGACAACATATCTCTTTATGGGCCCCAAGAACCATAGGGACACATTTGGTTGGTTCCAATGCATCAAGAGGGGTCATGGGTTAACATATGACCCCTCTTGATGCATTTTATGACAACATATGTCTTCGAGGGCCCTTGGGTGCTTAGGGACCCATTTAGTTGGTTTGAATGCATCGAGAGGCGTCATAAGTTAACCTATAACTACTATTGATGTATTTCATGACAATATATGTCCCTAGGGGCCCTAGGACCCCTAGGGATGGATTTATTTTTTCAAATGCATTCAGAGGGGTCATAGGTTAACTTATGAGCCCTATCGATGCATTTCATGACAACATATGTCTTTAGGAGCCCTAGGGCCCCTAGGAACACATTTGGTTGGTTTGAATGCATCGAGAGGGGTCATAGGCTATCGATGCATTTCATGACAACATATGTCCGTAGGGGCCCTCGGATCTCTAGTGACCCATTTGGTTGGTTGAATGTATCGAGAGGGGTCATAGGTTAACCTATGACCCGTCGTGACACATTTCATAAAAAACATAATTCCTTAGGGGACCTAGGATGGTTGATTCCAATGTGTTGAGAGGGTCATAGGTTATCATATGACCCCTCTTGATGCATTGAAACCAACCAAATAAGTCCTTAGGGGCCCTATGGTCCCTAGGGACATATATTGTCATGAAATGAATTGGAGGGATCATAGGTTAACCTATGACCCCTATTGATAAATTTCATGACAACATATGTCCCTAGGGGCCTTGGGACCCCTAGGGAACCATTTGGCTAGTTTCAATGCATTGAGAGGGTTGATAGTTTAACATATGATCCATGTCGATGCATTTTATGACAGCATATGTCCCTAGGGGCCCTAAGACCCCAAGGGACAGAATTGGTTGGTTCCAATGTGTCAAGAGGGTTCATAGGTTGACCTATAACCCCTCTTGATGCATCTCATGACAACCTATTTCTCTATAGTCCCTAGGGCCCCTAGGGACACATTTGGTTAGTTTCAATGCATCTAGAGTGGTCATAGATTAACTTATGGCCCCTCTCAATGCATTTCATGACAATATATGTTCCTAGAGGCCTTAGGGCCCATAGGGAACCATTTGGTTGGTTTGAATGCATCGAGAGGGGTCATAAGTTCACTTATGACTCCTTTTGATGCATTTGATGACAACATATGTCCCTAGGGGCCCTAGGACCCCTAGGACACATTTAGTTTGTTCAAATGCATCGAGAGGGTTCATAGGTTAACCTATGGCCTCTCTCGATGCATTTCTTGACAACATAAGTCCCTACGGGCCCTAAGACTGCTAGGGATGCATTTGGTTGGTTCCAATGCATTAAGAGGGGTCATATGTTAACCTATGACCCCTATCAATACATTTTATGACAAAATATGTCATTAGGGTCCTTAGTGTTCATAGGGACGCATTTGATTGTCTCCAACTCTCAATGCATTTCATGACAGCATATGTCCCTAAGGGCCCTAGGACCCCTAGGGAACCATTTGGTTGGTTCGAATTCATCTAGAGGGGTCATAGGTTAACCTATGACCCCTCTCAATGAATTTCATGACAACATAAGTCCCTAGGGGCCCTAGGACCACTAGGGTTGCATTTTTTTGGTTCTAATGCATCAAGAGGGGTCCTAGGTTAACCTACGACCCCTCTTGATGCATTTCATGACAACATATGTCCCTAGGGGTCGTAGGGCCCCTAGGGATGAATTTGGTTGGTTCTAATGCATCAAGAACCTATGACCCCTATCGATGTACTTATGACAACATATGTCCTTAGGGGTCTTAGGACCCATAAGGAACCATTTTATTGGTTCTAATGCATCAAGAGGGGTCATAAGTTAACCTATGACCCCCCGTGATGCATTTCATGACAACATATGTCCCTAAGGGCCTTAGGACCCCTAGGGCTATGTTTGGTTTGTTCCAATGCATTGAGAGGGGTCATAGGTTAACCTTTGACCCCTCTCAATGCATTTCATGACAACCTATGTCCTTAGGGTCCTAGGGCCGCTAGCGATGTATTTGGTTGGTCCCAATGCATCGAGAGGGGTCATAGATTAACCTATGACCCCTCTCAATGCATATTATGACAACATATGTCCCTAGGGGTCCTAGGGGCACTAGGGACCCATTTGGTCAACCTATGTCCCTAGGGTCCTAGGGCCCCTAGGGATGCATTTGGTTGGTTATAATGCATCGAGAGGGGTCATAGCTTAACCTATGGCCCCTCTCAATGCATTTTATGACAACATATGTCCATAGGGGCTCTAGGGCCCCTAGGGACTCATTTGGTTGGTTCAAATGCATTGAGAGTGGTCATAGGTTAACCTATGATCCCTATCGATGCATTTCATGAAAACATATGTCCCTAGAGATGTATTTGGTTGGTTTGAATGCATTGAGAGGGGTCATAGGTTAACCTATGACCTTTATCGATGTGTTTCATGACAACATATGTCCCTAGGGGCCCTAGGGCCCCTAAGGGTGCATTTGGTTTATTTAA
Source organism: Cupressus sempervirens (assembly GCA_028749045.1). Classification (NCBI taxonomy): domain Eukaryota; kingdom Viridiplantae; phylum Streptophyta; class Pinopsida; order Cupressales; family Cupressaceae; genus Cupressus; species Cupressus sempervirens. The sequence continues at coordinate 1,082,681 of JAPHAW010000012.1, forward strand.
AAGCATTAAGAGGTGTCATAGGTTAACCTATGACCCCTATCATTACATTTCAATACAATATATGTCACTAGGGGCCCTAGGACCCCTAGGGACCAATTTGGTTGGTTTGAATGCATCAAGAGGAGTCATAGGTTAACCGATAACCACTCTCGACACATTTCATTGCAACATAAGTCCCTAAGGGACCTACAACCCCTAGGGACCAATTAAGAATGCATCAAAATGGGTCACTAGGAGCCCAAGGGACATAAGTTGTCATGAAATGCATTGAGAGGGGTCATAGGTTAACCTATGACACCTTTTGATGCATTTCATGACAATATTATATTTAATAATAATAACAATATATATTATTATATATAATAATATTCCTATAATATTTCTATTTATATTTAATAATAATAATATTTATCATATATATTATTTATAGTTATAATATTGATTATATTTATATCTATATTATATTTAATAATAATAATCATAATAATCATACATATTACTATTTATAATAATAATTATAATCACATATAATAATAATAATTAATAATAATATTAATGTTCGCACTTCCTAAAAATAAATTTCCATCTAAAACCCTCTAATGTTTCCCTCTAAAAGTAGAGTCTAAAATTTCCCTCCAAAATTTCCAATGTGGGTGGTTTCCCTTGCTATTGGAAAATTTGCAGTAATCGGATACCCGATTTCATATCAGGTATCTAATCTATAATTACATACCTAATTTGACTTTGAGTATTTGATTAGGCTTGGTATTTACCAAACCTATTTGGTCAACCCAAAAAAAATGTCTAAGAAGGGTTTCACTGACGCTCAGACTTCAGGTAGCCATCTAACAATGTTATTTTCATCAAAATTGAATGAAATGAAAAGAGGTTTTTATAACACTCTCGAGATTCCATTGATATAATTTCTATCAAATTCTAAGTTTGATAAGTATTTATTAATTAATTTTCAATGAAGATGATTGTAAAGTGTTGATTGACATACTGATTAAAAAATAGCTATAACTTTCAAAGGGTATAAAATTTTTTAAATCTAAAAGTTGCATCACATTCTATGCTTTGCATAGTATAAGGAGAAAAATAATAATTTGGTGAAGTTTTCAATTAGTTAAGGTGGTCAGACATGAGAGTTTTTTTTTTCTAAAAAATTTTTAGTAAAAAAATCATATTTAAATATTTATTTGGAATAAAAATACCCAAAATTATATGTCACATTTGGGCATGAGTCTACTTTTTATATCTACAATTATATTAAAAAATATTATCATTTAATTTTGATTAAGGTGGTTAGACATACACCTACTTTTTATTTTCACCCTAAAATTTTCGTAGTAGTACATTAAAATCCAAACTTTTGACCAATAAAATATTTTTTTCTCTAGATAAGGCCTAGTGGTTTAGAATCTAAATTCAATTTCCTATAGATTATTTTCTTACAACTTTTTGATATAAAGTCTAGAACCACTTTAAAATTATGTGTCAAGTTGAGATACCCCTGATTTGTTGGTTTTTCACTACCACTTAAGGCCATAGTTTGGTTGACCATGATCCTGCACATACCCATACCATATAATCACAGAATGTGGTAACCATAAGTTCTCTGGAAGAAAACAAAACAAAACAAAATATATATAAAATGTATCAAGAGCTTTACTTACTCTCACAACAATCATGTCATGTAGTAATTTCATTGATAAGAATAAAACTCTAAAGAACAATAAATATGTGTCATAAGAATGTTGCATTTTTGAACATCTGCCTGCTCGCATGGCTACAAGATACAAACACATGAAAAGTTGTGTTAACTGGAGATACTAATTTTTGTAAATTGAAAAATGAAAAAGTCTACCGGAAAAACTGGAGCAACTAGTTACAAAATGAGAATAAATGTCAAAAATGTAATTTTAATAGAGGAATTTCTAATAAACATAGGTTAAAATGATTTTATACTCTTTTGGAAACATGAATTAATAGGAAGTAAGAAAGTGAACACTTTAGTCTTCACCAATGACTAGGTGGGACTAAAAAAAATCTCTCCTTTGTATATTTGCTTGCTACAATAAGCTAAGCTATCTTGTTTATTTTATGCATTCATAGTCTACTCTAATTGTTTGGAAAATTTAAGCATATAGAAACTTATTTGACTTGTACAAATATTTGCAGTGTTCACACTTTGCATTGGGGTCAATTTTAATCATCTTCGTTCAAAATCACCAAAATTCTAAATAAATTCTACTTCAAACAATTTGTAGATAAAACACAATTGAAAGCAAGAAAATTAGTTTATTATATTTGTTGATTGTTATTAAAAGAAGCAAGATTCAGGAATAAGATGAAATAATCTTCCAAGTATCACATGATTCCTCTACTTTGTGTTGTTAATAACTTCCAATCCATCAATACTAAGACTAAGTAAGATGAGAACATAACTCTAGAATTAGTCGACTCCCACTCTATCTCATTTTGAGAACAAATAGCATCAAAAGAAAACAACATTTAGTACATTTCCTACTCCAGCTAGAAACTTCATTCCATACTCTTGCAATTCTGCTCCTCGAAAGTATGTATTTAAACTGACCTTGTTTATCACCTCCATCATTTTTATGTATTCATGCACTAGCACCAATTCTCCCTGTTGGCTCTTGATTTAATAGTTTTAAAATTAACCAAGAAACTAGACCCCTATAAGGCTAGACCCTTCTTCTACTTCATGCTCTACAAAACTTAGGCGGGTGAACCTCAAATTCAATTTATATGGTACCAGTGCTAAACATATTCTTGAATCTATTAACAGCAGATGAAACCCTTATTTCTCCTATTGACTCATGCAATAACATAGATTAGCATTAGCTAGATGCAAGACAATGCAATTCATAAGCTGAGTAAGGGCATTCTATTTTAGCTCTTCAACATAAAATATAAAGATGATTTGATTTTTATTTGATTTTATGTGAGTGGGGAAAGTTGGATGAAAACCAAGTATGGACAACAAGCTAATGATCTTTTAGTTGATTGGTGCCTCATCCATTGGGCAATTCACAAATCTTTCTCATGCATTTTTTATATCTAAGATACATATCTTATGCCATGACTCTAGATCTATCCATTTACCTTGTAAATTGGACATCAATGTTCAATCTAAATCTCATTTTTACCTGATATCCTCTTTAATAAACTTGCAACCCTATTCATTTCCTTGAAGCATTTACATAACTCCTTAAATTATAAGCAACAATGAAACACCATACAGTCTTAAGGGACTGCAACTATGACCTACGCTCTTTATTCAAAGATCATAAAATGTTGCAAATCACTAAGAAAGGAGACAAGATCTAAAATGAAACTCAACACTTTTTGTTCTTTGTATTGATTTCCTTGAAATAATACATGAAAATTCATACAATTGACTCACAAAATACCAAATAAACTAGATTGTACAATAAACATATGCTGTCATACAAGAGAGAAAATGGTGGGAATGAGAAATTGATGAGATGGGAAGGGGGTATCATAGCCAAAGAATAGATTCATGGTTTGGAACCAGTACATCCCAAATCTTTCCACTCAGACTTCGTTGATTCTAGAAACCATTTCTACTTCAATTTCCAACTCTTGACCTTTCCAACATTTTCCAACCTACAATGGTCTCACAGTGAAAAAATTAGAACCCCAAATGAAAGAAAGGAAGATCATATATAGGATGAAAGAATTCAATCCTAACCTAGAGATATTTTCATTTCCTCTTTCATTCCACAAAAGATCTGATTCTTTAATCATGTCTCCAACTTCAAATCCCAAAATTCAGCTCAACTGGAAAAACAAATATCCATCATAACTAAAAATTGGAGCCAAATTATACCAGATTTGCATTATATTCTCAAGATTAACCCAACAGACCTTTTACCATATGTTTTTACCAAGCCTATAACCATATTTTCATTTTTTTCCCATTTCACTAAGAAGGCCCAAATTTTACATTTTTGCCTGTAACTTGAACTAGTGAACACCTGTACAAATAAAAACTCCATAATCAAAAATTTTGTCTTCGTCCAGTTTCAATGATATATAATATGCCTATATCTACTTATTGGGAACTCCCAAAATCTTGATTTGAAAATTGGGCTCCTGCTAAGCTTCAAAATTGCACTTGCACAAATATTTAACTTTTTCGACAATTAAAACTATATCTTAAAATTCCAATCTTATTTGAATCCGATTTTATATGTACTTTTTGGGAGAAAATTTAAAAATATATTTTTAAAAAACTTGTCTCAATTTTTGCTCACTTTTCAATTTGGGTCAAACTTCATTGACCACCCTCACCACATGTCATGTTTTGATTGGCTAAATCCTACACAGCTTCTGACATTCACCATGTGGCCGCCACATGCCTACCACATGTCACTTGTCTGTTGGGTCACCATGTTATGTGATGAGTCAGCCATGTGCAATGCGTCACCTGTCCACCTCAGCTCGACACATCAATGCTAACTCATTGCCATGTATTTCCACTTGTCATCATGCTATTGGTCACCTTAATCTCTAATTGGGTCCACACTTCTAGCTAGATTTCTGAATTTTCAATAGGTCGCCATGTTTCTTGCTAGAAAACCTCCCATTTTCCAGTGGCGACACAGTGACCACTGGATTCTAGCACATTTTCTCGCACTTTTTTCTTTGCCACATGAGCATCTTTGATTTGTGTAATTTGGTTCAAAATTTAAATTAAGTCATTCAAGTTGGGCCCACCATGCATTTACTTTGCCTTTAAAAAGGCTCATGTCTTGAAGACACTTATCATCTATGCATTGGAGTATATAAAAACATAACAATATTTCTGGCTGCAAGATGTGGGACTAAAATGATGAATGGGATTTCTCTTTCCTATGCTAGTTGCTTTGTGCAAATTGCCTACTCGTTTTGATTGCTTTCTCCTACCTTCCAACATTTCTTCATTATTGCATTCATCTATGAGTGGACTAGGCATGAAATTTGAAAAGGGCACTCCCCTTCCCAAACTATTGATGCTTTTTGCATATCCCTACTGATTGCAGAGCTCATTAGAGGCTTGAGCATGATGATCAGCCCATAATACTAGAGGGGTACTTGTCAATTTGGTGGACACCATTACACCTTGCTTGCCTTAGTCTAGTAGCAATCTTCACCTCAATTCACACCTCCATACCCTAGGCAATTATAAGCACTAAGGGCAAGGGCATAGAGAGAAAATCTAGGTGGGCAAGCCCTGGTAGATAATGCATGAATACCTTGGTGCATTTGGTCCCAAACTAATGATCCGTTGATTCCTAATCATTCATAAGTTGAGACTCAATGCTTCCATCTCTCTATCCATGGATGTGAAGAGTTGAAGACAAAGGATATTAGTGATAAAAACTTGGCTAAAGAGTAAGGCAAAAAAGAACACGCCCTTCCAATGGGTCAATTGAAGAAAACAAAGAGCTCTTGAAATGTTGTGGCTAGAAAAATTTGATATCATAGGAATTTTATAATATTGTGTCGAATGAAGTAGTTATGCCAAATTCTAGATTCTGCTACATTAGATTATTTTATTTGACAATCAATAAGAACCAGGAGTCTCATCTTTATCAACCTTCCTAGACTTCTTCTCTGATCTATTGGATTCCTCATGATCCATATTAGTAGAAGATAATTTCCTTTTACAATGAGCAGATGCCTCTTCCTTATGCAATATTAGAATATCATCATCTTCATATAAAACCTTAAACCGCTAAAATGTAGAATCATATCCGATAACTTCACCCATATACTTTCTCCAGTTGTATTCATAAAATGCAATTGAAGAACATTAATTTCTATCTTAATGAATTTTTTTTATAATTATATCTACACATTGCCCTTTGGTTGTACTCTTGAAGTAAGACAGAGAACTTATTGACCTAGTTTAAAAACCTTGTCCTCCTTCTCAACTATATGGTCTTATGTTAAGAAGTGGCAAAACAACCAATTTGAAACTTCTAGAGCCTCCTTGAGATCATCTTCCATTGCATGAGTCTGTAGCCCTTTCCTTATAAGCTGCCCCTATTCCACGCATTTTTTTCTCTTTTCATGTGAATGTCATCTTAAAATCTTGAATCCTTTATTGAAGGTTTATTGTAAACATTCTTATTCTTAGTCATGTGCCAATTTTGCAATTTCCTTACTTCTCAAAAGCCACAAGAAATCAAAACCATGAACAAATGTAGATGGAGTGGAAACTACAGGAAAGGATGAATCTTTAAGTGAAGTTTCAATAGTTCATAGTTTATTTCCACCGAGATGTAGTTCTTCAATACTAGGGAGTGATCTATTTAGCTTCTCAACCTACTCCCACGTTATGCCACAGTTGTTATGCACCAATATGTGCAGATTGGAAAACATAGGCAAAAGATCTAACCCAATCTTTATATGACGGTCACTTATATCAAGAACTCTAAGAGTTGGAAGTTGTTCACAAGTGAGACCCAATTCCTGTCTACAAATTGTCAACTTCATGATGTGAAAAGTGGTGGAGGTATGCAAATCATTTGATATCTCTTCCATGAGTAGAGTTTTTATTGGACATTTTCAATTCCCAATTGTTACATTCATCTCATGGAATCAGTCAGGCCCTAAATGGATCCAGCTGAAAAAAAAATTCATTTTCAAACAACTAATATTTCAAATTGACCCATTTAACATGTATTTTTTATTATAATCAAGTTTGACCACTAAATAATATAATAAAACTCATTTTATCATTAATCTACCAAAAAGTGTGACTTTTGACTAACAGGGCCTATCAGTTAGCTTTAAAATTTGACCCAATCAAATAACTGGGCTCTAAAATTAGACAAACTAATTCTCTATTTCACACAGTTGTACCATGTCAAAACTCATCTCATGATGAAATTTCAGTCAAAAGATAGTGACATTTGAAGTTGCCCTCTTAGAACTACCTGCAAGAAAACATGTTAGAAAACAATAAGTCACATTATGTTTTGGCTTTGAAAACTAGGTAAACCGACACTTAGGGAAACAAAAACTAGGAAATTGGTTCACTTTCATGAGGAAAAAATAAATCCTAGATTAGGGCTCATAATGAATAATTGGGCACATTTGGAGAGTGGTCAAAGTAAGCTACTCAAATTTGCAGAGCTGGAAACAATGGCAAAAAAACATTTTTTGCAAATGGAATGGACCTGGGAAAATGTGGACACAGATTCGTCAAGATTTGAAAATTGGAACACTTAAAGTATTTTCAAAGGAGAACATAGTGGTACAATCCATTTTATTCATCTATCAAAAATTTTAAGAAATGACATCATGAACAGGGGTAATGACCAATCAACAATTGTTGACACCAGTACAACAGCACAAATTTCATTTGAAAACTTATCAAATGGAGTTTTCATAAGCTCAAAATTGAAACATAGTAAGTATTTGACCTATAAGATGTATTGAAAAGGTAATTTTCTTATTTTGGTCAATTGGGTCAAAGTTACAAGAACTCAAATTGGGCCTCCTAGAATTCTAAACAATTCCCATTAGCATGACAACAATAAATTACCAACTTTGAGGGATTCAAAACCTAGTCAAAAGGATTCAAAACAACTTGAAATATGAAACATAGGTTCTCTAGTATGGACACTAAAAACTCCCAAAGTGGTGAGTCATGAAACATTACTATGTGCAATATATTCAATTGCAAACACAACCTCCTATTGTTGTTTGACACTTTGACAAAAATGCAGAATTGGACATTGCTCAAAACAAGACTTCACGAAGTGGCTCAAAATAGAAATTTATCTTCATGGAACACATATATGTACTAAATGAAAGGTGTTAGAAACATTAAACACCTCTTAAGCCTCACAAGTATAGTTGGGAACACATGCATTAGAAAGTATTTATAGGGCATTAGTTTTCAATGTTACTCAAAATCAGGGCTTCAATTTTAAGTCCCAACACTCCCCACCAAATAACCTAAGAAAAAACATAAATAAAATTATTAGCATGCATGAAAAATGTTAAAGTATATGGAGCCACATGAATTATTTGAAGGTTTCCAGCTACCAAAGATAGTTCTCTAATAAGGTGGACCATTAACATTTTTCCTAATTTTTTAAAGCTAAAAATAGAAAAGACTACTAGCAAAAAGAACTATAGCCAATCATAAAATAGTAATAAATACATAAAATCCATTTTAATAGAACTATTTCATCAAACCATAGGTTAAATGATTTGGGCACAGTTTTCAAAACACAAATCAATTGTAAAGAAGCAAGTGAAAACTATAGTCTCCCCCAAGAGATGGGTGAGACTAATAAGTTGTAAAAATGTCCTTTGACCCTAATAAATGCTCATATATATATATATACATATAAAATCCTATTTTTTTTATTAAACTTGATTTAAATGGTTTATTTGACTCTTCAATTTTCATACTTCAACAAATTAGTTATTCGAATAGATGTGTACAATAAAGAAAAAAATCCTTTTTATTTCTAATGAATAAGAAAAGTCATGTTTCAATTATATACTAATGATAGGACAAAGAATTGTACCTTTAGGAATCTACATAGTTACTAGATTAAACCAAATGGAACACATTGCTAGGCATGCTTTACGCCTCTGTAGGATGCCCCTTGGCCTTTTTTTTTTGCTATCAGGCATGGATTTTGTATTTTTTCTCATCTATAAATGTATATATTTTCTCATAATCACCTATGTTTGCGGCTCTTGAGGTAGACTTATAAGCCTTTAAAAAAGTTTTTCTAGTATCTCATGTGATTTGCAACTATATACCCATCAGTTTGGATAATTCATTTTTTCCCCTTATCCCCTCCTTCCCTTCCATGTTTCACAACATCTCTTTAACTAAAAGGAATTTCATATTTAAAGCTTTCTAATTTCCACATTTATTCATTTTTTGATGAATAGTCCTTTTCTATTAATAAATAATATACTAAGATTACAATTCACAAAAAAGGGTTGGGGGATATAAGCTCACCCCACGAGAGTTCACATGGCTAAAGCCAGAGTGATAAAATATTCATCAAAAAATAACATATTAAGAAACCTTAGGTAGCTAAGAAAATGCTTGTTGAGGGAGGTGGCTCATCATGATCACGAAAACACTAATCATGTTTGGGATTGGGGGGCAGGCTTGGAATAGTCCAACTGTCATCAACAATAGTAGTAGAAGGATCAGTGGCCTAGTTAGAATCTTTTGTCTCTAGCTACAGAGGTAAAATTGCTAGATCTAGGTGAGGCCATTTCCCAGAGAGCACCTTTTGAGCACTAGGAGGAGGAGCCAGTGCCACCATGGGGCAAGGAAGTTGAATGATGCCTCCATCCACCATTGCCACCTCTGGGAGAGCTATGGCAGGAAACCTAGGAGCATGGGGTATGCGAATAGTGGATTGAGGATTGGCACTGCTGGCAGTGGCCTCTAGGCATCAAAGTATCAACCAAGGCATTTGGAGGAACTCTGGCAATAGTGCAAGGGGCATTGCCCTAGTGGTTAAGTAGCTCTTGTAGGTGAGTCACCTCCAAGGCCACTTTTTTTTCTTGAACTTAAATCTACATAGTTACATTATTACAAATGTGTGCCTTAGTGTACATAACAATATTAATATCAAGAAAATTATGAGTGAAAAGAAAAACATTTTTATCTTTCCATAGAGTGAACAAAATCTCCATCCTAAAGGTATGCCAAAGCTAGGTAAATTTCTAATGGATTCTAGGGGAATCACCCAAAATAACCATGTGCCAAGAAAAGGATTCAAGCTTAAGTGGCTTTAAAAATTCATGAATCTAATACTAGTAATTTTGAGCACATCAAAAAAACTAGAAAATATGCAAGAAAGACTCTAGTTGCCCAGAAAAAGGGCATCTAGGATCTGGAACCCCAATATGATTGAGCTAAGCTTTTGGGGGATGACCTTGAAAGGCCAAGTACCAAGAAAAATGGGCAATCTTGAGTTCTGTAATAGCACTCCAAATAGTGTCAAAACGCTTTATCCATTGAGAAAGAGAAGATTACAAATGCCATCTCTAGTTGAGTGTGTCCACCATCGGTAGATAGGGAGAAAGTCATCTATGACGCAGACTTGTTTTGGAATTGATGAAAGGAGTGGTAAGATACCACTTTGAATCATGCCACTAAGGTCGAACTAATTGAATACCCACTTTATGAATTAAGTGTACTAGAATTGAAGAGAGCAATAAGTCAAAAGTCTATCGATTTGAATGGGCAAGATGATACTAGACTTGCATATCTTCCCACGATTTGAAACTCATAGAAACCCAAGAGAAAAGATCTTTAGGATTCTTGATGCCTTGTTTGAAAAAAATAGAGCACTAGCACCTTGAGTCTTGGCAAGAGGGGTACCTTGGATAGCAAACAGGGGAGACCACCAAATGTTCTATTGATTCAAAAAGAGTCCATTGCGAAACTCATCACCAGACCAATGAAGTCAAGGCTTGATAGCATCCCAAGCTTTCCATATGCTCTTAATGACAAAAAAGCCCTATATTCATGTTCCTATTTTTACTATTTATGAGGCCCAAAATCAATTTTTTAACAATTTATAAATTTTGACATTCAAAAACTTTGGATGGAAAACATTTTTTTTAAAACTAGATCCAATTATACCTAGTCATGTGAGATTAAATGAATATGGTTGAGTCAATGCCCTTCTTGGTGAGATGGAAATAGTCCTTAAATATTTCTTTCCTACCATGAATATATTTTCAGTTTGATGCTTGCACCTCCTCAAAGTTAATACAAACTTGTATACAACACTTGGACAAAATAAAATAAATTTTATTTTATTTTTATAGGTAAGAGGCTAAAGCCAAGATTAATTATTATGTACTATTATTAATTATTATTTTATTAAGCACGAGTAGATTTGAACTCAAGACCTCTTCAATAAGAGGCTCACAATTTACCATTGTGTTGCAGGCTCTTGCCTACAAAATAAAATTAAATAATGTATTGTATCTATATAAGAAATAAATAAAATTGATTATTATTTCAATATAGAAAAATATACAAATTTTTAAATTGGAAAAAAAATTAAAAATGTAAGTTCACTTTAAAACGTAAAAGTTAAAATACATTCACATTAAGGAAAATAATACATTTTCATATGAACACCATACATATATCATTCTAAAAGATTCAATAGAAAAATATGGTAGATTTCAAAATTCTAAAAATATCCCAAATAAATATAGCAAATAAGAAAGAAATATGATTAAAATGAAAATTATAGGTATTCTAATATAGATTTCAAAATCTCAAAAATAGCACAAATAAATATAGCAAATGAGAAAGACATATGATTAAAATGGAAATTATAGATATTCTAATAGATTTTCTATTAAAAAATGATAAAAATGATCTAATTCTAATTACTGTGATTAAAAAAAGTTAGAAAAATAATAATAATAATTGACTAATTTTATTGAAAAAGGTATTCTAATAGATCAAATATCTTTAAATTCTAATTTAGACAAGTTGATCATCTACCTGTAATCTAAACTCGAGATCTTTTTTAAAAATTTATTTTACTTTCAGGAATTGTTATCAAGGTTGACAATTTTTACAAATATATAAATTTATAAAATTAAAGAATCCAATTTTATTCATTTGGGGGTTCTTCACTATGAAAACAAGGGAGATTATTTGTTCTTATTCAATATTCAATAGGAGAACATCCAATAGGTACCTAAATAATTTGTAAAGTGTTAACATATTAATCATTAGGGTTTAAAAGTTAGGTTAGATATTTTAGTTGTAGCAGTTATTTTATAGCAATTATTAAACTAGTATATGACTACCTTATTTATGTAATGAATGTTGATGAATAGATACAGTAGATTTTTTATTGTTTTATTATTATTTTTCCATTACATTAGGTTTCTAGGCCTAATAGTGGTATCAAAGTAGGATATTCTACCAAGGGGAGGATATTTTGTATATGTCAGATTCAAGTTCAAGTGAGTTCCAGGTTTAGGTTCAAATGAAGAGTAATTACAATGACTCATTGCATACTATAACAATTACAAGTTTATACCATTTTCAAACAATTTTATTACACCTAATGTGTGTTATTATCAAAATGTTGTTGTATGGACAAAACAATTCATAACACCCAACATGTGTTATTTCATAGCACAAAATGTGTGCTCTTATCAAATTACAATACAAATAAACAAGTTTGTAACACCCAATGTGTATTATTCTATTGCACCCAATGTGTGCTCTTATCAAATTGTAACATGAACAATACAAGTTCATTGCACCCAATGTGTGCTATTTTCAGTAATTAAGCACCCAATAGTGAAGAAAGAATGTGAAATATTACGGGCTCTCTTGTTGTTGGCAGCCATTTCCATCAATATGAATACATAGAAAATGAATGATGACTGTAGGTTTAGATTTATGAGTTTATGTTACAAATTTTATATCATAATTGATCAACAATAAAGTCTTGTTTGAATCACTATTTTATTTCCTTTTTGTTTCATTTCAACTACTGTCATATATCAATATTATTGGGTTTGCTGTCACAAAAATTGGGAATTGCAAATCACATATTTTGAATTGCATGTTAATTGGTTTTAATGGAGAAAGGACATTTTTCATTTAACAATTAGTTTTGGGAAAAAATTCTATGAGTTTTCAATTTGAATTGTTGATCGATCAGATTTCAACGATATCTTTATTGGAACCTTTTCGGTTTGAGTTACCAATGTAGACACCTAAATTTGATTACACCGCTTTAGTAATCCTATTTAGTTATCTCTAAAGGCATCATTAATTAAATTCTTATTTATTTAATCCTTTGCCATCCCTAGCTGATTAATTTAATTAATCATCTATAGTCATAATTGATAAATTAAATAAACCCATTATTTATCAATTAAATCCTATTCTTCTATCTAATTCCAAAAATCCCCATTTATTAAATAAATCTATTTGATAAATAAAATCCTCAAATCCAAAAACCCCTAACCTATCCCTAATCCTCCATTTAGCCTAATCCACCCCATCCACCCATACTAAAACTAGCTTAGCCACTAACTCACCCAACCTCATTAATGCCATCCACTTGCACATCTCTAACATTCCTAATCTAATCCTAAACCCAAGCCTAATCCACTCCCTAATGTTGTCACATTCCCTAAACAAGTTTAAGACTTTCTTAAACCAAATCAAAGTCTCCCCTCAAAAATCCCAACCACCAAGTCATGAGTGCTCTTACAAACCATAAAAGACTCTTACAAGCCCACTCATGACTCTTACATCCATCTTCCACACTCTTCCCTCTTCTACACTCATTCCTCTTACATCTCTCTTACATACTCAACCCCACTCATCATGCCTTTAACCAACCCTTTACTCTACCCTCTCACACTCATCCTCCTTGTGACAAGTGTCACCTTCCCATTGGTGCTAAACAAGCACAATCCATGTGCTCCCCTTTGAGTGCATCTTAGCCCTCCTTAACCATCTCCCCATCCTTGCATCTAATCCCTCCATCCCTCTACCCCTTGGCCTATAAATTGAATCCCATCCCAAGCCATTTCAATCAACAATCTTAGAGCTAAAGTTACCATGCCCTTTTGAGAGCCAAAAGCCATACCCATACCCTTATAATGTCAAATTGAGAGCTCACAAAGCTACCAATTTTCTATTATCCATCTCCACCATTGAAGCAACTTTGACCATTTGAGCATACATCCACATCAAAGGACACATCTACAAAATCAAGAAAGCAATGAAGTGCTTCATCCTTTGAGGTTTGTATCTCTTGTTTTTTTTTCTTTGTCTAAGCATATATGTGAACTTAGTTTTGGTTTGTGAATGCTTTCTTTAATGTTAATGTTCCTTGCACACTAAGATCTTGTTCTACAATCAAGAACTATGCAGTCAGCATAAGTAGATTGGCATAAATGGTGTGAAGAGGATCAAAGATTACCTACACTTGTAAGATATTTTTGGGCACAAAATAAAAGTTGTATGTAGACGTACAGATTTGGTTTGGGTTCATAAATTGAATGGTAATGTGATTAAATCTTTGGCTAGATGACATATTATGTTTTCTTTCATAGTCTATTATTTTATTAGTAGATGGAATGGATTGATATATATTGATCATTAAATGTTGATAGACTAGTGATAATTTTTGGTTTCCTCCAATCTTGGTAAAGTCCCTTGGAAACATCTAAAACTTTAAGAAGATTTATGTGCTTTTGGACATAGAGAATATATTGGTCCTGCCACTATTGAAAGCACCTATTAAATGTTTGAATAAACTCAACCAATGTTTATTTTATATGTGTGTGTGTGTGGGTGCGTGCGTGCATGTGTGTGTGTGTGTGTGTGTGTGTGTGTGTGTGTGTGTGTGTGTGTGTGTGTGTGTGTGTGTGTGTGTGTGTGTGTGTATTCTCACAATCTACAAGATGGTGGGGTAACAATGTCAAGAATATATAGTAGAAGATTTGATAGATTTCTAGTGTGGAGAACTCAAAGATTTTATAAGTGCAAAGCCTTGGAAGGACAACTAAAATTATAGAGAAGGAAAATACATTATCTTAATGTGTTTGATGGTGTCTTGATGCGTTGGATACATGGTTTATTATCTACTTGTTAGTGATCAAGGAACAAGGATAGGTATATTTTCTTCATCTCATTCTTGAAATAAGTAGTATGCATTTCATTCAGATTGATGAGATTTTTTTTTTAAAGTTGGAGATAGAATTTGTGGTCTACTGATGCACTCCATCTAACAAACCTAGCAATGAAGATAAATATCTGGTATCTTATCCAATGGCTTATCACATGAACTCATGTTATTAAAATCATTTTCTCTCATTTTCCAAGGGGAGGATATTTTGTATATGTTAGATTTAACTTCAAGTGAATGGAATTTCAGATTCAAGTTCAAGTGAGTACTAGGTTCAAGTTTAAATGAAGGGGAATTACAATGACTCATTGTATAACATTACAATTACAAGTTTATTCCATTTTCAAATAGGTTTATTGCACCTAATGTGTGCTATTATATAAATGTCATATGAAAATAAAAATTCATAACACCCAATGTGTGTTATTTCATAGCACCCAATGTGTGCTCTTATCAAATTATAATACAAACAAAAAAGTCTATAACACCCATTGTGTGTTATTCTATTGCACCCAATGTGTACTTTTATCAAATTGTAACATGAACAATATAAGTTCATTGCACACAATATGTGCTATTTTTAGTAATTATGCACCCAAAGAGTGCTAATTCAAAAGGGACAAAATAAGTCTCAAACTGATACCTATCAAAGCAATAGGCTGAGGAGTTCAAAATACTCCTAATTTCATGTAACCCTTTCCATTTAAGGGGGAGATGTTAACTTATTAATCACTAGGGTTTAAAAGTTAGGTTAGATATTTTAGTTATAGTAGTTATTTTATAGCAAATATTAAACTGCTATATGACTACCTTATTTATGCAATGAATCTTGATGAATAGATAGTTTTTATTATGTTCTGATTATTTTCCATTATATAAGATTTTTGGATCTAATAGTAAACAAGGGAGATGTATAATTTGACACAATTGCTTTTCTTGAATTGCTTTGAAATGATTGGATTTTGGTTCACTACTAATGGTTGCCTACTAGAAAGAAGAGGACGTAATGCTTTAGATGAATACTATATAAGACTATATTCATACTAGGTTTGAAAAAACTCAATTATATACCAAATAGGGGACAACAATTGTTTAGAAACATTTTCATACTCAGATTCACCAAGAGGAAGTGTTCCAAAGTCAGGTAGTATGAATTGGAGGTGATCAAGATCAAGTATCCTCCTCCCCTCTTCATCTACCCACATTGATGTGCTCAAAATGCAATTCCCAACCCCTAAATCATCATCCTATTCAACAATATGCCTATTGTAGGGTAAGTGCACCAAGTTGTTGTGCCAAAAGGGGGGTTACAAATGGACACTTTTTTTCTGAAATTAGAAATTTTTGAACTTCAAGAAGAATTTGAAGATAGTTACTCTCAAAATTTTAAGATCTAACAAAAACAAAAGTAGTATTCCATTGAATCTAGTTTCTAAACTACTAATTTTTTCCCAAAATGCTTTAGTTTTAGGTCCTCAAAAAAGTGGGCCACAGAAAGTGGTACTATTTATTCAAAAAAAATAACATAGTATAAAGTGTGGCCACCCTAAAATTTTAACTTTTTTATTGAAATTATTTAATCTCTCTAGTCAAAAGTTACCTAACACTATGTAGTTTATCCCTAATTTTTTGAGTAATTTTATAATGTTTATTTTTTTAATGAATTTTTAATTGGACACATCCCAAAAATGTGAAATATATGTGTGCTCCCCCTAGAAATGATTGAAAACTAATCTAAAATCAAAACTTCCTTTTTTCAAAGTGTGTAGAATGGAGTCTAGTTTCTAAAAAACTAAGTTGTTACAAAATTTGAGGAACGAGCTAAAATATATAGCCCAATTAGTACATGTTGGTTTTTGACATAAAAATAGACATACATTCAAAAGAAATTAGAGTTGAAAGGTTTGAAATAGTTCAAATAAAAAATAAATTATATGGTTATATAGCTAACACATAGGCCTACAATGTCATGTAACTTGATTTTATTGATGGTTAACCATGAGGAAAATTGAAGGAGAGTACACAAGTCAAATAATCATTTTTTTTATGTTTGTAGCAAAACATGTCTCAGACCAATTCAAAGACTCCAAACCTTTGGGTTAGATCCCCAAGGAAAAACCAAGGCTTAATCTTGGTAGAATGCAAAGCTTTGAATAGTGTGTGTGCACTATAGCTATTTAAAGGTTTTTAAAATGTGGGTCTTAATAGTGCATACATGCTTTAGTCCACACACATTATTGAGACCTAAATTTCAATAGAGAGGGAAGGAGAGAAGCATAGAGGGTAGAGAATGAGAGAGATTAGAAGATGGGAAGAGAGTAGGTGGTGGGATAGGGAGAGAGAGTGAGAGAGAGAGAGAGAGAGAGAGAGAGAGAGAGAGAGAGAGAGAGAGTAGGGGAGTAGAGAAGGTGGTATAGGGAGAGAGGGATGAAGAGAGAGAAAGAGAGAGTAGGGGATGGGAGAGAAAGAGAGATAGAGTAGGGGATGGGAGAGAGAGAGAGAGTAGGCAGTGGGAGAGGGAGAGCGAGAGAGGGGGGTAATAAGAGAGAGAGAGAGAGATAGAGAGAATAGGGGATGAGAGAGAGAGAGAGTAGGAGATGGGAGACGGAGGGGGAGAGAGTGAGAGAGAGAAGGGGGTGGGAGAGAGAGAGAGAGAGAGAGAGTAAGGGGTGGGGGAGAGAGATAGTAGGGGATGGGAGAGAGAGTATGGGGAGAGAGAGTGAGAGAGAGTAGGTGGTATGAGAGGGAGTGGGAGAGTGTGTGTGTGTGTGTGTGTGTGTGTGTGTGTGTGTGTGTGTGTGTGAGAGAGAGAGAAGAGGTGGGATGGGAGTGTGTGTGTGTGTGTGTGTGTGTGTGTGTGTGTGTGTGTGTGTGTGTGTGTGTGAAAGAGAGAGAGAGAGTAGGGGATGGGAGAGGCGAGAGAAAGATCAAGAGAGAGAGTAGGGGATGGGAGAGATAGTAGAGAGTGAGAGAGAGAGAGTAGGTAGTGGGAGAGGGAGAGAGAGTGGGGGAGAGAGAGGGGGGATGGGAGTGTGTGTGAGAGAGAGAGTAGGGGATGGGAGTGTGTGTGTGTGTGTGAAAGAGAGAGTAGGGGATGAGAAAGGGGAGAGAGTAGCCTGAGAGAGAGAGTAGGGAATGGGAGAGAGAGAGGGGGGGGGATGAGAGTTTATGTAAGATGGACAGAGTAGGGGATGGGAGAGAGAGTGTGAGAGAGAGAGTAGGAAGTGGGAGAGGGAGTGGGAGAGGGAGAGAGAGGGGGGATGGGAGTTTATGTAAGATAGAGAGAGTAGGGGATGGGGGAGAGTGTGAGTGAGAGAGAGAGAGTAGGGGTTGATAGAGAGAGAGAGAGAGAGAGAGTAGGGGATGGGAGAGAGAGAGTGAGAGAGAGTAGGCAGTGGGAGAGGGAGTAGGAGAGGGAGAGAAAGTGAGAGAGAGAGTAGGTAGTGAGAGAGGGAGTGGGAGAGGGAGAGTGAGAGAGAGAGAGAGTAGGGGATGGGAGATAGAGTGAGAGAGAGTAGGTGGTGGGAGAGGGAGTGGGAGAGGGAGAGTGAGAGAGAGTAGGGGATGGGAGAGAGAGTGAGAGGGAGAGTAGGTGGTGGGAGAGGGAGAGAGAGAGAGAGGAGGGGATGTGGGAGAGAGAGAGAGAGAGAGAGAGAGAGAGAGAGAGAGAGAGAGAGAGAGATAGTAGGCAGTGAGAGAGGGAGTGGGAGAGGGATAGAGATAGAGAGAGAGTAGTCCAAGAGAGAGAGTAGCCCAAGAGAGAGAGCAGGGGATGGGAGAGGAGAGAGAGAGAGAGCAAGAGAGAGTAGCCTAAGAGAGAGAGATAGATTAGGGGATGGGAGAGGTCTAGACAATGAGAGATAGAGTAGGTGGTGGGAGAGGGAGTGGGAGAGGGAGAGTGAGAGAGAGAGAGAGAGTAGGGGATGGGAGAGGGGGGAGAGAGTAGCTTGAGAGATGGAGAGAGAGGGAGAGAGAGTAGGGGATAGAGTGTGAGAGAGAGAAGGTGGTGGGAGAGGGAGTGGGAGAGGGACAGAGGGGTTGAAGAGAGAGAGAGAGAGAGGAGGGGGATGGGAGTGTGTGTAAGAGAGAGTAGGGGATGGGAGAGAGAGAGAGAGTGAGAGAGTAGGGGATGGGGGAGAGAGAGAGAGTAGGTGGTGGGAGAGGGATTGGGAGAGGAAGAGAGAGAGAGGGGTATGGGAGTGTGTGTAAGAGAGAGAGTAGGGGATGGGAGAGAGTGTGTGAGAGAGAGTGGGGGTGGTAGGGAGAGCATACGATGGGGGAGAGAGAGAGTGAGAGTAGGGGATGGGAGGGAGAGAGTAGAGAGCGAGAGAGTATCCAATGGGGGAGGGAGTGAGAGAGTGAGAGAAAGTGAGAGAGAGTAGGTGGTGGGAGAGGGAATGGGAGAGGGAGAGAGAGAGTAGGGGATGGCAGAGAGAGTAGGCAGTAGGAGTCAAGGGAGATAGATAGAGAGAGTATCCCAAGAGAGAGAGTAGGGGATGGGAGAGGAGAGAGAAAGTAGGGGATAGGAGAGGAGAGGAGAGAGAGTGAGAGAGAGTAGCCAGAGAAAGAGAAAGAGGGAGAGTAGGGGATAAAGTGTGAGAGAGTATGTGGTGGGAGATGGAGTGAGAGAGGGAGAGGGAGGGAGAGAGGGCATGGGTGTGTGTGTGTAAGAGAGAGAGTAGGGGATGGGAGAGAGAGTGTGTGAGAGAGAGTAGGGGATGGGAGAGAGAGAGAGAGAAGGGGGTGGGAGAGGGAGAGGGAGAGGGAGAGAGAGGGGGGATGGAGTGTGTTTCTATGAGAGAGAGTGGGGGATGGAAGAGGAGAGAGAGAGTGAGAGAGAGTAGCTTGAGAGAGAGGGGGGATGGGAGAGAGAGATTGAGAGAGTAGGGGTTCGAAGAATGAGAGAGAGAGTAGGGGATGGGAGAGAGTATAGGTGGTGGGAGAGGGAGAGCAAGAGAGAGAGATAGGGGATTGGGGAGAGAGATTAGGGGGATGGTAGATTGAGAGAGAGTAGGGGATGGGAGAGAGAGTGAGAGAGAGTAGGTGGTGAAAGAGGGAGTGGAAGAGGGAGAGCAAGAGAGAGAGGGGGGATGGAAGTGTGTGTCTATAAGAGAGAGATTAAGGGATGGGAGAGGAGATAGCGAGCAAGAGAAAGAGTAGCCCGAGAGAGAGAGAGAGAGAGGGATAGGAGGGGATGGGAGAGATAGAGATAGAGAGAAAGAGTAGGGAGTGGGAGAATGAGAGAGAGTAGGGGATGGGAGAGAGAGTGAGAGAGAGAGTAGGTGATGGGAGAGAGAGAGAGTACAAGATGGAAGAAAGAGAGTGAAAGAGAGTAGGTGGTTGGAGAGGGAGTGGGAGAAGGAGTGAGAGAGTAGGTGATTGGAGAGAGAGAGAGGGTAGGTGGTGGGAGAGGGAGTGGGAGAAGGAGATAGATAGAAAGAGAGTAGGGGATGGGAGAGAGAGATTGAGAGAGAGACAAGGGGGTTGAGTGAATGAGAGAGAGAGAGAGTAGGGGATGAGAGAGTGAGTGAGATGGAGAGAGTAAGTGGTGGGAGAGGGAGAGCGAGAGAGAGAGAGTGTGTAGGGGATGGGAGAGAGAGAGTGAGAGAGAGAGTAGGCAGTAGGAGAGGGAGAGTGAGAGAGATAATATAGGATGGAAGAGAGAGTGAGAGAGAGAGAGTAGGCAATGAGAGAGGGAGATAGATAGATAGAGAGAGAGTAGGGGATGGGAGAGGAGAGAGAGTGAGAGAGGGTATAGGGAGAGAGAGAGTAGGGGATGGGGATGTTGGGATATGGAGAGATTATTTTTCACATAGTGTGTACACAATATATTGCATACACGCTTTATAGTGCATACGCATTTTATAGTGCATGCACATTATGGTGTGTACACACTTTATAGTGTGTACATGTTGTAGTGTGTACAAACTATATGAAAACATCCAAAAATGGTCATAATGAAAGTTTGGATCCCAACTAATCCATATTTTACATTTTTTTTGTTGCGTATTCTATTATTTTGACAGAAAACTCAAGTTTCATACTGTTGGAAGCTAGCAAACACTATTTGAGGGCTTTTTGAACATTTTTAAATTCTATTTGAAGCTATCAAACACCAAATTCAATAATTGGATACACTTTTTGAAGGCTTTTTGAATATTCTTTCTATAAAAAGGTTAGTGCAGTCCTTTTTAAATATTCTTTTTTATTATATAGAGACAAATTTGATTATAATTTCACATGTTGTTTAATATATAGTGAATTCATTGAAATTTGTATGTTTAAATGAATTGTTATTTGGAAATGGTTAGAAACTTGACAAGTTGTTTAATATATATTGTGTATTTATTGAAATAATTGTAATTTTCATATGTATTTGAATGATTTTTAATTTACAAAATGTAATTAATTCAGATGTTTGAATAATTTGACATATAGAAATCATCATCATGCCAAGGAAGAAATAAAAACCCAAACAATGGAAGAGAGGGAGAGATATTTGGAAATTAAAAGAATTAAAATGAAACTACTATATGAACAAAGAAAATCGCAAAGCAGTAAAGAAGAATTGTCTTTCGAAGAGGAACAAGAACCACCAATACAAAAAAACAAAGAGGAAGAATTGGAAAGACAAAGAGAATGAATGAGACTGTTATGCTCAAGAAGACAATTGAATTGTGAAGCTACACCATCTTCTAATGTTAGAGTCATATCATCATTTCATGTTGAAGAGATGCTAATTTGTAGATCTGACAATGTACACACTCCATCATGTCATGTTGAAGGTACAACATCAACATGTCAAGTAGGTGATATTCCATCTTTTGCATCTTATTACCAAGGCACATCATCTTCAGTTCAAGGTACGAAAAACACTCAACCTTATGTTGATGTTCAAAATGTTGAAGGAATGGAAGATAATATAACACCTTCTAGAAGTCATTTTAGAAGATCAAAATATTTGATTAATATTGATACTAAGATTTTGAAATTAATGCCTTATAAGATTAGCAAGCGTACTTGTCAAAGAAAAGTTAATCATATGTGGAGATTATTCTTTGAAAAATTATATATTATAGGTCAATGCCAATTATTTGTTGAAATGATGAGGAATTTAAAATTTAGGCCTATCATGAAGATTCTTGGTCTAAGAACGATGGACAATTCAAATGAAAAAAGCATAGTAAAGAATCTAATGAGTGCTTATGACAAAATGGGTTCTAAATCACACACTATAGATAGTAATATCACAAGACGAGTACTTACATCAACAATAGTAAGTACCCAAATGAAGAAAACTCAACTTATGAGAAAGACAAGCAAAACATTGAAAATCGGTAGAGGAACTCTAAGGAGTGCCATAGTGAGGCGTGAGAGATTGGAAGATCCAACAAAAAATGAGTTATGGACATTTAGTGATAGACTACTACAAAAGGATAAAGGAATTAGTGAAGCTTTAAAATCATTGATCAAAAATTTTTGGACAAATAACAAGCATGTTTCCCCTAATCAAAGAGATGTTGTAAGAAGGAGGATTGGTAGCCAAAATTGTGATCCACATGTGAAATATTTTTTGTACTCAACTCAAACACAATTTTTTATAAAATTTATTGGTATGTATCCTCAAGTCAAATATTTTTGAGATCGGTAGACCTTTTTATGTGAAGATAAATCACACATGCACAACTTCTTATTGTAGGATACATATTGAATTTTCTAACCATAATGGTGTTTTTAGGCATATATGTGTGGTTTTGCATTCTAAGTTTGTTTTTCAGGATTGTGACACAAATGAGCTATCTAGATCTTCAAGGGAATTCATATCCAACATTTTATGTGAAATAGGGGATGACCAAAATTTTTATAGGACATCATGCTTGTATGGTACATGCTTCTTTTGTGGTTCTTTGCAACTTTTATCAACTTGTGAACATAAGGATAGTACACATGAAATTGGAAATGAAATAGTAGATTATGGAAAATATAAGACAATGACATATGCTCTAAAAGATGGGAAACATGGTAAAAGATGTCATTGAAAAGATTGTAGTGTATGAGTTCATGAAGATTTTTTGTAAAAATATTATTTACAAGTATGCAACGCATACACATAGAGCTCGATGGCTAGATTTGCAATTCAAATTATGCAAGGATACATCTCTACTCGATACAATTTTTTTTGTTGTAGACTTCATAGAGAACTACACACTACAACCACAAAATGAGGTGCATGAAAAGTATTATACTTCTAAATAGGTTTCTATATTTGTTCACATAACATTCATGCATTCACCCATAAGTACAGAGGATAACAAAAATATTTTGAGGGAGTACTATTTTTACATCAGCAATGATTGATCACATTCTACAAAGTTTGTACATGATTTTTTTCAACTATTTTATGAAGATTTGGCTAACAAGGGCATACCATATTGTTAGCAGATTATTTGGTCAGAAAATTGTGCATCTCAATTCAAGAATTCACAGATGTTCTATTGGTTGAGTAGGATGCATAGGTTGTCTAGAATTCAATATATGTGGAATTTCACAAAGGTTAGTCATGGAAAGGGAGAGCACGATGGTGCAGGCGCATGCATCAAAAGAGTCTTAGATCGTGAAGAACTAAAGTACAAAGATAGAGCAATATTGATAGATGCAAAATCTTTCATCTAGTGGTGTAACACTACAATGAGTCTAGGTAAGCAAGGTGAGCCTATGGTTCATAGATTTTTTTTGGTTGATAGATAATACTAACATTGCACCATATGAAGGTTGTTGCATGGTAACAGGATCAAGTGAGTTGCACTCTTTTAGAAGCTTTGATGCAGGTTCATGGAGTATCCATACATGAAAAATGACATGCTATTGTCCATCATGTGTAGAAGAAAATCGGGATGAGCGTGAGTTGATCGAATGGGTGGACAAATGGGATATATGGGTTTTGGGCCCATTTGACACCCATCACCCCCCATAAGCACTAGAACTGGTAGAGATAGATTTATCCATTGACTTTGACTACTTCTCTGATCTAGTGCAAGCTAGTAATATATATATATATATATATATATATATATATATATATATATATTTCAATATGTAACTTTATAACTTTTACCTAAGTATTTTTTGAATTAATGACCACATTTTGTACATTTATCACTGCAGGCCATGTTTTTGCTAGTATTGCACCTGAAGACAATGAAGAAGGGATAGATTAATATTTGTGTCATTCTATCCAAGCCAAACAAAAATTGGATCACTCAGTTATAGATGGTGAAGGTTTAGAGTAACATATTGGTGTGGTGGTTGTAATCAACACATGGCTTAGACAATATTCTATGAAGAATCCTAACTTGTGGTTATTAAAGGATTGGAAAATAGAGAGGAAGATTCTTCATTATTCAAACCTTATTGTCGCATCAAATGTCCACTTGATAAAATATGGTGGAAAACCACATAATAAGACTCTTTGGAAAGTTTTTGAGTCAGACTATGAGGCAATACTTGAGACATTAAAATGTAGAGCAGATCCAATTGGTTCATTAGATTGAATAGGAAGGGAGGGAGAGAGAGAGAGATATATATCTCTAAGCCAAAGAGACACAACCCTCCAATAGGTAATAAATAGTTATTCTAAGAATCTAAAGAAAGTGTATCTAATAAAGAAAAGGAACATCATTGAAGGATCTATATGCATATATGAACATTAACCAATAAAAATATAAAGGAATATAGATATTGAGTATTGTATACAACAAAGATTTTTCCAAACTAGATGCAATAAGTCATTCATAATAGTTAGACAATTAAGAACCTGATATAAATATGAACATGATTATTCTTACATATGTATATAGTATTATTGACCAAATTAGAATTTGCAAAATAATATTGCACATAATATCCATTACAATAGCTCATGGAAGCTTTGTGATTTTAATAGTTATATTCTTTTAGTCTCGAAAATGGACATTACAAATATTTCTCATTAATACTTTACAATAGAAAATGTTTACAAAAAATGGCATGTACTTGTATGAGGACATTATATATTAAAGAAATCCCACACTAAAGCAGTTGGCTAGCCACTCAAAAAATAGTAACTAAATGCAAGTGGGATCATAAAGATACCTTAATAAACTAGTATCCTTTTTACTCAAGCAACATCTTGGTCATCTGCTTGACTAGGACATGTTTGGGAACTGACAATCTCCATTTAAAGGTGGCAATGAGCTTTTTGTTATTTTGTTAAGATCATTAATATATTTTGATGAATGCATAAGGAGTTCATTGATTGGTTATAAGCTTAAGGATAGGTGTTTGGTTTGATTTTAAGTACATTTGTGCTTTAGGAGGGTCTAAAATGGTCATTGGCAATGTATGAGCAAAAGTTGCTAACAACTTTTTAAAGGTTACTTAGCAACTTTTCTTACTTTTTTTTGTTTTTCCAACTTTACTAAGAGGCTAAAAATTCCTAACCAAATACAAATACTGATGAGAAGAATATAAAGGTGATGAGAAACCCTAAATCAAGATTTGGTAAAAGTCATTGTATGGCTAAAGTTCAGAATAGTAGACTATATGCAGCAATCTTTGAGGAATACTCACTTTCATGACTGATTTCTTGTGAATAGACTGGAGTTTTGTGTAAATTTTCAATGCATTAATGTTTAGATTCTTATATTTTTGGTACTATTTTATAAAATTCTTTTCAAACTGTACAGTGTGCTACTAGTTTTGGCATACCATGTAAATTAGGGGTTGTATCTTTGGTTTCCACCATGGGAAAACCATGGAACCTTGGAATCTTGAAGTGTAGACCCCATTTTGTTTGCAAAAAATTGCAGGGCCCTTGGATGCACATGCAACATTTTTTTGAGCTTGACCTAGGCGAATACAATAGTATCCAGCTAGGAGTGGACAACAACAAATTGGCTCTAGAATCTAGAAGAGTGATTTTTAAGCTAATCCCTTTTGAGGGATTAAAGAGGACTATTAGGAGGTTTTATTTTTTGAAGGAGAAGTTTTGATAAGCTTGGGAAGGGGTTTAAGAAGTGAGGACAACAGGGAACCCTCAAAACCCTCAAAAACACTTAATTTTAGTATAATTGTTATACAACTTTTTGGTGGCTCAAGAACCCAAAAATGCTTTAGGGTTGTTCATTGGAAACAATTCTTATTATTACCAAATTTTATGAAACCTTAAGGAAAATTTGGTAAAGGCCCTAGAAATCTACAAGGAGGCCTAATTAGGGCTCCTCTAGTAGCCCTATTTATGAAGGAACTATTCAATCGGTTATCAACCCAACTTGACTATCACTTTGATCATGTGAATAGGTTGTAAAAACTCTATAAAAATCCTCAAAGTCCTTGTTAGAGCTTTTTTTGGTGAAAAACCATAAATAACCCTTATAAGCCTATAGACAGTTGATTGCTAAAGAGAAAACTAGCAATGCTAAAGAGAAAACTAGCAATGCTAAGAAGTTTAAATTCTTGACTTGATGGGTAGGTTTGGGTAGGTTAGGGGATCCTTGACTATGAAGGAATCCTAGAGACCATTAGAGATGTCAGAAAAAAACTTAGATCTAGTTGAGGAGCAAGAGCATAGATTGGCTAGTCTATCCCAAGCTTCCCCACCACATGCCTAGTTTGAGTATCCTAGCTTCCCAAGTCCTATAAATGCAAGGCCATTGATGAATAGAAATTTCTAATTGAAACATTTTTGGTGCTGGAATGAAGTGTGTGACCAAATTTTTTGGCTACTAATGAGCCAATTTGAGGCTTCACTTCACATTGCTCCGTGGATAATTCTATAGCACTTGTTACTTCTTTATCTAAAATTTTTGTGTCTATGTACATGTGCACTCTTTCTTAATAGTTGTAGGTTTTTTCTATTCATCTTAAGTAATTGACATACCTTGGATGGCACCAAGATAACAATTTTATTCTAAAATGTCCTTTTCTCTTAGATTAATCTCTTTATTAAGAAAGTTTTATATATCTTCCTCTATATATTTAATAGATTTAATTGCAATTCCTCTATATATGTTCCTCTATTTATTAAGTTTTCCTTCGTAGGAATGAGAAGGCATGGGAAGTTAGGACAACTATTGGTCACTATATTTAAAATATAGTCACCAGATTTCACTTGTAGGACTTGGAAAAGGTTCCAAACTATTAAAAATAAAGTAAAAACATCTAATCCTAGGCTATCTTGACCGAAAACTCAAAAGACCCAATTTTTCCTAATTAGCAACTTTTGCTCATATTTTGCACAAAGAGGCCTAGGCATACATATCTTGCTCATATCTCTCTCCCCATGTGTCATGGGATCAAACTATCTATTCTATTAGCTCTAGGTGGCTAGCTAAACCCTATCCCCAAGCTCCTCCCATCCCATTGAGCACTTGAACGTTCTCAGGCATGCTGAACCAAATCATCCCTAAGAGTCACTAAATGCCATAGGGCAGCGATATTTGATGGGGTATGTCTCAGAGATCATGTGAGGTATGGATGTGATTCTAGGTGCTATATGACCATGTTGCAAAGACCTACAATAACCTCTCTTTCTTTTTGAAAATCATATTCCATTTTGATTTTGTGACCCCATCTCTGGTGATGCTGAAACTTGTAGTGTTGACCAATACAAAGTTGCCAACTGTCAAATCTCTCTCACCTTTTTTCATTGGATAAAAATGTCTATTCCATTAGCTCCAGGTGGATAGGTAAACCCTAGCCCCAAGCTCCTCTCATCCTGTTGAGCATTCAAACATTCTCAGGCACGCTAAACCAAATCATCCCTAAGAGTCACTAAATGCCATAGGGTAGAGATCTTTGACAGGACATATCTCAAAGTTCATCTGAGGTATGTATGCAATTAAAGGTACTATTGGACCCTATTATAGAGACCTACAATAAATTCTCTCACTTTTTGGAGACCTTATTCCATTTTGATTTTGTGACCCATCTTGGGTGATACTAAAACTTGTACTATTGGCTAGTACAAAGTTGCCAACTGTCGAATCTCCCTCACCATTCCTCATGGAATCAAACTATCTATTCCATTAGCTCTAGGTGGTTAGGTAAACCCTATCCCCAGGCTCCTTCCATCCTGTTGAGTGCTCAAACATTCTCAGGCAGGCCAAACCCAATTGTCTTTAAGAGTCAGTAAATGTCATAGGGCAACAATCTTTGACGAGGCATATCTCAAAGTTTGTGAAAGGTATGGATGCAATTCTAGGTGCTATAAGACCATGTTCCAAATAATTGCAATGATCTCTCTCACTTTTTGGAGATTTTATTCCATTTTGATTTTGCAACCCCATCTTGAGTGATGTTGAAACTTCTAGTGTTGAACATTACAAAGTTACGAACTATCGAACCTCTCTCACCTTTTGTTGTGGGATTGAACTATCTATTCTATTAGCTTTGGGTGGCTAGGTAAACCCTATCCCCAAGCTACTGGCATCTTGTTGAGTTCTCAAATGTTCTCAGGCATGTTGAACCCAATCGTCCCTAAGAGTCACTAAATGCCATAGGGAAGTGATCTTTGATGGGGCATATCTCGGAGCTTGTGTGAGGTATTGATGTGATTCTAGGTGCCATAGGACCATGTTATAGAGACCTACAGTAAACTCTCACTCTTTTTGGAGATTTTATTCTATTTTGATTTTGCAACCCCATCTTGGGTGATGCTAAAACTTTTAGTATTAGCCAATACAAAGTTGTCAACTATCAAATCTCCCTCATCATTCCTCATGTAATCAAACTGTCTATTTTGTTAGCTCTAAGTGGCTAGGTAAATCATAGCCCCAAGCTCCTCTCATTCCATTGAGCGCTCAAATGCTCTTGGGCTTGCTGAACCCAATCATCCCTAAGAGTCACTAAATGCCATAGGGAAACAATCTTTGACGGGGCATATCTCGAAGCTTGTGTGAGATATGGATGCAATTTTAGTGCTATAGGACCTTGTTGTGGAGACCTATAATAACCTCTCTCACTTTTAGGAGATCTTATTCCATTTTGATTTTGTGACCCCATCTTAAGTGATGCTAAAACTTGTAGTGTTGGCTAGTACAAAGTTACCAACTACCGAATCTCCCTCATCATTCCTCATGGGATCAAACTGTCTATTTTGTTAGCTACAAATGACCAAGTAAACCCTAGCCACAAGCTCCTCCCATCTCATTGAGTGCTTGAACATTCTCAGGCACACCTAACCAAATCATCCCTAAGAGTCTCTAAATACCATAGGG
This sequence comes from Cupressus sempervirens, assembly GCA_028749045.1. Lineage (NCBI taxonomy): Eukaryota > Viridiplantae > Streptophyta > Pinopsida > Cupressales > Cupressaceae > Cupressus > Cupressus sempervirens. The sequence goes on from JAPHAW010000012.1 coordinate 1,111,656, forward strand.
TAGCGATCTTTGATGGGGCATATCTCAAAGCTGATGCAAAATATGGATGTGATTCTAGGTGCTATAGGACTATGTTGTAGAGACCTGCAATAACGTCTCTCTCTTTTTGGAGATCTTATTTTGTTTTGATTTTGTGACCCCATCTCGGGTGATACTAAAATTTGTAGTGTTGGCCAGTACAAAGTCACAAACTATCGAATCTCCCTCACTATTCCTCATGGAATCAAACTTTCTATTTCATTAGCTCTGGGTGGCTAGGTAAACCCTAGCCTCAAGCTCCTCCCATCTTGTTGAGCACTCAAACGTTCTTGGGCATGTCAAACCAAATCATCCCTAAGAGTCACTAAATGCCATAAGGCAGTGATCTTTGATGAGGCATATCTTAGAGCTTGTGTGAGGTATGGATACAATTCTAGGTGCTATAGGATTGTGTTATGGAGACCTAAAATAACCTTTTTTTCTTTTTTAAGATCTTATTCTATTTTGATTTTGTGACCTCATCTTGGGTGATGCTAAAACTTGTAGTGTTGACCAATACAAAGTTGCCAACTGCCAAATCTCCCTCATCATTCCTCATTCGATTGAACTATCTATTCTATTAGTTCTAGATGGCTAGGTAAACCTATCTCCAAGGTCCTCCCATCTTGTTGAGTGCTCAAACATTCTCGAACACCCTGAACTGAATCGTCCCTAAGAGTCACTAAATGCCATAGGGCAGCGATCTTTGATAGGGCATATCTCGGAGCTCATGCAATGTATGGATGTGATTCTAGGTGCTATAGGATCATGTAGTGAAGACCTACAATAACCTCTCTCTCTTTTTATAGATCTTATTCCATTTTGATTTTGTGACCCAATCTCGGGTGATGCTGAAACTCGTAGTATTGGCTAGTACAATGTTGTTAACTATAAAATCTCCCTCACTACTCCTCATGGGATCAAACTATCTATTTTTTTAGCTTTGAGTGGTTGGTTAGGTAAACCTTAGCCCCAAGCTCCTCCCATCCCATTGATCACTCAAGCATTCTTAGGCACATCAAACCAAATTGTCTCTAAGAGTCACTCAATTCCATAGGGCAACGATCTTTGATCAAGCATATCTTGAAGCTCGTGCAAAGTATGGATAGAATTCTAGGTGCTATAGGACCATGTTATAGAGACCTATAATAACCTATCTTTCTTTTTGGGGATCTTATTTTATTTTGATTTTGTAACCCCATCTCGGGTGATGCTAAAACTTGTAGTGTTGGCTAGTACAAAGTTGTCAACTGTTGAATCTCCCTTACCGTTCCTTGTGGGATCAAAATATCTATTTTATTAGCTTTGGGTGGCTAGGTAGACCTTATCCCCAAGCTCCTCCTATCCTATTGAGGGCTTGAATGTTCTTGGGCATGCCGAACCAAATCATCCCTAAGAGTTGCTAAATGTCATAGGGTAGCTATCTTTGATGGAGCATATCTTGGAGCTTGTGCAAAGTATGGATGTGATTCTATTTGCTATAGGACTATGTTGCAAAGACCTATAGTAACCTCGCTCACTTTTTGGAGATCTTATTTCCTTTTAATTTTGAGACCCCATCTTGGGTGATGCTAAAATTTGTAATGTTGGCTAGTACAAAGTTGCCAACTGCCGAGTCTCTCCCACCTTTCATCTTGGGATCGAATTGTCAATTTTTTTAGCTTTGGGTGGATAGGTAAAAACTAGGCCCAAGATCTTCCCATACTTTTGAGAACTTGAACATTCTCAGGCATGCCAGACTGAATCATTTCTAAGAGTCACTAGATGCCATAGGGTAGTGATCTTTGACAGTGGCAACTGGATATGTCATCTCATCCAATGATGGAGACTCATCATAGAAGGTAAAGGGGTGATCATACACCTAATTTTTAACATGTTATTTTTTTATGGTAATAAGAAAATCCTCTTTTGTAAGGTCAAGGAAATTGAGGTCACCTATAAACCCAAGTTGCCTTAGTCCTAATGATTTTTTTTTTTTTTGTTATTTTTGTTAATAAGTTGACTCAATAAGTGTTTTGAGAGGCATTACAACTTATATAGATCCTATGTGTTACCAAAACTACTTGGTTAAGTTCTAGGAAGAATTAGTGCAAAAATTGCATTTTGCAATAAAAGTTGCTAAAAACTTTTTGATAATTTTAGCATTTTTTAAAAAAATATTGAAATTAACCTTGTAACCAATCAATCCAATTGGTAATTGGTTGGAATGGATGTAAGATGATGAAAATAATCTCTATGAATTTAGAGGAGGCATAAAGTGTTGGTGATATTAAATTTTTTTAATATGGTAAGGAATCACTGCTGATGTTAAACTTTTATATAGGATCATTTAGTTATTGTCAAATATCATTACTTCCTAGTTGGAACAAAAAACTCGTACTTTGTTAGAATGAAACACCACTTTAGCTACATGTTATCACTTAATGGAGTTAATGGAAGATGTCAAGAATCTTCTTGGGTGTCTTAATAGCCATTTCATGGGTTTGAAACATAATCACTTCCCTTTGTGAAGAGTTGTCCAAAAATCAGCAAATTACATGTTGTTTCAAAGAAAATATAGTCATAGAATGTTGGAAGATTGTTTTCACTCATAGGATGTTGAAGAATCTCTTGGAAGGATGGAATAGATGACAAATTGAAGTTTGTGAGATATGTATTAGGTGTTCCTTGAAGTGTCTAAGGTGTTAGTTTGAAGCAAGAAGTTGATTATGATCCATTTCTCAAATTTGCTCATTTTTCCCTTGTTGCTTTCGAAGTCTTGAATAGGGAAAGTGATCAAGTAGTTTTTTGAAGTTGGGTAGAAGTTTGTTCAATGTTGTAACCAAGTTGGAAAGAGTCTTTGTAGACACTTAGAAAGGTGGGAAAGTTAATTTTTCCTTAAATGTGTTCTTGTTGGGAATTCACTAGCTTTTAGCGTGAGCACTCTGCATAAATTTGGATGTAAATTACATTAAAATGAAATACACATTTAATGTACTTAAAACATAAAAAATAAAAAACAAGATATATATTATAATTACCAATAATGTCATATATGAACAAACATATAATATATTATGATAACCAATAATGTCATACATTAACAAACATATAATATATTATGATTACCAACAATGTCATACATGAATAGACATATCATATATTAACCAATAATGTCATAAGTCTAATAATGTCATGCATCAAATATATGGCATACATCAAATATAAAATATCATATATACATCAAATGTATATCAAATTTGTCTACTAACATAAAATCCAATGTATATGTCCACTAATGCCTATACATGTGTATCTATCTTTATATCTTCTCCTTCCCATGAGGAGAAGGAAAAAAATCCCTAGAGGTCTTCAGTCGTCGTGTGGAGGGAGATAATGGGGATGATGGGGTCTTCCTCACACACTCACTTATCCTCTTGTTTAGGCTCTTCTCTAACTCGAGCTGATACAAAAAAAGTAGATATGAATCAATAATTATTATACATTAAAATCAAATAAATATACACATATAATTATTTATTTTCTTACCACCATCAAATATTCACTTTGTACATCCACCTCAAAGGCTCGCAGATGATCGACTGTAATAAGGCCCTATTACAATTCAATCAATATAATCACTTATAAATAAAATTTAAAATTTCAATATTAACTATTTTAAACAACAACTAAAACCAAGAAAATTATTTCATACCTCGGTCAATGGCTTTGTACTAGCCATCACTATAGCAACTCCACAATCGATGGATTGGCGAAGATGAGGAGTCTCAAATGTCAACAATTACATGCCATATAATACAATTTACATGTAACATGAAACATGGAACAAATATAATCAAATAAATTAAATTATCATGAAACAAATATACCTCTACGAAGCTCATATCATGCCTAGGCTCAAAGTCCCTTGTGAATGTCAATGGTCTAGTGGAGAATTCATGCACATGCATAAATTTTTTTTGTCAATCCTTCATATGATTACTTAATAAATATATATTAATTTAAATGATTAAATTGACACATACATCTTGAGGGGACCAAAAATGGGGCTAAGAAATCTATATTAAGGCTAGCAACACTCTTACCCTGAATTTTGAACAATGTCAGTACATGCTAATAATTAGTCATTCAGTATACATATGAAATGTGATCAAAATGGTTTATTATAATTGTAATTCACCTGTCTGTCAATGCCAAATGTGTTAGTTAGGAACTCATCAATGACTAGCCCATCATCCATACAGTCTCTAGCATGACTACCAAATGTGCATAAGGATCCACATGATGTGCACATGTGACCACAACACACAGAAGGCTCCTCCTCAACTAATGGATTGGTGCAACGAATGAGGGTCTACCTTAAAGCATTGATTGTCCCCATAGTGCTAGTCTCTACATGTTCCTTCACAATTGAAGGAATAATCACATGCCCATCCTGTGGCTTGACAATAGGTGCCCTAACTATATTAGAGTCATGATGTGCCCTCAACCTCTCAAATGATGACCCCCCACAACTATCCTGATATTCTAATATATCAAAACAAACCTCATGATTATTGTAGGGAGAGGCATCAAAGACCATCCACCATCTATCCCAAAAGTTATTTCTAATGCCATCATGTATGCACCAATGGATGGGAAACCTTTTAGTTGTATGTTTAACAATATCTTGCTCTCCAAGCTTTTTAAATAGTGCACAAATTCTATCTTTTTCTATTTCTTTTTTTTTAACATCTTTATATGATAATTTTTTTGCATAATATTTTCTCCGTTCATCCTTCTTAACATGCCAAATATCCAACTGACTACTAATAGAAGCTACATGGGTCATAATGGACTCAAGGGAGGATGCCAATTGTGCTCTCATTGGATTGGTTTGCCCACAAGCTTTCAACCTACCAATGAGTGCTTCTAATTCATTTTTCCCTCTTTCTATTTTATTCATTATGTTGTCTTGGGTGCCAAGAGCAGGTCTTCCAATTAGTGGAGGTTGCAGAATTTCTCATTCCTATTTTGAAGAGTTTTGATTCTCATCTTGTGGAGGATTTTGATTTGGATCTTATGGAGGGTTTTCATTTTGATTTTATTGATCTAGCTGGGGATTTGGTAGTTCATTATTCACATTTCTTGATAAGAAAACAATTACAATCTAAATAAATAAACAAATTTAAAGCAAAATTGAAAACCTACAAAACAATGTAAAAACATATAAAACAATGCAAAAACAAGAGTAGAAAACATACTACGTGGTCTCAATCTTGATCTTTGATGATGAGGAGGCATTTTGAAGAGGCATGTGACAAAATTCTTCAATTTTTTTACTTTTCCAAAGCATGTACGTGCTATAGCACATACACACTTTGGAAAAAAATTTTAAAAAAACATCATGTATCATGTTTTTGGCACCACAACTTGGTGCACATACCCTATAATAATGCCGCACAAAATGGCCAAAGAGTATCCTTGACCTATTTTTAGGAGCCATCTAGGCAACTGTGTTGCTAGGAAAATGTGGTAGAGCTTCCTCAACACACCTCTCTCTTTCCTCCCATGACCCTCCCACATCCACAAATATCATTTGCCCACCCTTCAAAGAAACCACCTCCATCTTCTTCTTCATCCCTTCCCACCATCTGTTATATGATGATGTTGATGATGTGACATCCCTCTCCTTTAACAACACCCATAGCTTTACCCCACCTGCCAGACTGGGTCACTCCTTGAGCTGCCCATTCTCATCCACATGCACAAATTTTGACTCACTCTAAAAAATACTCTACTCATCACCTCTACATCTAGGTAAATTTCATCTCTCATTCTCTACAATGTAAGAAAGACACTCAAATTAAGAACACGATGAGCATAACCTCTAAAATAAACTCCTCAGTTAACCACAAGAGAATGTGAATAACAGGAAAATTACCTCTCTTCTATAGTCCATAAGTGCTAAGGAGTAATGCTCCTTCACATGTTCCCATCACTCTTTCAACTTAGGGATTTTGTCTCTATCCACCACCATCAATCCCTTCACCTTGGCTAATGTATCAATGATATTTTCCTCTAATTGAGAACATTTTGAAGCCCTCATAGCAATTAGTGAACTCAAACATTTGAAATCACTAGATAAGCTCTTTAATGCATTGCATCCATGCATGCTCACATATTCTAAATGCTTCAAATGACCAAAATTTTGAGGTAGATTCATGAGCTTCTTACACTCTCGCAATACCAAAAGTTTTAGAGAAGTGAGGCTTCCCAAAATTTCCGGTAACAAAGATAATTGTGTACATTTCACTAAATATAGTTTCAACAATCCATCTAAATTGTCAAAATTGTGTGGAAGGCTCTTTAAGTTGCAACACAATTTTAAATCTAATTTTTATAAAGAGGAAAAATTACCAAAACTATTTGGAAGGCTTCCCAAGCTAGAATAAGAATTTAAATCCAAATATCCTAAAGAAGGTCCAAATGTACAAAATTATTTGGAAGACTCCTCAAGCTGTAAAAAGAGCTTAAATACAAATTTTCTAAACAAGACAAACTACCAAAACTTTCTAGAAGGCTCCCCAAGTTGGAACAACAGATTAAATACAAATATTTTAGAAAAGATAAGCTACCAAAACTTTCTAGAAGGCTCCCCAAGCTAGAACTGATGCAGAGCCACACCTTGGAAAACTCAGGAGGAAAAAACTCACTCAACTGAGTTGCTTCAAGGGGCATCTACAACCTTTAGAATCACACACGATATATTATAACCACCCATTGTGATTTCAACCAACTGTTCTTATCATTATTATTATTATGAAAACACAACTAGAGATACCCTAGACTCAACTCATAAGACACCTATAACCATCCACTAGATTCAATAAACAAAACTTTGAAAATAAATCTCCCAAAATTTCTTCTTGCTACCTCCGGATAGACCTGCACTCAGACATGAATAACTTTCGAACCAAAAAATATTTACTCAATCTAACCATTGAGATTTGGTATAACTAAGTTTCATACAACATATAAAATTTTTAGAGAAATCCAACGGTTCAAACTCGAGATATTGACCCCGCATCAGAGTACATTTGTTTGCAAAACATTGCTTCTTGCTGTCTCTAGATAGACCTGTGAACAAACATGTATAACTTTTGAACCAGACAATATTTTCTCAATCCAACCATTGATATTTTGTGTAACTAGGTTTCAAAAAACATATAAAAATTTGAGAGAAATCCAACAGTTCAAACCTAAGATATTGACCCCGCATCAGAGTACATTTTTCTGCAAAATATTGCTTCTTGCTGTCTCTAGATAGACCTGTGAACAAACATGTATAACTTTTTAACCAGATCAAAAATCTTCGATCCCTCTGGTGAAGATGGGCATAATTAGGCCTATAATAACATATCCAAAGCTCATGAAAATCCAACGGTGCATTTGGGAAATATTACCCACGCATTGAGATTAATTTTCTGCAAACATACCGAATTCGACCCAAAACTAAAACTTTTTAATTTTCTGCAAACTATCAACTTGTTTCTAGTGAGAAGATAAGAAAAAGCCATTCAAAACTTAGACCATCGAAAACTTGCACAAAGAAAAAATGAAAAAAAATTCCATATCTCTCCAAATTCGATTACTTCTCTTACATAGCCAACTGGCTTTATTTAAAATTGACTCTCTTTTTCTAATTAAAGGATGTGAAACGTTTTCTTTCTATCTAGAAAAGAAAAACGTCTTCTATCCAAAAAAAGGATAAGAATCTGAAACGTTCTTTTCCTACCAATATTAGACAGTCTAAATCAGGAATATTCCAAAAAATTGCCTACTACCTATTATTGGATTCTGAAAATCATTAAACACTCCACCTACGAATTAAAAACTATTCTAATTTAAGATCCACACACCTGGTCCTAGGTGGCTATATCTGGAGAGCTTATCGAACTGCTACTCTAGGTATGCCACCACATGTAGGACGTTATTACAAACTTCAAAAACTAAAAGCATTTAAAACATAACATTAAATTTCCTATTACATTTTCAACAATGTTGCCTCCTATAGCGTTTCTCTTCTCTGCCACTGCAGCAAGAACAATAGCTTATATCCAAATTTTATAAACAAGACAAACTATCAAAACTATTTGGAAGGCTCCCCAAGCTGGAACAAGACCTTAAATTCAACTCTTTAAAAAAAATAGATTACTAATGCTTTTAGGAAGGCTATTAAACCCACTACAGTGTTGCAATGTTAGACAATTCAAAAATTGACCTTGGTAAAGTGCAGTGATAAGATTAGTTAATCTAACACCTTCTATATATACATATCTCAATGAATACGAGATGGTGGCTACAAACTACAAAAAATATTTCATTGTTTCAAGTTAGCAATGTTTTGAAAAATTTATTAAAATTATTTTGTTTTTCTAGAAATAATATGATAAATCAGGTAGAAGTTGTAGATCTTGCCTCAAGGATGTCAAAATCTTTGGAGTCTATGTTAGGGACATTGGAATCCTCAGAGCCTATTTTAGAGAAGTAGGAACCTTTTTGATTTCTCAAAATGATTGCTAATAATCTTGGATGTTTACTTGCATCCATCCATGGGTAATTATTATGATTCTAGATGTTAAACAGTCTTAGATTTTCAAAGGCTCCTCTGCATTCTCTATTTAGTATTCTTGTATATCTTGTCAAGATCAAAATTCTTAAAGATCTCTTCATTATATTCAAATGATGTGCTTCCAGCTCAAATGATTCATGAAGAGCGATCCCCTTTATTTTCTTTATGCTCTGCAACTCAAAAGTACAATCAAATGTAGAGCACTAATTGATCTTTAAAATATTTCCCATAACTATTTTATAAAGTTATATGCCAAAATAAATACCTCTACATCTTGGAGAGCATCAATGAGAGGTTGTAAGTCAGTGATTCTCTCCCCATCTCTTGACAACATTCTCCCTCGTGCTTTCACTATATCATGAACATTCACCTCATCATAGTTTGTGACGTTTACAAGCGCAACCCTTTCTAGCTCATCAAACTCTGTTGCCCCAACACTAAAGACCACCTACTATTGCCCCCAATTCAAAAAGAAGAAGACAATGTCAATAAATTCCTCTTTCCAAGAGGCATCCAAGCGATTATAAACAATGTCAAGAAATGTCTCATTGTACTCCTGCCCAAATCCTCTTTGTATTTTCTACTTCAATTGTGTAACTGTACATCAAGAAGCTCAAATTTGATAAAGAAAATAGTTTTTTGAATTAGAATAACCAGATATCCTGCATATGTGTGTGCTAAATTGCTTCAATATCTTCTATAGTAAACCAACACTAGAATTGAGAGAAGTTGCCACCTGATTTGTCTTGGCAAGACGAGCGATTGATTGCATGTTTTCCTTGTCAATGGAAATTAAGAGCTACTCTATCAAATATGTAAGAAATAAGTTCATTAATGTTATCCATATCTTCCACTTGGATCACTTTATCAACTATAGCTTGATAGTGTACTTGATCAGGAGCAAAGCATGAATAGCAGCAGCAAGTGTTGCCCATTTTTCATAGGTGAGAGGATGTAATATTTGATTGTGTACCAATTTTTGTGATTGTTGTTATGATCCTTTGATGTAATTATTGTTACAATACAACCTATTGATCGAGCAAAAAAATATTGACTTTTATGTATTTATTTATCAATATTTAAGAGACATTAAATCATTACAAATTTATGAAGCATATATCATTGATTTACTAAATCAATGAGAAGTTATCCATAGGGTACATTATTTATGTACTTCACATCAAACAATATAAAATGTTAGTTTTCAAAAATAAAATTACTCCTTACACAATATAAAGAGACAAGTAGAAAATATTATATGTGATCACTTTTACAAAACAAATATTGAAACATATGGACAAGAGAGAACTCATAATTTTCTTTTATAAGTATTAACTGATGTGTCCTTTTGTAACTTCCAATACCATTACAGATATAATTATATAAATCAATGTTCAACTATTAGTCTTCCACAAGTAAACTTGAAGTACATGCATTAAAAATATGGAGTGGTGTGAGCTCATCAATCTACTAAAATCAAATATCAAATGCAACATATTAAATTTTTTACTCAATCATATCAAACAACTAATGCAACAAATTCATATTTAACTCATTGAAACCACTACATCAATTGACATTCAATCAAAATGCATACTACGGGTGCCATGGATCAACCAAATTTAACACATTGAAACCACTACATCAATTGATAACCAATCAAAATGTAGATAGAGAATGCCACAGATCAACCAATTTCCAAAATCCAAATCATAATGTATATTTTTAGAAAAAAGACACCAAAGAAAGCACTTTGCAAAATTCAAATTCAAATCTATTAATATAGCATCTAGTGAAAGAGATATTTTACAATTGCAATTACAATCTCTATGACCACAAAAGACTTGCATTAACATTTTTTGTAGCATTCTCTATGAGCTTATTAAGATTTTGTATCAGCATTCTCTATGGGCACTCTTGTATGTGTCGATCTCTTTCAATTTTTACAGAACACAAGTATGACAATGGGATTTTTTTCTAGTTTTGCATGAATAAATAGGTGTTTTCTTCTAGAAATTACACTTAGCTCTATATCAGAGCAAGTGACATTTACTAGTACTGTTGACCACTATCTTCTAGTTTCAGTTTCCAAGATATGACCTGAGGGAAGCTATGTATTTGCATGAATAAATAGGTGTTTTCTTCTAGAAATTACACTTAGCTCTATCTCAGGACAAGTGACATTTACTAGTACTGTTGACCACTATCTTCCAATTTCAGTTTCTAAGATATGACCTGAGGGAAGCTGTGTAAATGAGATTTGAACAAGATATGACTTCAAGTAAAACATATCTATGTGCAGAAAAGAGGAGATCCACGGTCTTTAATAGATGTATGTACTCAAGTTACAAAGGCAAAAGAATAAGGGCATTGACCTGCGCTTCCACATTTGTTTGTCCCGTACTAATAACAAATATAAGAAAAATCATGGAATAGAAGAGAATCATTTAGATTAAAATATAAGTTATTCAAAAATTCATAATTTTTTTCTCTCATTCACATTGTCATCAACAAAATGGATTGTGTTGGATAATTAAACAAACATCCTAGATCTGGGGATTTCACCTCTATGGCTAGATGTAAAGGATACTGACTAGGCCACTGATCCTACTACTACTACTGCTGATGATGGTTGGACTGTTCCCAGCCCACCCCCAATCCCAAAGATGATTGTGGTTTTCATGATCGTGACAAGCCACCTACCTCAGTAGGCACTACTTTAGCTGTCCGAGGTTGTGCTTTATATTTTTTTTTTGATGAATAGTTTATGATTCTAGCTTCGCTCGTGTGAACTCTCATAGGGTGATCTTGTATCCCTGGGCCCTTTTTTGTGAATTGTAAACTTAGTATATTACTTATTAATAGAAAAGGACTATTCATAAAAAAAAAACCTTCTTTCGAAAAATAAAAAAATTAGACAATGTAAGAAAATTCCACACATAGACTAAAAATAATTGAAGCTCATTATTATTATCGATGCTTCCTTTCAAATGGGTTGTTGACATGTCAGTCCTCATTCTCCTCTCCTCGTCTTATGTTACCTCCTTTGGCTCTTGATTCCTTCTTTTATTATTGATGAGGACAACATCCCTTATAGTTGCATACATCCAAGTGTTCTAGTGGATACATTTGAGTCATCAAACTTTTTAAATGTGTATTTTTGGGATCTTATTTCTAGTTCAAATATTTTTAATGCCATCAACATATCTCAATAAAAAAATGTGGTATTAGGTTAGGGGACTATCATAGAACATTAGTGATACAATCTAGAATAACATAAGCATATCCAACCAGTTTTGTGTCTCCCAAATTAAAATAGATTCTTAGAGTTATGATTAAGAAAAAATTTCATCAAAAAATGGATAATGATTGTCATGTCCCCAATTTATTTAATGTAATAATTTAATTGAATTAATTAAATAACACGCCCCAAAATTTAAATAATATAAAAGGACCTTTAATTAGTTACTTTAATTAATTAATATGGGCCCAAGTTAATGTTTGTATTTGTGGTTCTAATTGATTTAATATATCTTAGACTTATTTTAATTTTTAGTTTCCATTGGTAATTGTTGTCGTCAGCTATCTTTGTATAACCTCATAAAGGTTTCCCCAACAATTATTTAAGCACAGCTTGTAGGTAGTAGTTGGAGCCATTTTGGATTATTTTCTTTGTACTCCAAATTCTAGTTAGGATTATCTATTCTTTGTCATTTTGGATGTGAGAGATCTTCCCTACTTGACTTTTGTAGTTTCGATGGGAATAAACCCTCACCCTATTCTATTGTCTATAATATTTTGCTTGGATCTAGAAAATTGGAGAACCATCTTTGTATGTGAGTATAAATTAGAGAATATTGATATTCAATATCTATTCATGCTTGTAATTTACTTGATGGTGTTGTATTATAATATTACATGTATATGAGTTTGTATTCTCTTTCCAATACAATACCTTGCATACTCCTCCATCCATTTGTACTCCTCGATCCATCTAATGTACTACCACCCTCCATCCATACTTCCTAAACATCTATAGTACTACCTCCTTCCATGCGTACTCCTCCCTCCATTTGTACCTCCCCCTCCATTTGTCATACCACCCCTTCCATTTGTACTCCTCCCTCCATCTATCATTCATAATACCCCCACCATTTGTACTCCTCCCTCCATCCATCATTCATACTACCCCCTCCATACTACTCCATACACTTCTATATTCTGCATTTCAACTTCCAACTATCATCTTGCAAATTCCATCTTCTAGCTTCCATTTGCCACCTTACTTCTAACTTTGATCTTCCAATTTCTGTCTCCCAACTTCCATCTTCCATTTGCCAACTTCAATCTGCCATCTTCCATATCCATCTCCCATCTGCCATCTTCCATCTGTCATCTTCCATCTGTGAACTTCCATTCACCAACTTCCATCTACCAGCTTCCATCTCCCAAACTTCCATGTTCCATTTGCAAACTTCCATTTTCCACCTTCCCACACCATCTTCCATCCTGCCCAATTCCTATACAACATTCCATTCCTTTGTACAGGCATATCCATTCCACCCTATGACATCCTACTCCACCATACAGATTAAACATTTCCCCCTTTAGACTTGGACAAATGGTAAAGTTTGTAAAAGGAACATTATAATGATATTAGAGTTTGTGATCTTGTTAGCCTATTGTGATGATTGAGAGATTTTGGTATTTGGATCACACTATGGTGCTAGATAGCGATGGAGAGTGGTGGTTGAAAACACTAAAAAATATTAGTAAAGAGCTCAACAAGGGTATTGATCTTCCATTAGATATATTGGAAGTTTGTTTGTATCAAGTGAACCAATTACCTTCAAGATTTATACAAAGAATCCTCTTGTTGATTAAGGAGGCCTTAAGCCAACCTAGACTTTTGAGACATCATGACAAGGATAAAAGATTGGTAGCTGCAGCATGTCTTAGTGAGGTCTTGATAATTTTGGCTCTTAAAGCATTGTATGATGATAACACCATGATAAAGATATTGCAATTGATAGTTGATAGCTTTCAGAGTCTCAATGACTTCAGTAGTGACCCTTTTGGTAGGAGATCTACAATATTGGAGAATTGTGAAAATGTCAAAGTAACCTTCTCTTAGATCTTGAATTTAAAATTTTGGTCCATAATATGTTTCATCACTTCTTGGTCACCATCAAGGAAGATCATGATACTAAGATTTCAGTTTCTATGGAGAGTCTTATGATTTCGTGGATTGAAAAGATGGATGAGATATCCCAACCCATCACATCTATGTTATGGGCTATTCATAATATAAAATGTATCCCCTCTATAGCAGCATATAGATTGGTTAGTAATGTTTTCAAGCATTGTGAAGAAAAACTAATATCTCATTTGCACAAGTGGGAGAAAATGAATGATAATGATAAGGGTGATGCTTTACACGAGGAGAATGAAGATAGGATTATAGGGCCACTCCAAAAGGATTTGTTAAATATTTCTACTACACCAACATGGGGACAACACCAAAAAAATGAAGAGGTTGCTTGCACAAAACTTGTGAAGACATGGTCAGATCAACTTGTGCCCATCATCAAAGTTGTGTCCATCATAGAAGTTATAACTATTTTCGAGGCTCTGTGTCTATCATAGAAGCTATGTCCATCATTGTGGTCTTGTCCATCATTGAGGTTGTATGTCTATCATCTTCGTTGTGTCTTTCACCATTGTGTTCATCATCGTCATGTCCATCACTGATATTGAGTCTGTGTTCATCATCAAGTTTGTGTCTATCACCCTCATTGTGTTTGTCACCATTGTGTCCATCACTATCATGTCCATCACCAATGTCAAAATTGTGTCTATCATCAAGTTTTTGTCTGTCACTAACATCAAGTTTGTGTCTATCACTATTGTCATGTCTATCACTATCGTATATGTCACCGACATCAAGTTTATGTCTATTACCATTGTGTCCACAATTGACACTGAGTTTGTTTCCCTCATTGTGTCTGTCACCATCATGTTCATCACCAACATCAAATTTGTGTCAGTCATTGAATTTGTGTCTATCACCAACACCGAGTCCATCATCCAGTTCATGTCTATCACTTTTGTTGTGTTTGTCACCATTGTATCTGTCACCAACATCGAGTTCATGTCCATTACTGTCATGTTCATTACCAATGCCAAGTTTGTGTCCCTCGTCAAGTTCATATCTGTCACTGTTGTCATGTCTGTTACCGACATTGAGTTCATGTCTATCATTGAGTTTGTGTATATTATCATCGTATCCATCAATAACACCAAGTTTGTGTCCCTCATTAAGTTTGTATCCATCACCACCATGTCTATTACTAACACCAAGTCCATATCCATCATCGAGTTCATGTCCATCATCAAGTTCATGTCTGTTATAGCTATGTCCATCATTGGTGCTAAGTTCATATCCCTCGTCAAGTTTTTATCCAATGTGTCCGTCAATAACACCAAGTCTGTGTCCATTGTTGAGTTTATGTCTGTCACCATCATTGTGCCTATTGTTGTCACCATTTTCATATCTGTCATTGTCATTGTATTAGTTGCCATGTCTAACATCGTCGTCATTTTCATGAGTGTTATTTTCATTGTGTTTATTTTCATCATTATAGCCTTGTCTATTGCTAAGTCAATCATCATGTTCATCATCATCGTTGCATCTATCAACCTCATTATGTCTATCACCCATGTCAAGTCTATGTCCATCATCAAGGGTGTATCCATCACTATAGTTGTATCCATCGATGATATCGTGGTTGTGTCTTTCATCATTGTGTGTCCATCATTATGGTTGCATCAGTCATAAAAGCTAAGTTTGTTTCCATTGAGACATTTTTCACTATCAAGGCTCCATCCATCATCAAGGCTTCAACCGAGGTTTTGTGTGCCATTGAGGTTTTATCTGCAACTAAATGATTTTTTTCTGCTGAGGTACTCTCTATTAAGGTTTTTTGTGCCAAGGTTCCCTTTATTGAGGTACTCTTTTCTGAGGCTACTATCATTGTGACACCCTTCACCAAAGCTCATGTCACCAAGGTTCTCATAGTCGAGCCCCCTTCATCAGCATTCTCACCACTGAAGCTCCCTGATAGTGATTGTTGTGGTTGTGTCAGTGGGTAAGTTTGTGCTAGCATCAATGTCTGTGTGTATGACCATACCCAAGGATATTTTTGAACACAATGACATGAAAGATTTCATGAATTAGTGTCATTGGAATCCTGGTGAAAACTATGACAATATTTATATAAAAGTGGCACAATAGATGCTTAATGATAGTGGTGTGCAAGGGAGGTTTGATGACAATTCACTCATTTCACCTATGTGTTTGGTTTGGTTTGGTTTGGTTTGGGATCTTGGTGACTTAGGATACGGTAATGTTTATATTAGAGTGGCATAGTGAAATTTTGATATAAATGTGGAGCTACGAAGAGTTGATGTCATTTCACTTGTCTTGCCTACACATTTGATTTGGGACCCTGGAGCTATTGGTTTTTTGTCAGATTACAGATTGCTTGAGGGCAAGAAATCTTTGGGCAACGAGGATTTGTCATGTCCCCAATATATATATTTTAAATGACAGTGGGGTGCAAGGGAGGTTTGATGAAAATTCACTCATTTTGCCTATGTATTTGGTTTGGGATCTTGGTGACTCAGGATATGACAATGTTTATATCAGAGTGGCACAGTGAAAGTTTGATAGCAATGTGGAGCTACAAAGAATTGATGTCATTTCGCTTGTCTTGCCTGCTCATTTGATTTGGGACCCTAGAGCTTTTGGTGTTTCGTTAGATTACAGATTGCTTGAGGGCAAGAAATCTTTGGCTAGCAAGGATTTGTCATGTGTCCAATTTTTTAATGTAATAATTAAATTTAATTAATTAATTAATTGGTACCATAATTTAAATAATATAAAAGGACATTTAATTAGTTACTTTAATTAATTAAAATGAGCCCAAGTTAATATTTGTATTTGTGGTTCCAATTGATTTACTATATCTCAGACCTATTTTAATTTTTAGTTTCCATTGGTAAGTGTTGTCGTTGGCTATCTTTGTACACCCTCATAAAGGTTTCCCTGATGGGTATTTAAGCACAACTTGCAGGTAGTAGGTGGATGCATTTTGGATTATCTTCTTTGCACTATGAATTCTCATTGGGATTCTCTGTTCTTCATCATTTCGAAAGTGAAAGATCTTCCCTACTTGACTTGTGTGGTTTTGGTGGGATTCAACCCTCACCCTATTTCGTGGCCTATAATAGTTTGCTTGGATCTGGCAAATTGGAGCACCATCTTTGTCTGTGAGTATAAATTAGAGAATATTGGTATTCAATATCTATTCATGCTTGTCATTTACTTGATGGTATTGTATTCTAATATTACTTGTATAGGAGTTTTTATTCTCTTTCCAATATAATACCCTACATACTCCTCCATCCATTTGATGTACTACTTCCCTCCATCCATACTCCTCCCTCCATTCGTACTCCTCCCTCCTTCTACCATACTACCTCCCTCTATCCGTACTCCTCCATCCATCCATACTTCCTCAACATCTGTCATGCTACTTCCTTCCATCCTTTTGTACCTCACCCTCCATCTACCATACTACCCCCTCCATTTGTACTCCTCCCTCCATCTATCATTCATACTACCCCCACCATTTGTACCCTTCCCTCTATTTTTCATTCACACCACCCCCCTCCATACTCCTCCATACACTTCCATATTTTGCATTTCAACTTCCAACTTCCATCTGCCAACTTCCATCTACCATCTTCCATATCCATCTCCCATTTTCCATCTTCCATCCATCATCTTCCATCTGTGAACTTCCATCCACCAACTTCCATCTACCATCTTCCATCTCTCAAACTTCCATCTTCCATCTTCAAACTTCCATTCACCATCTTCCCACACCATCTTCCATCCTACCCAATTCCTGTACGACATTCCATTCCTTTGTACAAGAATATCCATTCCACCCTATGACATCCTACTCCACCATATGGATTAAACATTTCCCCCTTTAGACTTGGACAAATAGTAAGGTTCGTAAAAGGAACATTACAATGACCTCTCCAACTTAACAACAAGTTTAGTCGTGTAATAAATCTTTTTTTGATGTATTAAAAGACACTTAGAAAGGTAAAATGTGTAATTCATTATTAATCTAATTTTTCATCAACAGTGGAGATTAAGATTCAAATAATTTACTTGTTATATATGATTGACTATTGATGATTGACTATTAGCATCTAGGTTAAACAAAATGAATGAATATAATTGGAAGAGGAATATATTGTAAGATAGCTACATAAAATTAGAACTTCATGTAGTATTTTTTTATTTTTTTCAATTTTCTTTTCTCCACACAAAAAAAGAAGGAAATTCTATCAATTTACTAAGGTCAATGTGTATTGTTTATACAACTTCTTGCATGTGGGTGACCTTGATCATCACACACACATAAGATTGCATATGATATACTCTCTTTACTTAAACTATTAGAATTTTATTTTTCTATTTTAAAGCTAAAAACTTGTTATAATTTTTTTTTTAAATTTCTAAATGAGGTATTTGAATCTTACTTTCTTGCTTAAAATATTAGATTTTTCATTTTTTCATTTTTAAACTAAAAACTTGATGTAAGGTTTTTTTTTTTTAAATGGGGCATTTGAATCTTGACAACCATTTATATTTGAAGTGAGATGTTATTTGCTTATTTTCTGTCACTTAATTACAATCCCACAAATCATGCACTGATGACAATGACAATTAGGTAACTTCTAATATATGGTATTAATAATTTAATTTCTCTTCCTTCACGTGTGAACCTTTATTCAATAAATTTCTCAAACAAGTGTTGTACAAATCACCCAAAAATGGTCATCTAGACTACAAGCCCCCTATCTAGTTTTTTTTATCTTAATTTATCCATTACTTTGCTATTTATTCAATTATAACTTATGGTTTGGCCACCTTATCTTAAGTCTTTTATTTAATTGGAGGAACTTGCTCCCTTTTAATTAAATAAAATCCCCAAAATCCCACTTATCCTAGGTTTGTGTATGACAAACATTATTCATATTTTAAAAATAAAAGAAAAGACATTTTTGTCTCACATGAGGTGTAGACTTTCCAAGGTGGGTGAAATCTTTAGTTTTCTCTGCATACCTTTTCCTTGTTAAACATATGCATTGTCATTGCGTAGGTGAGATTCTTGTGCACATGGATCACTCAAGACTCATTCTCTACCCTTGATTTTGCCTCTTAATCGCTACCATCCATTTCTCTTTAAAAAGATGCTCTCTCCTCACTCTCTAATCTCTTACACACTTATTTTATTCTTATGTTGTGGGTTTTCTTGGTGATTTTTGAGCATTTGGAGCATTCTTGCATTCTATCTTAGTCTTCATTTTGCTTGTAGCATAGCATACTTTGTAGCGTAGATTTCCTTTATGCTCTAGCTTAGATCACATAGCTTAACCGAGTGGTATTGTAACTCTTCATACTTGTTAGATTACTCTTGCATGTCATTTAGAATAGCTTACATTTGCATTACACTTCATTGATTCTTATATATTGGCATTCTTGCCTCTACTCTTTAAATCTCCCATTTTGTGGTGCACCTTGCAAGGAATGCCATAGCTAGGTTCATTTGATAGCCACAATATCATAGCTCTTATACATCATAGAAAGGAAGCTATAGGATGCCTCTTGAAACAATCTTCATCATGGGTATTCTCAAGTATAAGGGTCTATAGAAGTGTGTGCACACTTTTGAGATACATTTTTGGCACCCATCATGGGGCTCAAACCAACTTCTAGCTCTACAATTTTGATTAACCATATTTTTCTTTTTTTTTTGTTTACAGATGAAATAATTCTTTTGCATATCATTTCAAAAATTCCTCACTCTGTTTCAACACTTAGGCAAGTTTCTACTGTGTGTTTGAATACTAAAATAATGCTTTTGATTAGTCTTTTAGCACATTTAATTAGTTCTATAGCACTTTTGCATAATTTCTAGTTTTCTTCTTTATTACTCTGACGATTTTTTTGTTTGTATGGTTTTAGCACATTCATAGGTTCCTACAATGCATTTGATCATTTATGTAGTGCATTTGAGCACTTTTGTAGTGCATTTTAGCATTTTAGTAGTAGCACATTTTCTTATTTCTCCAGTACATTTGAATATTATTGTAGCACATTTTCTTATTTCTATAATGTATTTACTTTGCATATTGCCCTCTTTCCTTTGCAAGGTGTTTTGGTGTTTTTATAGGTGTATTAGCACATTTGCAAATTTGTGTTGCATGTTTTTCATCTCTTGCAGTGCATTTGCATGTTCCTATAGCACATTTGCATCTTTCTATAGTGCATTTGCATATTTCTATAACACATTTGCACATAAGTATTTTAATCAACTTTCTTATCATTTTGCATATTTTATGGCACTTTTGCTCTTTGTTTTAGTGCATTTGCACTCTATTTGAGCACTTTTGGTTCTTCTTGTAGTGCCTTTTTCTACTTTCTACAATGCTTTTGAGGCTTTTCGTAGCACTCTTATCTATTTCTATAGTGCATTTGCATAGAAATGTTTAGGAAACTTTCTCATCATTTTGAAACACTTATGCATTGTATTTATATGTATTTGCACTTTATTTCAATGCTTTTACTCTTTTTTGTAGTGCTTATACCCCTTTCTTTAACACTTTTGAGGCTTTTTGTAGCGCTTTTACCCTGTTGTGCATTCTTAGAATCAGATTGATCTTATTTTATTTTATTTTGATTATATGATTATTTTGAAGAAATAAAAATAGGCTCCACTCTGGAAGCCATAACTTTCACATCCATACTCCAATTGACTCCATTCAAAATGCATTGGAAAGATATTGAAGAGATCAACATTATGATACTAAAATAATAGTAGGAAATCAATACTTTATTTGCCATTTTAATGTCCCTTTCTCAGAAAAAAGAGGTAGTGGATACATGATGGTATGTCAAACATTTAGTGAATACGGGGGAATATATGAACTAGGGTGTATATATGGCGAAGAGGACCATAGTATGGTGGTTGGTAGTGGAATATCAAAATTAAAGTATGAAGGGAATGGAAATGTATGAATTATGAAATGTGGAATATGCAAGTGTATGGAGGAGTACAAGGGGGTGGGTAGTACATGTAATAGATGGAGGGAGGAGTAAAAATAGAGGAGGTAGTATGGTAGATAGAGGGGGAGGTACAGATGGGGGGAGGAGTATGGATGGAAGGAGGTAGTATAGAAGATGTTGGGGGGAAGTATGGATAGATGGAGTGCAGATGGAGAGAGGTAGTACAGTAGATGGAGGAGGAGTATGGATGGAGGGAAGTAGTATGACAGATGGAGGGAGGAGTACGAATGGAGGGAGGTAGTATGGAAGATGGAGGGAGGAGTACGGATGGAGGGAGGTAGTATGATAGATGGAGGGAAGAGTAAAGATGGAGGAAGGTAGAATCATAGATGGAGGGAGGAGTATGGATGGAGGTTAGTAGATGGAAGTTGACAAATGGAAGTTGGCAGATGGAAGATGACGGATGGAAGATAGCAGATAGAAAATAGAGATGGAACTTGTAAGATGGACGATGGTGGAAGGAGTACAAGGATAATAGAGTGATGGAGGAAGAAGTACAGAGGGGTGGATAGAGGAGTGTAGAGAGACCTAAATGGATGAGTACAGAGGAAGAGTACGCAGCGTCTTTTATTGGAAAGAGAATAAAAAATCATATACAAGTAATATTAGAATACAACACCATCAAGTAAAGGTAAAGAATGAATATATATTGAATATCAATATTCTTCAATTAATACTCACAAACAAAGATGGTGCTTCGATTTTCCAAATTTGAGCAAAGTATTATAGTCGACAGAATAGAGTGAGGATTGAATCCCACTGAAACTGAAAAGCCAAGTAGGGAAGATCTTTCACTTCTAGAATGGTGAACAAAAGAGAACTCCAATAGGAATTCTCAATACAAAGAAAATAATCCAAATCACATACCAACTACTATCTACAAGTCGTGCTTAAATGCCCATCAAAGAAACCTTTCCGAAGGTGTACAAAAATAGCCAATGACAACACTTACCAATGGAAACTAAAAATTAAAATAGGTCAGAGTTATTATATCAATGGAAACCACAAATATAAAAATTAACTAGGGCCCATATTGATTAATTAGAGTAACTAAATAAATGTCCTTTTATATTATTTAAATTTTGGGACCAGTTAATTAATTAATTAAATCAAATTATTACATTAAAAAAGTTGGGGACATGATAGCGATCCCTTATAATTAATCATGTTCTAAAATAAGTAGTCTTTATTTTCCAAACATGGGACGAATAGGTAGATAAGAGTATTATGATAGTTTTTATTTTTATATCATCTCTCTCACTCCCTCTATCCTTTTCTTACAAACAAAATCACTCACTCATTCACTCACTAACTCCTAATCTCTCTCTAACTCTTAGCTTCTCTCATTCTCACACCAACTCCTAACCCTTCTCTCTCTCTCTCTCTCTCTCTCTCTCTCTCTCTCTCTCTCTCTCTCTCTCTCATATCCTCTTCCCTCTCACTCTCTCTATCTTATCCCCCTCCCCCCCCCCTCTCTCTCTCTCACACACATTCCCTTGTCTCTCTTACTCTCTATCCTATTCCCCCCCTCTCTCTCCATATTTTTCACTCTCTCTATCATATCCCCTATCTCTCTCTCTCTCTCTCTCTCTCTCTCTCTCTCTCTCTCTCTCTCTCCCCCCCCCCCATCCTAACCCATTATCTCCATATTTCTCACTCACTCCATCCTATCCTATTATCACTTGCTATCTCTCTATCTCTCTCTATCTCTCTCACTCTCTCTTATCCTATCTCCTCTCTTTCTTCATATCCCCTACTCTCTCCTCTCCCTCTCCCTCTCCCTCTCTCTAACCCCTAGTCCATAACCCCCCCTCTCTCCCTGAACTTTGATCTTTGAAATGGGAACTTCATGTATAGAGAGAGAAAGAGAGTAGGGGATATGAAGAGGGAGAGGAGATAGGATAAGAGAGAGTGAGAGAGAGATGGAGAGAGTGAGAGAGAGATGAAGTGATAGAGAGAGGACATAGGAGAGAGAGATTAGGGAATAGGATAGAGAGAGTTAGAGAGATAAATTGATAGAGAGAGAGGGATATAGGAGAGAGATATTAGGAGATATGAGTGAGTGAGTGAGTGAGAGTGAGAGAGAGAGAGAGAGAGAGAGAGAGAGAGAGAGAGGGACATAAGAGAGAGAGAGAGAGATTAAGGGATAGGGGAGAGAGAGGATAAGAGAGAGTGAAATAAAGGTGGAGGGAGTGAGCAAGAGATGAAGTGATGGGAGAAAGAAAGATAAAGTGATTACGAGAGAGAGAGAGAGAGAGAGAGAGAGAGAGAATATGATAAAAGAGAGTGTGAGAGATGACGTGATGGATAGAGAGGGACATAGGAGAGACAGATTAGGAGATATGATGGAGAGAGAGAGAGGAAGGGGGAATATATATATATATATATATATATATATATATATATATATATATGTATAGTGCTTGAGCATTTTCAAAATTAAAGTTAGGATTAATCTTTAAGGGAAACATCCTATTTTTTGTCATTTGGACTTTGCCAATGAGCTGATTACATGAAAATTTGTTTAAGATTATGCACACTCCATTTTTAAAAGATACTCTATAATATTTTTGAACAAGTTATTCAATGCTCATTGAATTATGTTTTAAACCGAGAAACAAAATAGACATTAGATATATGTTTCTTCACCCCCTTCTTGGTTAGAATGTTGATATTGCCTTTTCCTTTGATTTCTACTTTGTTGTAATTGTCCAAAGTTACATAAGATTTCATACTTTCATCCAAACTAGAAAATATTTCTAAATTTCTTGTCAAATGATTATTGCACCTTGAATCTAAAAACCATACATTTATTTGACTTTCTTGTGAAACATTACAAGCTAATAACATGGTATCCTAAGTTTGATTTTCTTTGGAGAATTTTTCACTTTGTTGTTTAGAATCAGATTGTTTCTTTCTAGATTCATTAAGATAATGTCAAAATTTCTTGCAATAATGACATTGCATTGAGGATCTATCATATGTTTTCCCTTGAGGCTAATTTTGAAATGCATTTTGTATCGGGTTACAACTGCTACTGGGTAAAAGCACAGATCTGTGTCACTGTTTGTGATATCAAAACCTATTTTGGTCAAATTTCATTTCTTTATCAAAACTCAATTTTATTCAAACTAAAAATACCCTTTTATAAATGTTAGATTCAATATTATCGTTATATAAATTTTTGAGTGTTTTGATTAGTTATAATATGTTAGAATTTGAAAATATTATAAGTCAATATTTTAACATTTCAGAAGATGCTCACTTAAAAAAGAGAAAAAAATAGTAAATCATACCAAAAAAATTTTAAAAATTATATTTATCTCTAAAGGAGAGAGTCCTCTTCATGAATATGTATTTTTTTCTCAAGAATGTGTAGATTTGATTGGGAAGTTTTGACGGGAGGAAAAAATTGTTGGCTTTTGAGAAGGTCGAGCTTGAGTACTTATAACAAAGAAAATATAGATCAAAAATAATTATTTCTTTTTTTGTGCACTAGATATACATGTCGTCTATAAGATATTTTCAAATCAAAACAAAAAAAGATGATTTGCATTTTTTTTTTATGGGAACTACACCCTATATTTTTAATAGTTAAAAAAGGGACTTCAAAATAAAAGAAATGAATAAATTCTTACTCAAAATTTTTTTTAAAAATGATAGGCATAAATTTCATCCAATTCTCCACATTTTATCAATTTACATCATTTTCAAATTCTAAACACAAATACAATTTTTTTGTTATTAATGTTGAACTATCACATTCTGATATCAAATTTCTTCATAAAAGGTGACATAGGTTTGTGCTTTTACCCTACTTCTTCCACTTGATGAGTTGCTTCTTCCACCTCTATATGAGTTCTTTCCTCTAGCTTTGAAATTTGTTCTTCCCCTACATCTACCATGGCTAATTGAAATTTGTGTCTTGAAGGCATGCTCCAAACTTTTGTGTGTTCTTCTATTTAGTCTATGCTCATGAGAAATGAGGGATGCATGTATCTCATCGACTGATATCTGTGAGAGATCTTTTGACTCTTGTATGGCTACCAAAATATTGCCAAATCTTTAAGGCAAAATCTTAATATCTTTTCTACTACTCTCTTTTCTTCAAGTATCTCACCATGAGATCTAATTTGGTTTACCAATTCAAGAAGCTGAGTGAAGAATGAATCTATTGTATCTGATTGTTTCATGTCAATAGACTCAAAATCCCTTCTTATTGTGTGTAGTTTGGTTGTCTTCACTTTTGCCATTCCTTGGTATACTGTTTGAAGAATATCCCATGCTTGCTTGGAATTTGTTGTTGCTGAAATCCTTGGAAATTTACTTTCATCCACCCTTGAAAGATAAAAAATAAAGCTTTTGAATCTTTCTTGCTATTATCCTTCAATAAATCCTTATCTTCTTGAGAAAATGCATTGTATGCTGCTACATTGGCTGGTTTGATTCTAGGTATCCATTTTCAACAAGGTCCCATAAATCTTGTGAAAAAAATAATGCTCTTGTTCTCACTGACCAATACTCATAATTTTCCCCATTGAACTGTGGGATCAAATTTGTTAATCTTGTGCTTGTAGCCACACATCCTAATCTTGAGAGCTTCCCCAAAAAAAATCTTCACCCAATAATCTTTAAACCTTTAGCTCAGATACCACTGATGGAAAGAGATAGAGGAGATGTAAAAAATGAAATGAAGCTCACAAAAGAATCAAAATAAAGATAAAACTAGATTGCATTCAAAACAAAAAAATACCTATATATATATATATATATATATATATATATATATATATATATACTACATAAAAACACCAATTCAGAGCTACTGCTCATAGAGCATACTCTCACAAAAGATTATCAATGTTTGGTTTATTAATTCATAGTATCTTTGCTATTCCAATAGCATTACAAAAGTTATCTTTCACTTATTTTTCAAACTGTTGCCTGATAGAGAAAGCCCCTATTTTAAACATATTTCTTCATCTCTGTCTTCATTTTTGTCTTTTTATAACTCCAACATATGCACCAAAAATAACCAGTCAACAAGTTAAAATATATTTAATATATTGCTTCAATTATACCATTAGAAGTTTGTAGAAAATATTATAATAGTAATATTCTTTAATGTAGAACTTATTCAAACAACATGATGGGACAGAAATGGCGAGAAGAAATGTGGTCTACAGAGAAGTAGCTGGGGTGGGTGGGATTAATTTAAACAAAGAAGAGGACCTTGGCAATTTGTTGACCTTATGCCCGTCTTTGATCCTTCATGCCATGATAGTGCAAACACGATCAAAAGGTCTCATAACCTGGGTGTCCGTGTTAAAATAATTTAGGTATGGTTGGTTTCCTGATAACGTCGTAAATTTATTCGTGTGAATGGGAGTTTAGTGATTCTTTCAACATGTAAAAATGATATGATTTATTTTTTATTTCAAAAGTTCAGCAAGAGATCAGCTATAGGCAAGGAAACATGGCAACGATTGGACATGGGTAAAAATATGTATACATCTTCATCTTTGTTGGGCCAGTCTAAAGAGTGCACGTTGAAGCTTTAGTAGTTTATGATTTGATTGGAGAGGCCGATGGCTTTTATTGTGTCTTCCCAAATATTCATTTGGTTGCTTCCATTTTTTTTTAATTTTTAATTTTGATCCATTTAACTTGACCAAGTACTTCTTTTCGGTATAGCTTCATTAAGAAGCACCTAGTTCTTTAGACTTAATGCAAAGATGCATAATTTACACTTATTTCTTGGAATGCCTCCCAAAAAACTAGGTGCTTACATCAAGGATGTGAAAGAAATTTGAAGTATTATGTTTTGACAATTTAAGTTTGTTTAATTTGCAACTTTTATGAAACAAAGCATCATATAAATTGCATTAAAAAAAAAAGTTTAAGATTTATAATAATGCCAAAGTTAAAATAGCATAATTTGCATGCTTCCTATATGAAGTTTTTACGGTTTATCTTAAGTCTTACTAAAATTATTTTTCTTTCATCATCAATCTTAGCACAAATATGAGATAGTAAGATGATCGCAAGAAAGAAAGCATATATGAGGAATAACTGGGGATAGTGTGAATAATGCACCAAAATGTAAAATGGTAAATATTGGAATTGTTGTGATAAATGCTATGCATGCAACCTCAAGTTGTTCTGACAATGTTCTCATAGAGCCATGATTAATTATTATAGTTAGTGTGGTGCTAACAAGTCATTCAATCTTTCAACAAATGAAGAATTATGTTGTAGTAAAATATTATTTTAGTTGCATTTGTTGTAGAATAAATTAGCTTTATAATCTATTATTAAATTTTCAAATTAGTAAAAGTCACTGCCTTAGCATGTAAGAATCACAAATGTCAGAATTTTGAATATTTAATTAAGTGTAACTTCTCATGTCATGCAGATATATATGTTGTATCCACATCAATGCACATTGTGGTGAGGTGAGTAAAGATATCATGCTATATTGGTAATATTAGACAAGAGCTAGAGGGCAGCATAGTTCTTGCTAAAATTAGATGGGGCAGATTTATTTAATTCAAATTAGACTAAAATAATTTAAATCTTTAATTAGACATAGAAACTATTGGGATAAGGTGATTCAACCCTACCAAGATTTATTGCTTTATTTGTGCTTTCTTGTAAAATTTTTTAAATGAAGCTAGATTATTCCACAAGACTTGGAGTAGAAAAACAGAAAGCTTATGTTTTTTGGTGATTTATTCTCTTATGTTTTGTTTTATGCAAAGGTTGTGCATAAGGAAGTTTCTAAAATAATTTGTAGATGCATTAAATGTAGACACTTTAGAAATTGTTCCCTCTTGTATGAAAACTCTATAAGTACAAAGCATTGTTTTAGAGAATTGAGAGAGAGATGAGAAGTTATTTGTACAGGGTTATGCTACTGTATCTTCTCTAGAATGGAGCAAGATGTAAATCTCCACGTGAAGGCTGAAAATGTATTGTAACTTGTTGCTGAATAATACATTAGCTTGATGGTTTGGAGGGTGGGGTTTTGTACCTAGAGAGGTTTTTCCCATGTATATATGTGTTCTCTATTCTATCTCATTCTTCTAGTTTTATTATTGTAGAATAATAATCTGTATGTCATAAGGCTACTAAAATTTATTTACATCGGTAAATTGCAATCGCTTTCCTTTAAGGTTTTAATTGTTGGAAATCAACTGTCTGTTTCCACTTTTATGATATAGTAGTATGCACTTGTATTTTCTTATTAGAAGTTGTACAAGGAACTATTGTATACAGGATGTGCATATTGATCTCAAATGATTTTCTGGGGTGCTCTCATTTCCCTTCAATTGGTATTAGAGCCAAGTTTTGTGAATTGCATGTTTCTTGCATGTGAAGATTCACAGAGTTTCTAGTTCTGGGTATTTCTTCTATTAAGATTTCTTAGCTTGTAGAGCTTGAAGAAGTTTGTTTTGAAGAAATTGACTAATAATTAATCCTTTGATGAGCAGAAGTCTTGTAGTTGATTTATTCTTTTAGGAGACAACAGACATTTCTTGAAGGATGGTGAAGATAGAGAAAATAGAGTTGGTCATGTTGAAATGACATTGATCTAGAGCTCTTGTTGACAACATAATAACTCTTAATGCATGGGTATTTGAAGGTGTCTCTTTTGTTACCTGGAATGCATAGAGGCTATGGAGTTGATCATTGGATGATCTGGAAGCTTTTGGATAACCTATCTCTCTTAGATGCATGTACTAGTAGTGATTGTGGGATTGGTCTACAAGTGGGCCTAGAGTTCTAGTACTATGTTTTTCTCTTTGATGTTTATACATGCATGGCTTGGATTCATGTTCTTTGGATTTGAGGGGTTTATAGATTTTCATAAAAAATCTATGGTGATGTTCATCTATGATAATCTATTATTCTGGGTTCAGTTCTTTGGTATTTTATTCAGATTTTGAGTCTTCTAGATGAGAAGTGGGTGTGGTTGTGCATGGGTGTTGTTAAACATAATATTTTTGTAGGTTTTGCATGCTGAAATAAAAATTTGTAGATTTTTGTGGATCTACTGAAGAGCAATTTTCTGGACTTTTGTTCCTTTAGAGTGCTACCAAATGAGATAGTTGTAGTTCTACATGCATGCATTCTTTGTGCATGGTGAGAGGAAGTGTTTTTCGTTCTCTACATGGAGATATTGGTATGTGATCAGTCACTTAGCATTTCTATGGTGATGCTTTGTTGGATTCTTAGACTATGGTGCTTGATGTGGACATAATTGACAAATCAGATTTGTGCTTGATCTGGTGTTTGAGTCATGTTGTCTACATGATTATTCTATTTGATCTCATTTGCATATGCCACTAATGTGATAGTGGGTTTGCATGTTGCAATGATTGGATCTAGAAGTTATGCAGTCAGGTGGGTAGGCAACCCATTTAATTGTAGTGGAATAACTTGGATTCGGACTATCTATATCCACCAAATTTGATTAAGTGTTCATGCAAACTTGTTAGCTAGCCTTGTTTGCGGTCACTTGTGCATTTGTGTGGTTGCTTTGAGATGAGAGGATGGATGATATTTGAGTACTTGGATAGTTAGTTATGGAGTTCTAAAGCATAGTGAATTTTCTTAGTGTGGAGATCTTGGTTTCACCTAGTGTGATGTGTGGACCTGGATGATTTTCAGATTTGGAGGGTGGTGTGTCATATGTTTGGAGAGCTTGGTATCATGCTTCAGTGGGAGCTTTAGCAGTGGTTGTATTTTTCCATCATATGGTGATGGATGATCTTCTTTAGTGTTGTAGATGTTGGAGGATGCCTTAGATCTTGTTGTTGCAGAAGGATCTTTCACATTTGTTGGTTCACTAGATGGAGATGGTATCTTCATGTGATTGGAGATGTTGACATCTTTAGGATTCAAGGGGTCCTTGGTAGAGATTTTTTTTATTCTTTTATTTGATATGTTATCATTGTGGCTTTTATGTTATGGTTCTCTCTTTATTACCAATTTAGAGTTGTGACACGATACGGTTATTTGATATGATCACATGAAACATGTTATCTCTTTGGAGGAGATGGTTTAGATCATGATGTTTTCTGTGGAGTTTTGCATGGAGTGATTGATTACAAGTTCTTGTGGATACTTGAAGACTTAGGTGAGGCTAGAGTTCTCTTGAGATGAGAGACATGTTGTTGAGATGTATACTCTTGATGAGATTTCAACAAAAAGTCTAAGGAGCCTACACCTTTGTTGGATGCGAGTTCAATATAGACCTATGACGAGATTGTTCTTGGATAAGTCACAGGGTGACTTGCATATCTTGGATGAGAATTCTCATTCCCCGCTCTTGGTCTACTCGACAATTTATCACTTGAAAGGTACTACTCAATGTTACTTTTAGGTGCTTTATCTCTTCTTTCATATTCGTGGATCTTGAGTTGTAGTTAGATGGTTTTGGAGGATTCATTGTGAGAGATGGATAACATTATTATCTCCTTGAGGTGTACTTTCATTTATGATGACAATATGAGATGGTAGTGGGCTAATTTCCTAAAATGGGAAATTGGGTTGTTTGATCTTCGTTTAGAGGCTTACATCCATGTAGATTCATGATATCATGTTATGTTTGATCTCTTGAGGTTGAATGGTTTTGGATGTTGTTGTGGATTTTCTCTTGGGGTTGTGAAGGAGATCATACTTGGTATAGCTGACATTTAGAAGGACATGTTACATGCTTATGATTTGTAGTTTCTTTCTTTGCTCTTGGTTATCTTCTTGGATGTTCTGGTTTACATAACATTGTTTTTGAGATCTGTTTGGAGCTATGGTGGTTGCTCTTTTGTGGTTCCTTTATCTCTTTTCTTTGTTGGATGTGGAGAACATGGGAGAGTTGTGGAGACTCGATGAAATAGATGTTTCTTGCAGTTTTTTTGCTACAGGATTTGAATATCTTTGTGGATGGTCTTTGGTACTACATGGTTACACTTTCTTTGTGTTTTTATTAGTCGACTCAATATGCTTTTGATTTTTTAGATTCGACATTACCCATGCAGTGGGAGTTCTCGTATGTGTTTGATCTTCATCGATTGGTTTGCACATAGAGCTTGAGGTTGTAGTTTATGGATTGGTTATGTTGCTGGCATGAGTTTTTTGGTGTTGGATACCTTCGAGGTATGGGTGATTGGATGAGTTAGCATTTACTATGGATATTATTTTCAGTCTTGTGGGTTTATCAATTGGATTGGGCCAATCAATTTGGTTGTTGTTCTGGTTGATGTTTTATCCTATTTTCTAGAGGATGACTTCACAATTTTGTTGGGCTAAGAAGTTGTTGTTTTTGATGTTTCTGTGTAGCTCATGAGCATAGTGGAGTGGTGGCAATGTGTGTATACTTTGTTATCACATGGATCTTATGCTTGTGTTATTTGGACAACTATCTAGTAGGAGCACGAGAGCATATATTATGATTTATGTTGTTTCATGGATGGCTATGATGATATAATTTCATCAGTTTGAATCTTGTAAGATCTTTTTCAAGTGGGAGATTGTTGGGATAAGGTGACTCAGCCTTACCACGATTTATTGCTTTATTTGTGCTTTCTTGGAAAGTTGCTAAATGAAGTTGGATTCTTCCGCAAGAAAAGACTTGGAGTAGAAAAATAGAAAGCTTCTATTTTTTGGTATTTTATTCTCTTATGTTTTGTTTTATGCAAAGGTTGTTGATAATGAAGTTTCTAAAATAATTTGTAGATGCATTAATGTAGACACTTTAGAAATTGTTTCCTCTTTTATGAAAACTCTGTAAGTACAAAGCATTGTTGTAGAGAATTGAGAGAGAGATGAGAAGTTATTTGCATAGGGTTATGCTGCCAGATTTTCTCTAGAATGGAGCAAGATGTAAATCTTCATGTGAAGGCTAAAAATGTATCGTAACTTGTTGCTGAATAATACATTAGCTTGATGGTTTGGAGGGTGGGGTTTTTTACCTAGAAAGGTTTTCCCCGCGCATATCTGTGTTCTCTATTCTATCTCATTCTTCTAGTTTTATGATTGTAGAATAATAATCTGTATGTCATAATGCTGCTGAAATTTATTTAAGTTGGTAAATTGCAATCACTTTCCTTTAAGTTTTAATTGTGGGAAATCAACTATGTCTATTTTCGCTTTTATGACATAGTAGTATGCACTTAAATTTTCATATTAGAAGTTGTACAAGGAACTATTGTATACAGGATGTGCATATTGATCTCAGATGACTTTTTTGGGTGCTCTCATTTCCCTTTAGAAACTAAAATTTTATTGATAGGTTGGATCAGACTTTAATGATTTATAATTTTGTTAAAACCTAAATGTCTAAAGAGGTACATATAACAATAAAAACATAGTCCTAAAATCAAAGTTAAATTGTAATTGATTTCTGAAAGACTTTTACACAACTACCAAAACAAGTACAAATGGGAAAAAATTATGATAAGTCTTTTCTACATTTAATGAGGATAGTTTTATCCAACTACAAGAACTTATAATGGAAAAAATCAATATTTGCACTTCACTCATTCTATAGAATCAAAAAATCAATACTTGCACTTCACTCATTCTATAGAATCAACAATTAGGAACATGAAATAATTTTTTGAATTAATAGTGTAGAGTCAAATTGTAATATATGTCATATAATGTTTGTACATTTACCTGAGACGTTCAAATCTAGAGTGGTGTCATTTAGGTAAATGATGTCCCGCGGTCAAAATATGAATGCTTGATCAGTAATGTAACATGCATTATACAAATATAAGAAAAGTGCTAAAACACTATTGCAGTTGCATATAGTAAATTGCTAATTGCTAATATCAATACGAAAAGTAATATTACCTTCATTAAAGTAGTTGATGCTCAGACCTGCAAACATCTGTCTCCAACCTTGTACTCGAATAATGATAGCCAACTCTTTCAACATTCCATTTATTTGGGGTTCTACTAACTAAAGAGAAGTTGTATGGCCTTAACTAACTAGCATTCTTTGTACCTGAGCATGACCTAGCAAAAGAAAAGTGGAAATAACATGATTCACAAGGGCTATACACTTTATGTCTTTCGATAAAGATCATTATTCTAGATTTAAAATTTGAAAAAAAATATTGTTGAATTTTGATGTCAAACCATCTATATTCTTTACATAGAGAATCAAATAAAATCATCAAAATGTACCTGCATTTACCATCTGACAACATCTGCTCACCACAAACCTGAGAAGGTGTGACAAGCAAGCTTCATTGCAATAGATGTTTGATGTTCCATAGGCACATGCCTCTTAAAGTTTTCATATACATAAAATTTATGAAATATATTGTTGGATACAAATCTCAATGAAAGTGATGCATTAAGTTTTCGCTCAATACCATGGTTGAGTCAAGAATTTGTGTTTCTCTACTTCCCACTATGGTTCAGATGGAAAAACAAATTATTATTTTTTGCACTCTTTCCTCATACCCTACCATTCCAACTGAGATCCATTTTGAGAGTAACGATGGTCTGTCATGAATACAAAGTATAGAAAGCCATTTCCCTACGTAAGTATCAAAATCCTAATAGATCTAGGGTTCCTCAATGAATCAGGTAATCTAGGATTATGAATAAGTGATAATTTAAATGAATAATGAATCAAGTAATATAGGATTATGAATAAGTGATAATTTAAATGGATGATGTAATCTAGGATCATCTAAGCATTGTGAAATGTTGACCTAACTCAACTAGACTGCATTACTGACAAATGCAGTCAGAGATGAAAGCGCTTCTTAGAAATTTTGCTAAGAAAATTGGGTCAGGACATTGTGCCCAAACTCTTTTTTTGGTCAGTCTATTTTGAATCACTATTAGATATATTATGTTTTTCAAGTATGTAAAAAGTAAGGCCAAGGCTATTCTAATCATTTTGATGTACCAACGTCTAGAACACTATTCTCTTTTCATACCTATGCCATCTTCATTAGGGATTCATTCAATAAATGATCCTCTTACACAAATTAAAGCTAGATAAAAATGCATACCCTAAATAATCAATTTCCCATGAAAACAATAGACTGCTTCTAAAGAATTGGGAATTTTTCAATGCCATAGCTCAAATTGGCTCCTTAATAAACATATATAATTTTTGAGCCTTTTGCAAAATCGTCTTGAAATCCAAGATAAAACTGTGCATTTTACTCAATTTTGTAAAGATAAAATCAAGGTAGGAAAAACATATACGGAGGCCATGCCCATACCTGCAAATTATCAGCTGAATTTGACCACTAATTAGCTCAGCTCCGCACACCCATCTATCTTCAAAGAAATGGATACATTTAAGATAGTATACATTTGACTAAGCATGGTCATCTCTGGTTCACATTAGTTTTGATTTGAGATGTTGATAGACTTGTAGATTGAATAAAAAGATCTGGTATTAATAGAGCCATGCAATCTGCCAATTTAACATTAAGCCACACTACAAAATGCTACTTTCCTTTGAGCTTTTTCCTTGCTAGAGCATTGATTAAAAATGCAATCGCCAACAAAGAAATCATGCCGTAAAATCTTCCAAGGCAATCCAAGGGAAAATGTTCTGTAGATGCCAAGTGTTTTGTCGGACCTACAGGTACAACAATTCCCAGGAGACGACACTTTCTAAAATTAAATGATCTATACCTACAAGGATTGTCAGATTGTTTTATCCACCTCCTCTAATCTCATTGTATGTGCCTTCTCTAGCCTCGTAGGTTGTATTTTTTCTCTGTCAATCTACCATCAGCCAATGAAATTGTTGAAAAATATTTTTAACAACTGTTAGCATTAACTAATGAGCAAATTTGATTGATTGAACATATTTGATTGATTGAACATAGTATAAAATAGATTTGTTAAGAAAGCAGAATGGTAATTGGTCTATCTGCAATAGTAACTGCCATGGTAGGAACTAATAATAAGAAAATCTTCAATCATTTCACATTATATCATTGCGCATTGTGGGAAATCGAGCATAACCCCTGCCAGACCTATGGAAGCTTTCTGAGATTTTTGCCACAGGGATTATCATTAGGAGTTTCTTGGAAATGATAACTAACATATTTTTTTGGGTACCGTACAAGATAGATTTTCTGTCGGATTTAACTTGTCTGCAGTGCTACAAAAAGGAATAAAAATCTTGATAAATGATTTTTTTTGGGGTTGATTAGGCTTCTCTTCTAATTTTCACTAAGAACATTCGGTGTTTCAAATCCTCATATTCTTAGGGAAGGAAATATTAGAATAGATCAAAATATACTAATCAAGAGAGAATGGAAGTATCCCTTTCATTCATATTTCAGTTAATTGTAGATGGGCGCGTCTAAGTATAATATTGGAAAAGTGGAAATAGCTAGAATCTTCAACAATAACAAGGGAAATATGTAAATATTAAATTCAACTACCAACTATATGGTAGAATCTTAGCCTATCTATTTTTCACAAATATATTTCATTATTCCATCTTTGACAACATTGGTTGAATTCTATGAATCTTATAATTGAGGCTATCTAACACGTACAAGTAGTGCACAAATTAGGCTAGTAGATTATTGAATTCTATAAGGAATTAACATGTCAACTTAATTAATTCCACATTTTTCATATGAGTCCTTCTTGGTTGATAATTGTCATACCCATGAAAAGAGTTAAATAGTAGTTCTTAGTAGTTCTTGTCTTAAATCAAATAAACATTATGTTACATAGTTTGATAAATGATATTCTTAATAAAGAAGAGTAGTCCAATTGCAACAAGGCACCTTTGTTTATTTAGTTGCATCCTCTTTTGTCACTGATTGATCCCTTAGAAATTAATAATACTTATTATTAGGTATGTAAAACCTAAATCATATTCTATAATTATAGATAGATAATTTCTATAATTATAAATGGACAAATGATATTCCTAACAAAGAAGTGTACTTATATATACTTTCTAAACTATATTAGTAGCACTTTCTAATGGAAATTTAGTGCGAGTTTGTAAAAAAGGAGTCCTATAACAATAAAAAAAGCTCAGCCAATCACATATAAAATAAATAAATAATTTAATATAAATACTCGCTTTAGATAAAATTACCATATTACCTATGACAAGTAATATTGTAACTTATTTATAATATAATATATTACTATTATATGATATATATTATATAATAACATCTTTTAAATATTTTAAATAAAAATACCTATTTATACCATATAAATATTTTAAGTTTTAACAAAATAAATATTATATATATATATATATATATATATATATATATATATATATATATATATATATATATATATATATATAATTGTTAATAGAAATGTTTACACAATTAAATAGTTTTATTAGTTTTGTCTATTTATAGGGAGACTATAGTTTTCATATGCTTCTTTACAATTAATCAATATTTTGAAAATTGTGATCAAATCATTTAACCTAAGGTCTCCTAAAATAATTCTATTAAAACATAATTTTATGTATTTATTTTTGTTTTATGATTGTCTATGGCTAGTTTTGTTGGTAGTTTTTTTTGTTTTAAGTTTAACAAAATTGAAAAAAATATCAAGAGTCCACGTGCCTAAAATCATAAACAGGTGGAAAGCTTAAAATAATTCATGTGGCTAGGTGTGCTTCAATATTGGGTAGATGTAAACCTCAAAATAACGTGGTTGGATATGCTTCCACATTTTGCATTCATAATATCTATATCTTTTAAGTTATTTGGTGGAAGCACTACAGGTGATTAATAAAGAAAAACAAAGAAAGGAAATTAGAAATATGATAGCATGGAATGGTGGAGTTTATAGTGGGAGTTGGGCATGTAATAAATGTTGTTTCCTTTTGATGATATCAGTTCTTAGAATGACACAAAGTGCAATGGGGAAGAATCTAGAGCTGTTGTAACTTTGTTGTAGGTATGTTTCCATTACACTTGGTGTTATTATTGCCAGGTTGGAACTAACTAACTTTAACTAATGAGAGATCATCAGATGGGACATGAGATAAGTAGTAACAAAAACCTCCAAATTATAGTGTCTGATGTTGCAATCCAATTCCAATGTCCATTCTTTAGTATCTAAGGAATAAAAAATAGTATCAAATGTAAGTTATAATTTATACTACCACTTTCCTAATAAATAGTACAACTTTTAAAAGTATTGAGAGACTTGCTAGGAATATGGGTGGTTTGAATCTTGATAGTCTAATATAATCATGTCCAAAGGAGGAATTCTAGGTTGGCAAAGGGAATAGAGTAGGAATGAAGATTGATTAAAGCTATTAATGCTAATGTAGTACTTCAAACTTCAATAAACAAAGTTCCTTTCAAATGCAGCATATTTTGTACAAGTGTGTTCTCCACTATCTTCTTTCTACTACTCATTTTGGGGTAGCCAACTATTGTTTTTGTTATCCCTTACATGATTTTATTTTTGTAATTTTGATAACTTCAATTTTTGAACATCATATGTATTGTTTCTCAAAGAAAAAGAGTTTTTAACTTTTTTTTCATTAGCAAAGCATACTTTTTTGACACAAGTTCAAAAAATTAACTAGAATAAGTAGTATTAACATTAAATAATTCATCTAGATTGTATATCAATTATAGTCTTAAATATCGTAGTTGAGGAATCCAATTGTTCTCGATCTAAATGTAATTACTCGGCAAATTCTTCTATTGTGGATGAAAATAATAAGGTTTCCAAAACAAGAGTGCATTGAACTAAACATGAAATAGTGGTATAGGGTCATAAAATGCAGTCATATTCTAGTGAACTGGAACTTTAAATTTCCCAATGAAGAATCTGAAATTACAATATCAAATCACTTCTGTACTGTATGATTATACGAAAAAACTTCAAAAAAATCCAAAGATCAAATCACAAAAAAAAATAAAGATCAATAATAATCAAATACAATTCTAATTCTAATGTTTCTACCAAGAGTTTTCCTGATTTCTAATAATCAAATCAAAGTGCAATATATGCAAACAAATGATTTTACATATTTTAAAAATTTAGATCCCATAAAACCCTAATTTTACTACAAACTGATTACATGGTGAAAGTTGTTGATTGCCAAACATAAATATTTGTAAACAAATAATACCTAAAAATTTACCAATGTAGGATAGGCTTTGTCTATGCATACTATTCTAAATTCAGAAATGCTCATAGTACTGGTACATCTGGTTATTTATCATATCCATCAATGTAATTTTTCTCATTTTCTTTAGAGGTGTAAACATTCTAAATTGCACAAATGAGCACAATCTTAAATAACCAAAGTGCATCCCACTAGTAATAGGAAAGGCACATGTGAAGTCACTAGCATTTAACCACCTTCTATACAAGGCTATTTTAAAAATAAATCTGAAGTGCTTAGCCACAACAAATGGCATTCGTGTTTAGACATTCATGTTTGGAGCAATCATCATTACCATATCTCAAGTAATGGAAGACATTGCAAAATGACGCAGCAAAGAAAAATACCAACAGAAGGAATAGCATTGCATACATGCACAAATAGTTTGTGTCTATTTTTCATATACAATTAATATGATCATCTTTACTATCTACACTTTGCAATGGTAAAAATATATTTATGATCAATTTATTTATAGGTAAGAACTAAACAATATTTTTAATATCGCATTCATAAAATAGAAACACATGGTAAATTTAAAAGTGAAATGCAATTGATCATAACAAGAAAGGAAAATCTATTAGGAAAAATCTAACCATTAATGTGCTTGTTTGAAAAATAGTTTTAATATCTCACTTATAAAGTAGAAACAAACTAAAAAGTATGGAAGGTAAATGTAAAAGTGAAAGAATTCAGCTATTAATATACTTGTTCTGAATTAAATACATTATCTCAATTCCGATATCAATGTTACTATTAAAATATTCAAAAACCAATTTTAAAATCAAGAAACACCAATCTATAAACAAATTTTCTTTTCCTTTATTTTTAACAATTCATAAATAATGTGTAGTGAAGATTTAGGGAACTGCCAAAGAGTCGTCTCATTGTTCAAACTTTGAGATGCTTTTCAATATGCTAGAGACATTTATACTACAAAATCATTTTAGACGAACATGTGAATCTAATTAAATATCATAGTATCAAAGAAAGATCTAATTTTAATAAATTCTGACAAAAACACTATTAAATAGAGATGTAATATAAATGGAGTGAATACTATTTGGAAAACTATACCTTTAACTTTTGATCTAAGAAAAGATGGATCCTCTAATTTAGTCTGGCACATGTGTCTATTTTGAATTTGCTTCAAAATGAGGTATTGTATTGGATTCTAGTACACTACTAATAGTCACGCAAGAGATTTAATGCTTTGTTAGGGGTGAGTAATCTGGTGTCCCATGGGGGGACTTGGGCTCTATATTTAAGGAGCTGGAGGTCCCATGATAATATTTTTGTGGAGCTAAAGCTTCATTTGGAATCTTTTCCTATTAACTAGGAGCTCCTACTTTTTAGTTGAGCGGACACAAAAAAGGCGGCTGGAAATAGCCCCTACTGTTTAGGGAAGAACTCTGCCACTTGGCAAGAACCTACCCTTCATTTTCCCTCCAAATTGAAATCATCTTACCAAAAATTCTAAAAACAACAATTTATATTTTTAATATTTCCTTCAATTTAAGAGCTAATTTTTTTAAGCAGATTTATATGTAATGCCCATAGGACCACTCCCCTTTAAATGTTCTTAAAAAAGCTCAGCAGCACCCACTCTATTTTTAAGCAAGCGGGTGCCCATAGGACCTCAGCCTAATTGCTCAGAAATGTTTTCGTACTCGGATTCTGCAAGTTTGATGTCGGGGAAAATGTAATCGTGGAAATGACATTGATGCTGAAGCCGCCTCCTTCCCTGTTTATTCACATGGGCTGACGTGATCACAATAAAATTTCCAAGACCATAACGGTCATCTCTGAAAGCTCTGCTGTAATCTCTCCACACGGAATAGGCGAAGGATAGCCTCGCCCTGTTGTCAGGAGCCATCCAAGCAACACTGCCGCTGGGCAGATGTGGGAGAGCTTCCCTCACACGCCTCTCTCTTTCCTCCCACGACCCTCCCACGTCCACAAATATCATCTGCCCACCCTCCCAAGCAACCACCTCCATCCACTTCTTCTTCACCGCTTCCCAACATCTGCTATTTGCTGAAGCTGAATATCTCACATCCCTCTCCTTTAACAACATCCACATTTTTCCCCGACCTGCCGGACTGGGCGATTCCCCGAGCTGCCCATTCTCATCAATATGCACCAATTTTGACTCGCTGTGAAAAAAATACTCTACTCATCACATCCGCGCATGGGTACAAATAACTCTGCAATGCAACGAAGAAACTCAAATTAAAAGCAACGATGAGAAATGATAAACAGAGAAATAAATTTCTTAGTTCGAATTCGAGCACAAGGGAATATATAACAACGAAATTACCAGTCTTGGTCCTTACTCCACTACCGCTAAGGAGTATTGCCACTTCGCTTGTTCCCACCGCTTTTTCAACATAGGGCTCTTGTGCATGTCCACCATCATCAGTCCCTTCATCTTGGCTAACTTCTCCATTGTATCTTCCTCCAATTGACAACACTCTGAAGCCTTCACAGCAACTAGTGAAATCACCAGAGAGGCTCTGTAATGCACTGCATCCATGTATGCTCACATATTTTAAACTCTTTAGCTGACCAAAATTTTGGGGTAGGTTCATGAGCTTCTCACAGTCTTGCATCTCCAAATGCTCGAGAGAAGCTAGGCTTTCAATACTTTCTGGCAACAAAGATAGTTGTGCACATCCAACTAAATATAGATATATCAAACTATGTAAATCACCACATCTGTGTGGAAGGCTCATTAAGCTAGAACAATATCTTAAATCTAAATTCTTTAAAGAAGATAAATTACCCACAGTGTCTGGAAGGCTCACCAAACTGGAACAACACTTTAAATTCAATATCTCTAAAGAAGATAAATTACCCACACTGTCTGGAAGACTCTCCAAATTGGAACAACACTTTAAATTCAACTCCTTTAAAATAGATAAATCACCCACACTGGCTGGAAGGTTCACTGAGCCAAAACAAGACTTTAAATTCAACTCCTCTAAAGAAGATAAATTACCCACACTATCTGGAAGAGTCACCAAGCTGAAACAATCGCTTAAATCTAACTCCAATAAAGATAAATTATCCACAGTGTCTGGAATGCTCAGCAAATTTGAACACTTCCTAACCTCTAACTCCTTTAAAGAAGATAAATTACCGACACTACTAGGAAGGCATTGCAAGCTGGGAAAGATAAGTTACCTACACTGTCTGGAAGTCTAGCCAAACTAGAACAAGAGCCTAAATTCAACTCTGTCTGGAAGGCTTGCCAAGCTGGAACAACCACTTAAATCTAACTCTTTCAAAAAGGATAAATTATCCACAGCATGTGGAATACTCAGTAAACTTGAACGCTCCCTTAAATTCAACTCCTTTAAAGACGATAAATTACCCATATTGTCTGGGAGGCTCACTAAACTGGAATAATCAAACAAGACCAACACTTTCAAAGAAAATAAGTTACCTACACTGTTTGGAAGGCTCACCAAGCTAAGATAATAATTTATATTCAATTTATTTAAAGAAGATAAATTACTCACACTATCTGAAATGTTCAACAAGCTGGAACAAGAGTATAAGTTTAATTTCCTTAAAGAAGATAAGTTACACACTGTCAGGAAGGCTTGTCAAGCTGGAATAACCACTTAAATCCAACTTCTTTAAAAAGGGTAAATTACCCACAGTGTCTGGAAGCCTCACCAAGCTAGAACAAGAGCCAAGATCCAACTCTTCCAAAGCAAGTAGATTGCTAATGGTTTCAGTCGGGCTATCGAACCCACCACAGCAATTCAATATTAGAGAAGACAAAGATTGAATTTGGGGAAAAGCAGTTGTGAGATTAACAGATTCAGCTTGAAATATGTAGATATATTTCAACAAAGGTGGGATGACGTCCGGCATCTGCAAAACAATTACACATTTTCGACATATCAATTTAATTTATATAAATAAACTAAAGGAATTTTTCATTTTCGAAAAAGGAAAATAGAGAATTAGGCAAGGACTGTAGAGTTTGCCTCACAAAATTTGTCGCCAGCGAGCAAAAGGAATGCTGCTAATTTCGGATGTTTACTGACATCCATCAATGAATAATTATCAATGTTGAGCTCGAGAAACCTTAGATTTCCAAATGTTCCTTTGCATTTTCCATTTACTATTCTTGTGAATTCGATCAAGCTCAAAACTCTTAAGGATCCCATCTTGTTGAGATTATCTGCTTCTATCTCGAATGCTTCCAGATGTAATGCTTCCATCTCCGATTCTACATCCCCTTGAAGATAAATTCCCTTCGTTTTCTTTATCCTCTGCAAATTAAAATGTTTGTGAATTCAAATAATAGAAAACTAATTTTTACATCCGAAAATGTAGAGAGAGAGAGAGAGACAAAATCTAGAAATCTGGTGATGACTAAAACAAAATGCACTTACTTCTTCATCTTGCAGAACATAAATGAGAGATTCTAAATCAGTGATTTTCTCCCCATCTGTTGGCTGTAGCTTTTTTCCTCGCGCTTTCACAATATCGTGAACATTCACCCTCCCTTCATCTGTCCTGTTAACAAGAGTAGCTCTTTCAAGCTCTTCAAATTCAGCCGCTCCAACACTAGAGACCACCAGTGGCAGGCACCGGTTACAAAAGAAGAATACAATGTCAAGAAATCCCTCTTTACACGAGGCTTTCAATCGGCTAAATACAAAATCCACCATACGCTCACTCAACTCATCCTCCTCTCCCTCTAGCAGCTCTGCCTTGAGATTTTTTACTACATCCTTACAAGCTTTAACACTTTTTGCATGCTCACGTAATCTCGGCCCTGCCATTGTCAATACCAGTGGAATTCCCTGGCATATTTTGAGGAGGCCACTAATATCTATTGTGGGATCAAAACTTGTGTGGGCACTATCTAAAGCCAACTCACACAAGAGTTCTTGTGCCTTTTCTTGTGGAAGACAAGATATCAGATAAGGACATCGTTCAACTCCTTGCTGTAAAAGTATACGAGTCTCATTCAGATTCCTTGTGGTAAGAAGAGTCCTGCTCTGTGCTGGAAGTGACGCAAGGTCACGAATAGGCAGGAGTCTTTCCAGATCAGTTTGCTTCAATGCATTGTCAATAAAAATGAAGACAGGCTCAGAAGAGCGCTCTGTAAAACATGTGGACAATTATTCCTGACCTTGTTGGAAGAATTAATTTCTATCCGACAACTATTGTCGGCAGCCCAAACCAGCACCGTCCACATTAAAAGCAGACAAACAGCAGCATACAGCCGCCCAAGTTCATTTCAGAATCAGTCTTCAACTACAAGTAGTTGCATATATTAATTGATATAGATTAATATTATATGTCATGCAATACATGTGTTTGATATTCTAGAGAGTTCTCAGACCTCTATAAATAGAGGCATTATGTAAGGATTTTAGTATCAGATGTTTATCTGATCATGGTGGATCAGTAGAGCCCATTTTGGGTTTCTCATGGTGGATCATGAGTGGATGGAATGCTGTAGCATTCTATGGATTTGTAATAGATTTCAGATATGTTAATGAGTATGAAGTGCTGTAGCACAACTTAATGTCTTTGTGTTTGTCTTTGATCCACTCTATCCTACTCTGTGCTGGAAGTGACGCAAGGTCACGAATAGGTAGGGGTCTTTCCAGATCAGTTTGCTTCAATGCATTGTCAATAAA
This sequence comes from Cupressus sempervirens, assembly GCA_028749045.1. Lineage (NCBI taxonomy): Eukaryota > Viridiplantae > Streptophyta > Pinopsida > Cupressales > Cupressaceae > Cupressus > Cupressus sempervirens. The sequence goes on from JAPHAW010000012.1 coordinate 1,155,338, forward strand.
AATGAAGACAGGCTCAGAAGAGCGCTCTGTAAAACATGTGGACAATTACTCCTGACCTTCATTCAAGTTCCTCAAGTTAAGTTTACGGTCATAAAGGTCTTCTAAAATTTGTTGTTGTAGAGTTTTGAGATCAGCCTCTGAACTATTCTGTTGCATATCAACTCAACAATGTTTGTAGTTTGTAAGATCAAGATTGCTGAAAACTGTACTGGCTAAAGTAGTCTTTCCCATTCCACCTTGGCCATAAATAACCACCACTTTAACTGATTTACCTTTCATATCTAGGAGCTCAGTAACATAATTTCTCGCTTCTTCAATTCCAACTATAAACCCAATATTAATTGATTAGGAGTTATGCTTAAATTAAGAAACAAACTACTTACACATCTGCATAACTTAATTTTGGAAAAACGAAAAAATACAAATAGATAATACTTCAAAGATTAGTTCTTCACTCGTCAGATCACCAGTGGAACATTTTCCATAAACAAAAGAATTTCTAGAACAAGTCAATTGAATCAATTTGAAGGTTTAGGTTCGCCAAAAGATTATTTTCTTATTATAAATTTTGTTTCTTATTTAGATTAATTGAGCATAACCACAAAAACCCAAATAAGAGAGAAATGAGTACCTGCTTTATGAGATCTTCCCTGGGAGGGAGGCAATGTCTCTGGAATTCTACTCAAAACTTCTTCAGTCTTTTCCAGCACAGTCATTATCGCTCCCAGTGAGAGCTCCGAGTACTCATGCCCAATCTGTGCTTGTAAACTCCACAAATCATCAGCCGCAACCGGAGCAGCGAAAAACCTACTTACCGGTCAAAAGTAAATAAAGATTTATTGTCATAGAAGAGTCCAAATACAAACATCACATGAGAAAGGAAAATTAGAAATGCATGAAATTGATTTTACTTGGAAAGAGGATGAGATTGCATTTGAGATATGCAGAGGAGGGAGGCTTCTACAATGAACTGGATGACCCTATTCAGCTTCTCTCTATCATCCAAATGATGATCCAACTTCTTGATGTGTTTTGCAAGGTTACACATCTATTTAAGAAGTTGAATACATTGCTCTCTGTTGGAAGAAACTTGCTCTATTCTTTCCAACACAGAACTTAGAACTGAAAGCGCTATCCCCACCCACTGAATCTGCGCTGCTTGCTTTGAGACATCAATTATTAATTTCCGAGTTTCCCGGTTCAGAATTGGTACAATGTTGTCCTGCAGTCACAAAAATCGATAAAAAGTCAATACTTCATTCCTAGCATGCATCGGATCAAAAAGTTTAACGATGAGGAAATGGACTGCATGCATCGAAATCTTTTTCCCCAAAAAGGAAAATTGGTTAAATACCTTATGCCCATTAGATCTCTGCATTATATTCTTCAACAGAGTACCAGCAGAAGTAATGGAATCAGCCACTCGATTCGTCTTGGAAAGAGAGGCAATTGAATTAGTGCTTCCCTTGTCAAAGACATTTAAGAGAATCGGATCTTCTACTTTGATCAGATTCTCGATAACATCTTGATAATGTTGCCCGGGAGCAGAGGACGAGCAGCATGAGCAGGAGCTGTTGCCCATTTTCCTCTTGCTCTAATTTTTGAAAGAGGAATGCGAGTGACAAAATTGGACAAGATATAACTGAAATGGTCAGAGGAGATGGACAGGCTTTTAGAGATTATTTTCTCTGTGGTCTGTACAAAGAGCATCTTCCTACAACTGGCCGACAAAAGTCTTTGCAATTTAAAAATTGATTGCATCCGACGGGCTTCATATTATGTTTAACCACGGTTGTGCCAGCTACTACGTCTTTTTATTAAAATTTGTTTCTCACTAACAACATATTGTGTGGGACAAGACTCCGTCATGAAGTCGTTCATATTGTGACTGCCTTCCTCAACGAATTCCTCGCTTGATTATGAGTTTAGAAAACTATAATCAATTGAAATAACAAACTAATATTGATTAAATAATAAGTCTTTGGGAATCTTGAAAGATTAACATATATATTTTCTAGCGAAACGCTGCGTTCTTTATCTAAACTATTGAAATTAATTAGTGGAGGGTAACTATTGAAATTAATTATTGGAGGGTAGCTAGTCATGACTCTGGTTTTTTCTTTTTGTTTTTATGTTGTTGGTTACTATGAACTGGTCATTCTATGGGATTTTACATTATATGCTTGTTGTCCGGATATCAAAATTGTCTCATTTCCTCCTTTTTTTTGAGCTATGGTTATTCTTAGAATATGCCTCATTTTAAGCATTAAAATGGTGACTTACTCTCAAAGTTTTTGAGAAATTTCGCCCTTCAAATATCTTCGGCTCATTCTCAGCTCCGTCCAACACTTAAATTTTTAAAATCTGGCTCCCGAGTTGAAAATTCTCACTGGTTAATAGAAGGAATCAAAATACATATTTTCAAGTTGATCATTAACCATTAACCTCTAAAAAGGTTAAGGTTAATTGTCAAAACACGTATTTCACTTTAAAAGATTAACCATTAACCTCTTTATGAAAAGGTTAAGATAAGTTTGCAAAATTAACCTTTCAAAAGGTTAAGGTTTGGGGGTCAAAACACTATTCCGAACCAAATCATTAACCATTAACCTTTTTTAAAAAGAGGTTAATGTTTGAGTCCAAAACACATATTTTAAAGATAGTTATCAACCTACCTCCTTGCCCATTTGAAAAATGTTAAAAATTAAGAGGTTAATTAACCTTCATGAAAGTTGTTCTAAATGTTCGTGCCAAATGAAAAGAAGCAATGGCCACAATGCCAATGCTGGGGAATAGATAAAGAATGTTGAACAACCGAGAAAAACATGATTGACGGGCCCATAGCCAATTTGACCATGGATAAAGCATGTAATTTGCTTAACCAAGTTTTTTTTTTTGTTTCGCCAACAAGATTGCGCTAAGCTACTAGGTCCAAAAGGATATGTTGTGATAGAAGCAGGGTTTGGTGCTGATATTGGTATAGAGAAGTTCATGAATATAAAGTGCAGATACAATGGTTTGAAGCCTCAATGTGTTGCTTTAGTGGCCACAATAAGAGCTCTCAAATGCATGGTGGAGGACCAAACGTGTCTGGAGGAAAGCCACAAGATCGTGCTTATGTAATAGAGAATGTAGCATTGGTTCAGGCAGGCTGTGTTAATCTAGCCAAGCACTTGGAAAACATCAAATCATATGGAGTTAATGTTGTTGTTGCTATCAACATGTTCACCTCTAACATAGAGGCTGAGGTCAATGCTATGAGAAATGCTGTAATAGAATATAGTGCTTTTGATGCTATTGTTTGTACACATTATGCACATGTGGAGCAGGAGCAGCAGAGCTTGGTGTTTTAGTTCAGAGGGCCTATGAGAAGCACAATAGATCTTTGCAATTTTTGTACCCTTTGAACATTAGTATCAAAGACAAAATTAATTTGATTGCCAAGTCATATGGAGCAACTGTAGTCGCATATTCAGAGCAGGTTGAGAATCAGATTGAAACATACACCCTGCAAGGGTTGTCTGGACTTCCAAAGACACAATATTCTTTTTCACATATTACTTCATTAAAAGGGGCTCCTTCTGGTTTTACATTACCAATTAGAGATGTAAGAGCTAGTGTTGGGGCAGGATTCGTCTATCCTTTGATAGGAACTATGAGCACAATGTCTGGGCTGCCTACATGACCTTGCTTCTTTGACATAGATGTAGACACTGCAATAGGAAGGGTCTAAGGTCTATCCTAGGGATGTGTAAAATATATTATGGCTTTGTATGTGACACTCGAAGTTCATTTCATTGGAACGCTAAGATGAACTAGGGTATGATCAATAGCTAAATTGAATAAAGGGCCATTTATTAGAATATTCAATCAATGCCAAGCACTGACAGTGGGTGTAGAGACAGATTGTAAAGTGAGCCTTGGAGCACATGGTCATAGGATACAAATTCAAGTGAAGAGTTGCGCGTTGAGGTAGGTCTAATAGAACCATATAATGAAGCATGGTGTGTTGTTGAATATTATGAAGCAAGTGGCACTATTCTCAGATTGTTACTGCAACACTTAAGCCCTGATAGCGAGCATAGAGGAAGAACATTAATTTGTCATGCAATACTATTCCGTAATTCAAGGGCTACTTAGGTGCTTTTAGATGCTGGAGCTAATGCTGATTTTTACGTAAGATTAACAAATGGACATGAATTTCAACCTATTCACATGGCATTAAGAATGGGTTATCAAAGTATTTTAAAGTAGTTGATAGAACATGGATGTGATTTGAATGCATGGACAAAAAGTGGTGAGATTGCACTTATGTTGAGCATAAAATCTAACCACCTAGAATGCTTCAGAGAGTTGTTATATTTAGGAGCTGATTTGGGGCTTAAGAATAAGAAGGGGGAAACAACTATTAGCTTATATCTTACCCTTGGGAAGAGAGACCATTTTGAGAAGGTCATGTTGGATGCTACCCTAGCAAATTGCTTAAAAGGAGAAGGGTTTAAAGCTCTTCATTATGCTACATGATGAGAGAATATAAAAGCAATAGAGAAACTTGATGAAAAGGGGGATGTATGCTCATTAATAAGTGATGTAACTTGAATAAATCATTCAAATATCAAAGGGAGATCAACAATGATTTATTATTCAATCTTCCTCTCGAAATATGTAAGATCCAAATTTCAAGTCATATTGGGTTAATTTTGTAGAGGTCAATTAACCTCACCCAAATCATGTATTTGGGAAGTAGTTTTTAACCACAAAAGAGTAGTTGTTAACCTTAGTGTCTATAAAAGGGATCATTTTGGCTTTGTAATAAGACTTTTTGGATTTTAGAAAAAGGGAACACTATGCTAAAATTTTGATCAGAAGATGATATTTGGAAAGTGTGTACAAATTTTGTCTTTGTAATCAGAAATTGCTCTTAGGTTCTTGGTGCAAGAAAATAAAGGAATGTGCAATTTGAGTTCTCTCCTTCCAAATCTAAATTGTTAGAAATATTGATTCTCTTTGCAGTGAGCATTCTAATGGTATTGTGCAGATGTTTATGAATCTTTGGATCAACATTGTGCTAGTAATAGTTTTCAAGCGCAGATCTTGATTGTTCTTATTAATGGTTTTAAGTTAGTCTACGAAAGCTTTGAAGTCATATGGTGCACTCGTCATCAATGGCTTTCTATTGATCTTTTAAAGTTTGATTTCACTTTTATTTGAAAAACCTCAAAATTATATAAAACAAGGGAGCTACCCCTCTAAACGTAGAGGAAGGTTGCATATCAAGGGCCTATCCAACTATCATGAACAATTTGCCATGTAGACTCCATTGGGCCATTTTCAAGTGACAAATCTGTTTACCAACAAACTTTTGGTGACTCTGTTGGGGAGTGAAACAGGAAAGATTAATCAGTCACCTATGATGAAACAACATGGTATTGCCGCATGAGAATGTGCTTCTAGTTCTCTAGCTGAATCTTGGTTTCCAAGATGCGCAAGAAGATATTATTTTAGATTTGAACACTTTAGCCTCAAGGTGTAGACAAAGTACGCAACAATATCATCAAGTAAATCAAGTTCTAGAAGAAGAAGAAGAATTCAAAAAAATCTTGCGAAGAGCTCCTATTGGTGAAAATTTTGTAGCCATTGAAAGAATAGTTGCTATTCCAAGAAGAAATAGGCAAAATCTTGGTCACATCAAAGATCAAGTGAACAACAACCAGTAACATGGTTGATGAAAGGTACCTTCCCTTGAATGAAGGTTGGTGACTCTATTTAGAAGAGTGAATATTGGCGACTCTATTTGAGGTTCAAGTTCAAAACATGGTTTGGTACAAAGGGAAAGGGGAAAGTTATAGTGATAGTGACAGTGATGAGGAATACTTCTCATACTCAAAGAAACAAATCCCTAATGCACCTCTATAGGTAAATTTCTTGAAGAATTTCTATGGTGGCAGGAGGCTAGATCCTAGAATGGTTCATCCTTGCTAAAAAATGCACTTCATCTAAATCAACAATGAAGAATAATAAATGTATCTCTCATGCACCTTTGTCTAAACAAAATCAGATTTTTATTGATCCTAAGCAGGCTAGCTTCTTGAAGAGTTTCTATGGTGGGCTAAAAATAGACCTAGAAATTATCCATCCATCCTTGCTCCAAACTTTGCAAAAGATAGATGAAGAAGATGGTAAAGATAATCAGTTTTTCTCTCACAAGCCAAAATCATTTTTAAAAAGAAGTTCCACATGTGAGCATAATGAAGAACTTGATCAGAAAAATGATTCATGTGAATTGAGGATGGATAATGGTGGTAAAAAAGGTGTCCCCATGCCTACACCTATTTCTCATCAAAATCATACTTATGTTGATCCCAATCAGGTTGAGTTTTTAAAAAGCTTCTATTGCAATGCATGCCTAGATCCTAACAAAGTTCATCCTTCTTTACTTTAAACACTACAAGAACTTGAGAAAGAAAACCCATGCCATAATTATTTCCTTGGTAATAGAACATCTCCTGATCCAAATATTAGAAAGGAGTCATCTAGATCTACATGCATGAAAGAAGATGGGGATTTTATGTCTAATCAAGAAGATGGTAAGGAAATGAAGTCTATAAAAGAAGAAGCATCTGCTAATGTATCAAGGCATGACTGTGAAAATTTCAAAATCCAGGAGAACATATTCAACCTTCTCAATCCTAATGAGAAAGAAAAAGAAATACCAAATGTTGCTCAAGGAACTACACAACATTTGGTTAAAGATGAGAGAAATAAGGATCAAGGTGAATTGAATACTACTTTTATTCTTACTTGGTGCCTCAATGCTTTAGATGATGACTTCCTCAATGGAGAAAACCTTTGAAATGTCCCTTTACTAATTTTTATTGATATTTCCAGCCACAAATCAGAACTTTAAAATCAAACAACCAATATTACAAAGATCTGCCAATTTCCCAATAAAACCCAAATCGGGTATGTCCAAATTAGTGCCAAAAACTTCACAACTTCACAAATTATTAATAAATCTAAAAATAGACATTTTTACAGAATTTTCAGCAGCATAACAGCCTACAAAATGACATTTCCAGATTTTTATAGCCTTTACACAACAGCTCACAAATGTAGGGCAAAACTATGCTCAATCGGGCTCCCGAAATTAACACAAAAATGCCCGGAAACACCACAAAACACTCATAAACTATCTCATAAGTTTAATCATGACCCAATACATATATTTAGCTCTATTTTAACATCATAAAGTCTGAAATAGAGAAGCAAACCAAACTGATATGAAACACTCAACTGAAAACCCAAACTCAAACCAAAAACAACCCCGAAAACACCCAAATCGGCAGTATTCAGCACAAAGGCAAACTCTGTATGAGCATGCACATGGAATGGCTTCAAACTCCCATCCTTAGCCTTCCTGGAAACCTACAAACTCCCATTCTTGGGTCTCCTTCTCCACAGGTTTGGCAGCCTCTGAAGAACAACAAGAAAATTAGCAAGAATCAAGATGTAGAATGAGCCCAAAATGCCTCCAAACCCCTTTTAAAGAGGGCATAACCCTAACTCACGTCCAAGAGGGGTTAATAAAATATAATTTAATAATAATTTTTATTTATTAGTCCATTGGTTTCCAAAGATTAACCCCTTTTTCCGAAATTTCACCTTTTTGGAGCCTGCCTGCCTTAACAAAGTTTTTTTTTTTTTAATTATTTGAATAGGGGACATGACAAGTCCTCCCCTCCCAAATATTGCTTGTCCTCAAGCAATGAAGGTTGGAATTCTCAAGAATATGTTCTCCTTCCCAAGTTGCATCCTCTAGTGGTAATCCTTTCCATTTGACCAAATGCTCTATGATGCTCCTATTTCTCAACCTTTTCTCTCTTGTATCCAAAATCTCTTCTGGTATCAAAACTAATTTCCCTTCATCATCAAGAGGTGGCAATTCTGTAGATACTATGGTTTACTGGTCTAGAACCTTCTTTAAGCAAGATACATGAAAAATATTATGTATTTTGCTGTTTGGTGGGAGCTCCAATTCATAAGCTACCTCTCCTACCTTCTTGATGATTTTATAAGGCCCATAGAACCTTGGCTTGAGTTTCTCTGCCCCACTTCTCTTCAAGGTGCTTTGCTTATATGGCTGCAACCTGACAAATACCAAATCTCCCACCTCAAAAGATCTTTCAATCCTTTTCCTGTCAGCATATATCTTTTGTTGGTTTTGTGCATGTTGTAGATTATCCTTGAGGGACCTTATTATGTCTTGGCTTTGCTTGATGAAATCACTTGCTGTGGGTACTCTGCTATCGAAAAGTATTAGATCAACAAAGGAAAGGGCATCATAACCATAAAGAGCACGAAAAGGAGGCATACCAATAGACATGTGATGAGATGCATTGTAACAATACTCCCCTAGGTGTAACCATTTCACCCAAGCATGTTGTTGATTTGAAACATAGTTACTCAAATATCCTTCTATCCATTTATTAACTATCTCTGTTTGTCCATCTATTTGAGGGTGATAGCTAGTACTGGGAGTGAGTTCAGTTCCTGCCAAATGAAAGAGCTCCTTCCAAAAAGAGCTGAGGAATCTACTGTCCCGGTCACTAACAATGTTTCTAGGAAAACCATGTAATCTAAAAATTTCCTTGAAGAACAATTCGGCCACTTGTGATGCCTTGAAATTAGATGTGATAGGAAAGAAATGTGCATACTTAGTTAGTCTATCTACCACCACATATATGCAATCCTTACCTTGAACCTTGGGCAACCCAATGATGAAATCCATGGAAATACTTTCCCATTTTTGTTCGGGAATAGGAAATGGCTGCAACAACCCTGCAGAAAAATTTTGCTCACTCTTGCTTTGTTGGCATACCATACATTCCTTAATGTGTTTAAGGACATCCTCCTTCATACCCTTCCATGAAAACCGCTCTCGAATTTTCTTGTATGTCTTGAAGTATCCTTGGTGACCAGCCAAAGGTGTGTCATGAAAGGCCCTCAATATCCTCTCCTTAGTTTTTGACCCTGGCACTAAGAAGATCCTGTTCTTGTAATAAATCAATTCATCAACAACCTTGTACCTGTTATCATCCACTAACTTATCCAAAATCTTGGTGGCAAATGAATCTTTAGCATACTCTAAAATTATGGAGACTTTCCAATCAGCAGAGATAGATGATAAGGAACACAAAGTGGGCTTTCTTGAGAGAGCATCAACAACCACATTATTCTTTCCTTTCATGTATTCAATATCAAAATCATAAGCTTGCAATTTTCTTACCCATTTTTGTTGACGATCATTCAAATCCCTTTTGTTCAAGAAGAACCTGAGGCTATTATGGTCTATCTTTACAATGAATCTCCCACATACCAAATATTGACTAAACTTATGAAGTGCATGCATGATTGCCAACATTTTCTTATCATAGATGGAGTACCCTTTCTCTGATTGATTTAATTTTTGACTCTCAAATGCTATTGGATGTCCCCTTTGAGTTAGGACAGCCCCTATACCTTCTCCCGAAGCATCACATTCAACAACAAAAGGTAAAGAGAAATCTGGAATTGCAAGCACAGGGCATGAACTCATTACCTCCTTAAGCTTATCAAATGTTTTTTGTGCCTCTTCTGTCCAAACAAAAGCTCCTTTCTTTGTCAAATCAGTCAAAGGGGCAGCAAGCTGAGAAAAACCCTTGGCAAATCTTCTATAGTAGCTACACAACTCGAAGAAACCTCTCAACTGTGTAAGATTAGTGGGTGGAGGCCAATCCAAAATTGCCTGGATTTTTTGTTGATCAACCTCTACTCCTTTAGAGCTTATAATATGTCCCAAATATAGGATCTCTGTCAAACCAAACTCACATTTAGATAGCTTAGCATAGAAGGATTGCTGCTCCAAGATTCCCAAAACAGTGTCTATGTGCTTTAGATGCTCTTCCCATGTTTTATTGTATATCAAGATATCATCAAAAAATACCAAAACAAATTTTCGAAGATGCTGACTAAATACCTTATCCATACAAGATTGGAATGTTGCAGGTGCATTAGTGAGTCCAAATGGCATAACAAGAAATTCAAAGTGCCCATAGTGACATCTGAAAGAAGTCTTTTCCACATCTTCACTCCTCATTCGGATTTGATGGTAGCCTGATCTTAAGTCAATTTTTGAGAAGTATACAACACCATGTAACTCATCAATGAGTTCATCTATGCATGGTATGGGATACCTATTTTTTATGGTCTTCTTGTTTAGAGCCCTGTAGTCTATACACATTCTCATTGTACCATCCTTTTTCTTGACAAGTACCACAGATGATGCAAATGGACTAGAGCTAGGCCTTATGAATCCCATGTCCAAGAGTTCTTTAATAGTTTTTTCAATTTCTTCCTTATAACCTCTTGGATGGCGGTATGGGGTTGTTATAACTGGTTTGGCACCCTATTCTAACTCTATAACATGCTTAAAACCTCTATCTGGTGGTAATCCTGGAGGCAAATCATTGAAAACTATACTATGCTTATCAAGAATATTTTGAATTTCAAAATGGAAATTACCTTGATTCTTTGGAGAGCTTGTTGGTTGGATTATGACTCCTGCTGCCCATGTTACTTGTCCTCTTCGAAAAGTCCTCTCCATTCTCTTTGCAGAGACCGCCTTAGGTGCTTCATTTGATAACCCTCTCAATATGACTTCTTTCCCATTGGAATGAAATTTAAACTCCATAGTTTGATGGTTCATGTAATAGCCTCCGATAGAGTGCAACCATTGAACACCCAATACAAGATCTGTCTCCCCAATACCAACCACATAGAAGTCATCACATAACTCATAATCTCCTAAGGTCATCTTGAGTTGTTTCACCACCCGTGTGCAAGGCATAGTGAATCCATCAGCTACAGTAACATTGAATCCCTCAAAATCTTCTGCTTTAAGCCCTCTTTTCATGACAAATCCCTCATCAATAAAATTGTGAGTTGCCCCACTATCAAGAAGAACAGTCAACCTTTGCCCTGCTAGTACCCCTCGAATTCGGAAGGGATGGTATCTTGGGACTCCTGATAATGCTGCTAAAGTGCCATCCTTTCTGATTTCTTTTACTTTCTCTTCTTCTACCTCCTCCTTAGTATCATGAAATTCATCATGCTCATCTGAATCAGATTCTGAAGCAACTTCAATATAGTGCACTTGACCTTTCCCCAAACATCTGTGTCCTGGAACCCATGGTTCTCTACAAGTAAAACAAAGCTTTTTCCTTCGTAATTCACTCCTAGTCTCTTCATCTACCTTCTTTTTGCCACATTTGTCACATCTTTTGGTGGTAGTGTTGGGAAAGTCTTTTTCTAAAAATTTCCCTTATGTTGCCAAAGATTTGGGGGTTTTTGATTAGTGATTGATTTCATAGGCACGCAAGTTTCAAGTTGCAAGCTTCTTTTGATAGCTTCCTGTAAGGTTGAGGGTGAGAAAGCCTTAACCAAACCCTTAACAGAATCTTCTAAACCATCAAGAAAAAGATAAACGATCCTCTTTTCACTCATATCAGGTACCATAACAGCCACTTTTTGAAATTCTTCTATATACTCATTAACTGATTTGGTTTGCTTCAACTTTGACAATTCTTTAAAGTACTCTTCATCATCCTTGAGGTCAAATCTATCTATCACCCTTTGACTGAAATATTCAAATGTAGTTACCTGATCGTGACCTTGAGTAGTCATTCCATGATACCACCAATCATAGGCTGCATCTTCCAAGTGTAGACTTGCAAATTGAATAGCATCACTCTCTTTCATGGGGTTAAGTGTGAAGAAAGTTTGTAATTTTTGTAGCCATGCTCTAGCTGAAATTTTATTTGTTCCATCAAAAGTAGGTGCTGTAAACTTGCTTATTTTATTTTTGAGCTCTCTTCCACTTGTGTCATGCTCCCTCCTGTTCTCTTTCTTGGGCATCAAAGCGTTCATCATATCCACATATTCTCTAAAAGGAACTGAACTACGAAAGTCATCATCTAAGCCATTGTAAGTAGCTCTTAATGTAATCAAATTACCTGTAACCTCTTCCACTAGATTAATGGCTGAATTTGGTACTGGTGGCTCATCTGTAGGCAAGAAAATAGATTTGGTTGATTTAGATGGTGTGGATCTCCCATTTCTCGGCTCCTCTGAAGTGCTCCCTTTCTCATTAATAGATGCAATTCCTTGTAATTTTTCTGTCAATATTCGCAAAGCCTCTCTAGTTTCCGCCAAACCATTCACTATTTGCTTCTGAGTATTTTGGATGTCTTGGAAGAATTTCTTTGCCATCTCATCTGGATCAGCCATACTTTTTTCTTCCTTGGATTTTGTACTTTTGCTTTCAACTGGGGGTTTGATCAAATTTTTTTTATTCTTTTCTCGCTGAAAATATCTTTTTTCTCTTTCACTTAGTTGCATGCAATCATAAAATATGACATGCAAGATCTGGGTAGTTATCAAAACTTGATATGCAAGATCTAGGTAGTTGTTAAAACTGACATGCAACTTCTACAAACCCTCAGGCTGGCAAGATCACGGCTCTGATACCACTGAAATGTCCCTTTACTGATTTTTATTGATATTTCCAGCCACAAATCAGAACTTTAAAATCAAACAACCAATATTACAAAGATCTGCCAATTTCTCAATAAAACCCAAATCGGGTATGTCCAAATTAGTGCCAAAAACTTCACAACTTCACAAATTATTAATAAATCTGAAAATGGACATTTTTACAGAATTTTCAGCAGCATAGCAGCTTACAAAATGACATTTTCAGATTTGTATAGCCTTTACACAACAACTCACAAATGTAGGGCAAAACTATGCTCAATCGGGCTCCCGAAATTAACACAAAAATGTCCGGAAACACCACAAAACACTCATAAAATATCTCAAAAGTTTAATCACGACCCAATACATATATTTAGCTCTATTTTAACATCATAAAGTCTGAAATACAGAAGCAAACCAAACTGATATGAAACACTCAACTGAAAACCCAAACTCAAACCAAAAACAACCCCGAAAACACCCAAATCGGCACTATTCAGCACAAAGGCAAACTCTGTATGAGCATGCACATGGAATGGCTTCAAAATCCCATCCTTAGCCTTCCTGAAAACCTACAAACTCCCGTTCTTGGGTCTCCTTCTCCATAGGTTTGGCAGCCTCTGAAGAACAACAAGAAAATTAGCAAGAATCAAGATGTAGAATGAGCCCAAAATGCCTCCAAACCCCTTTTAAAGAGGGCATAACCCTAACTCACGTCCAAGAGGGGTTAATAAAATATAATTTAATAGTAATTTTTATTTATTAGTCCATTGGTTTCCAAAGATTAACCCCTTTTTCTGAAATTTCACCTTTTTGGAGCCTGCCTGCCTTAACAAAGTTTATTTTTTTAAAATTATTTGAATAGGGGACATGAAAACCTTCCTATTCATTCACCCCTAATCATTAATGATGAGAACTCTATTACTAAAGTTGATTCTTTAGAATATTTTTCACAATCTTCTACCATTGCCACTGATGAAGAAATAACCTCAAGTGAAATCTTGCAGACATCTCCGTTAACTCTTGAGATTGAAGTCTTTACTTTTGAGGATGTTGAGGAGTTTTTAGAAAGTGGTATGATCATAAAAATAGTAGAAGATTATTTTCAAGAGAAATATGATGAGTTTTCAAGAAATCCTTTTCAAGGTTACATGCAAGTGGAATATGAAGCTTTCCCATTTTGTGAAGATGGTAATAAAAAAGAATCAATCAACCAAGTTTGTGAAACTATTAATGAAAACTTAATAATAGGTACGATGGAAATAAGAATTAGAGATAGCCTTCAAATAAGAGAAGATGACACTTCAATTTCTCACTCTTTCGCATGCATGAAACCTGAATTTGAAGCATTCAAGTTCACAAGTGGGAACTACAATGAAGAAAACATTGTGATGGTATCTCGCACTAGAGAAGTACTTAGCCTTGAAGAAATGTGTTGTAATCTAATGATTTAAAAATGTGAAGATGAAGGCATAGATGATGATGCTCTTTTAAAAGAATTTCCCTTACATAAATATCAATTGATAATCAATTCTCCTGATCAAATAGATTCATTAGAGCATGTGTACACCAAAATGGAAAAGATGAGTGTTTATTCTTTGAGCAATTTGATGGGAGAAAAGGAAGAAATACATCATGGGAAGATTCAATGTGACAAGTATGTGCATTCATATTGGAATAATTTCATAGAGAATACAAACAAAATCATTCTTGTGGAAAAGAAAGAGTGTCTGGTGTAAAAAAATAAGTTCAGGAATTCATGATGACCAATCACTAGAAATTCAAGTAGAGGGCTTGCCAAATAGAGGAGAAGATTAGAGATGCATTCAGGAACTTGAGAGCCTTATACTTCAACTCTTTCAAAGTGAATTTGTGAATGGCATGCAACATGAAGTAGAGTTGATTCCAAAGTTAGATATTTTTGATGAGACATGGTTATTTGGATAAATTTCTTTATCAAGTGATGTGAAGCATACTAGGAATCTCAGAATTGGAATTCAAAGAGTGAACCTATACTTGAGTCCACAGAAACTTGAATGTTTCCATATGTTAGCATGCTATGGTATTCATTTTCCCCAACCAGTGAATGGGTTTGCATGATTATACCTGAACTCACTGGAGGTAGGAAAACCTACCTTTTATATAGTCTAGATAGGAGTTTTTGTTGTGTTTTTTTGTTGTGCCTGGTCTTCCTTTTAGTTCTCCTATTTTTGGTGTTTGTTTTCCCTTTTGCAAAGTGGTTCCTCGTGTGACTCTACAACCCAATGGATAAATCATTGTTCTAGTTTATCTGGATTTGAGCTTCATCCTTACAAAGTCCTTGTCCCCAGATAGAGCCAGCTATTGCTTGGATTTCAAAATTGCCTCATTTCCTCCTTTTTTTTGAGCTATGGTTATTCTCAGAATATGCCTCATTTTAAGCATTAAAATGGTCACTTACTCTTAGAGTTTTTGAAAAATTTTGCCCTTCAAATATCTTCAACTAGTTCTCAACTCCATACAACACTTCAAATTTTTAAAATCTGGCTCTCGAGTCAAAAAATTCTCACTGGTTAATGAAAGGAACCGAAATATGTATTTTCAACTTGATCATTAACCATTAACCTCTAAAAAGGTCAAGCTTAATTTTCAAAACACGTATTTCACTTTGAAAGCTTAACCATTAACCTCTTTATTAAAAGGTTAAGATAAGTTTGCAAAATTAACCTTTCAAAAGGTTAAGGTTTGGGGGTCAAAACATGTATTCCAAACCAAATCATTAATCATTAACCCTTTTTAGAAAGAGGATAATGTTTGATTCCAAAACATGTATTTTAAAGATAGTTATCAACTTACCTTGTTGCCCATTTGAAAAAGGTTAAAAATTAAGAGGTTAATTAGCCTCCATGAAAGTTGTCCTAAATGTTTGTGCCAAATGCAAAGAAACAATGACCATGATGCCAATGTTGGGGAATAGATAAAGAATGTTGAACAACTGAGAAAAACATGATTGACAGGCCCATAGCCAATTTGACGATAGATAAGGTATATAATTTGTTTAACCAAGTTTTTTTTTTGGTATAATCAACAAGATTGCGCTAAAGCTAGTAGGTCTAGAAGGATTTGTTGTGACAGAAGTAGGGTTTGGTGCTGATATTGGTACAGAGAAGTTCATGAATATAAAGTGCAGATACAATGGTTTGAAGCCTCAATGTGTTGCTTTAGTGGCCATAGTAAGAGCTCTCAAAATGCATGGTGGAGGACTAGACGTGTCTGCAAGAAAGCCACTAAATCGTGCTTATGTAACAGAGAATGTAGCATTAGTTCAAGCAAGCTGTGTTAATCTAGCCAAACACTTAAAAAACATCAAATCATATGGAGTTAATGTTGTCATTTCTATCAACATGTTTGCATCTGACATAGAGGCTGAGGTCAATGCTATGAGAAATGCTGTAATAGAACCTAGTGCCTTTGATGCTATTGTTTGTACGCATTAAGCACATGTGCAGTAGGAGTGGTAGATCTTGGTGTTTCAGTTTAGAGGGCCTGTGAGAAGAACAATAGATCTTTGTAGTTTTTGTACCCTTTGAACATTAGTATCAAAGAAAAAACTAATATGTTTGCCAAGTCATATGGAGCAGTTGCAGTCACATATTTAGAGCAGGCTGAGAAGTAGATTGAAACATACACCTTGCAAGGGTTCTCTAGACTTCCAAAGATATAGTATTCTTTTTCACATATTGCTTCATTAAAAGGGGCTCCTTTTGGTTTAACATTACCAATTAGAGATGTAACAGCAAGTATTGGGGTAGGATTCATCTATCCTTTGATAGGAACTATGAGTGCAATGCCTGGGCTGCCTACATGACCTTGCTTCTTTGACATAGATGTAGACATTGTAAGAGGAAGGGTCCTAGCTCTATCATAGGGATGTGTAAAATATATTGTGGCTTTGTATGTGACACTCAAAGTTCATTTCATTGGAATGCTAAGATGAATAGGGGTATGATCAATAGCTAAATTGAATAAAGGGACATTTATTAGAATATTCAATCAATGCAAGGCATTGACAGTGGGCATAGATACAGACTGTAAAGTGAGCCTTGGAGCACATGGTCCTAGGATACAAATTCAAGTGAAGAGTTGCATGTTGGGGCAGGTCTAACAGAACCATATAATGAAGCATGGTGTGCTATTGAATATTATGAAGAAAGTGACACTATTCTCAGATTACTACTAAAACACTTAAGCCTTGATAATGAGAATAATGGAAGAACATTAATTTTTCATGCAATCCTTTTTCGTAATTCAAGGGCTACTCAAGTGCTTTTAGATGCTGGAGTTAATGCTGATTTTTATGTAAGATTAACAAATGGACATGAATTTCAACCTATTCACATGGCATTAAGAATGGGTTATCAAAGTATTTTAAAGTAGTTGATAGAACATGGATGTGATTTGAATGCAAGGACAAAAAGTGGTGAAATTGCACTTATGTTGAGCATAAAATCTAACCATCTAGAATGCTTCAGAGAGTTGTTATATTTAGGAGCTGATTTTGGGCTGAAGAATAAGAACGGGGAAACAACTATTAGCTTATATCTTACCCTTGGGAAGAGAGACCATTTTGAGAAGGTCATGTTGGATGCTACCCTAGCAAATTGCTTAAAAGGAGAAGGGTTTAAAGCTCTTCATTATGCTACACAATGAGAGAATATAAAAGCAATAGAGAAACTTCATGAAAAGAGGGATGTATGCTCATTAATAAGTGATGTAACTTGAATAAATCATTCAAATATCAAAGGGAGATCAACAATGATTGATTATTCAATCTTCCTCTCGAAAAGTGTAAGATCCAAATTTCAAGTCATATTGGGTTAATTTTGTAGAGGTCAATTAACCTCACCCAAATCATGTATTTGGGAAGTAGTTATTAACCACAAAAGGGTAGTTGTTAACCTTAGTGTCTATAAAAGGGATCATTTTGGCTTTGTAATAAGACCTTTTGGATTTTAGGAAAAGGGAACACTATGCTAAAATTTTGATTAGACGATGATATTTGGAAAGTGTGTACGAACTTTGTCTTTGTAATAAAAAATTCCTCTTAGGTTCTTGGTGCAAGAAAATAAAGGAACGTGCAATTTGAGTTCTCTCCTTCCAAATCTAAATTGTTAGAAATATTGATTCTCTTTGCAATGAGCATTCTCATGGTATTGTGCAGATGTTTATGAATCTTTGGATTAGCATTGTGCTAGTAATAGTTTTCAAGCATAGATCTTAATTGTTGTTATTAGCGGTTTTGAGTTAGTCTAGGAAAGCTTTGAAGTCATGTGGTGTATTCGTCATCAATAGCTTTCTATTTATCTTTTAAAGTTTGATTTCACTTTTATTTGAAAAACTTCAAAATTATATCATACGAGGGAGTTGTCCCTTTAAATGTAAAGGAAAGCTACATATCAAGGGCCTATCCAATTGTTGTGAACAATTTGCCACGTAGACTCTGTAGGGCCATTTTTAAGTGACAAATCTATTTACCAACAATGCTTATGTTGATATGTGGGATAGATAGCAGCGATTTATTTAAGTGCTTCTAGTTTATTTTTCAGTTTTATCTTTGTACTAGTTTCAGGATTGATGATACTGTTAATTCGGCTATGGACACTATATGTTTTTTGAAGTTTAAAGTTGGTATCAGTTATCGGTTAGAGGATTGGGAGGTAACCTTTGGCTGACTTTTCAGCATTTCTATACTTCAAGGTTAGCCCTTCGTCTTTTTGACTACTATCTATTACTTCAAGAACATGTACAAGTAAAGTAAAATAAGACAATTCTACAAAAAACATTAACCAAAGACTAAAAAGATAAAATTAGGTGAGATTAAAAAATTAGGAAAAACTCTAGTAATCTAGAGGGGGGCTTTCAAATTAGTTGCAATGTCCATACTTTCCTTCCTTCCTTTGTTTTGTGATTATTAGTTCCTATCTTAGGCAGGTAACTAATGTAATTGTTAATTTGTTTTGTAATTATTAGTTCCTTCCATAGACAGTGAAATTGTTAATTTGTTTTCTAATTATTAGTTCTTGCAAGTAATTAATGGAATTGGCCAATTTTTTCAATTTGACTTTTCAAACTACCAATGAAATTTTAATATTAAATTCTATTATACAAAGTTACTATAGTTAAAAATTAATACTTATGTAATTAACGGAATTGTTAAGACCATTTTTTTCAATTTGACTTTTCAAACTACCTATGAAATTTTAGTATTAAATTCTATTATACAAAGTTAATATAGTTAAAAATTAATAGTTATTTTTTATAATTAAAAAATATGACCTTTTCTGATTTTTGATTCCTTGGAGCAAGCAGAAAAATAAATTTTGTTTGAAAAGAATACCAAACTTTTAAACATTAACGAAGCTTCTGACTTTGCTTCATCCTCAAGCTTCACCTCAAATTCGGCAACACTGCACCATTCTCATCGACCTCATTTATTTCAAATTTATTGTGTACAGTGTTATTGTAGTTCCAGATCATTTTTTACATCATTGTAACTCCATTTTTCATAGAAAGCTATAAAGATCATTATTAGGGAATATTAGGACAAAAATTGAGGCCAGAGCTGTACAGATTTGAAGCCTCAAGTTTCCTATTCTTCTTGACATGCAGATTTGTTTTGTTCACCAAAACAAATTAAAGTCATATGCAGATCCACTTGATGCTGTACAGTGGGTTATTTTTTATTTTATTCTTTAAAGTTGTTTATGTTTTTATTTTCCTTTCATTAATTTCAGAGAAGGGCTAATCTGTTCTTAAAATTTTAATTTTAAATTTAATTTGCCATTGCAGTTAGCATTTCTTAAAATATCATTCCAATTTTATTTCCTAAGAAAATCGTCTCGAGATAAAAAAAACAAAGATAGTGCAAATGGTAATGGTAATTTTGTTGTCTAAAATAAACCACTTTGCCTATTCTACACATAAATAAAACATTGCATTTCTCCAGACTATGTAGCTCACAAATTTATGAATTAAGAGTCTCCATCGACCACTCCATTAAAGTCATTTGTCTTCTCCATTAAAGTCCTCTCTAAATATGAAGGCACAAAGAGTAGGCTGGAATGTCGGAAGCACAATGGAACTTGAAAATACTCTGAAGCAGACTGTAGGATCAACAGATGCGGTTGCTGTGATGAGAAGTAGAGATTCCAGGGTCCTGCCCTGCCAATCTCGAGTAGTACTACTTACAAACCCCAGAATCAATCAGTAATCAACAATAAAAGATGATGATAATAATATCAAACACTGCAATTCGGGATGACTTCTAGATAACAAATGAAACCCCCAAGTCCATCTGAATAACACGCTCATTCAATGCACCATGTATATGCACACACACACACCAAAAATGTAATGGGAATCCGATGTAGAACTTTTTGTCCCCTGAAAGTCCATCCCACTTTTAGTCTACCTGTGATCTATTATTGCAAAGAAGCATTCAGAATTCCCACCCACCAATTGAATGAACAGAGTTAGATAGTGTTCAATGAGCCCATGTTGAAGTGAAAGACTTGGGACCTCCAAAGAGAACATGATAAATGCACTTTGTTTTAATTACTTATCAAATGGGTTGTCCCATGCCTTTGACAAAATAATCGTGTGCAAAATACCCACACGCTATACTACAACTCTCACTAACAAGTGTGAAAAATCTAACTATTGCAGTCACTGATTATTAATCTCCTATCATAAACAATTATTAAACTGCTGAAAACAAATTCCCAGCTAATATCGAAAAATAACACAACTACAACTTCACTTATAAAATATGGAAAGAAATGCGCAACACAAGAAACACAATATTTTCAGACAAATTGTCCCTGGAAAAAACCCTAAGGGAAAACTTGTTCTACAGATGAGGAATTATATTAAACTTCAGCAAATCAAGAGATACAAAATTCCTTGCCTCACACTGGCAGAACTTCGACAACCTCCTAATTTCTCCCGCTGATATTCCCCACTGCTATTCCCGCGCTAACACTACGCCCTTGCTAACACTGCAAGACTGTTTGCTAACACTGCAAACGTTTCTCCCAAAACTTCCTCTTCCAAATGACCCAATGACCCCTTTTTATACTACTCCTGTTGGTAAACCAATGACCGAGATTAAATCAAACCAACGGCTGAGATTAAGACAACTCGACAGCCAATAATAGAATTGGTTGCAAAGTGTCCAAAAGGGAATCACTAAAATTAGTAAATAATAACCATTTACTAATTTTTGGCAAGTGGACAAACAGCTGTCCAAACCACCCCATAAATACTACTGCTATTCATAGATAAGGACGAACAGCTATCCAAGCTACCTATAAATACTATTGCTATTTCCGAATCATAAATGACAGCTGTCCAACTAACAATAATTAACACTCCCTCTTAGCGAGGAAGTTGTTCTGCATGACACCCATCTTATCTCTGAAGAAGATAAATTTGGCCTTTCCCAAAGCCTTCGTCAGAATTTCTGCTACCTGCTCATCTGTAGGTATGTATTGTAGTCGAACAACTCCCCTTTGTACACAATCTCTAATGAAATGATATCTGATATCTATATGTTTAGACCTATCATGAAACATTGGATTCTCAGACAACTTGATGCAATTCTGATTGTCACAATGTATCACAGTAGTCTCAACCTTCTGACCAAACAAGGCTACTAACAACTTTCAAAGCCATATTGCTTCACATGTCGCCATGCTAGCTATTATGTATTCTATTTCTGCTGAACTTAGAGCCACAAACTTCTGCTTCCTGCTGAACCAAGATACAACTCTTGATCCCAAGCTAAAACCACACCCTGAAGTGCTCCTTTTGTCTGTTGTACTTCCTGCCCAATCTGCGTCAGTATAGCCTATCAACCTGATACCTTCACCTCGAACATATCTGATCCCATACTCGACTGTACCACACAAGTAACGTAGCACATGCTTAGCCGTTATCCAATGCATTCTCTTTGGTTCAACCATGAACTGACTAAGAGAGTTTACTACAAATGCTATATCTGGTCTAGTGTTGACCAAATACATAAGCAAACCAATCAACTGTCTATATAAAGTGGGATCTACATCCTTCTCCTTAGTTGTATCTACCTTCCTCCAATTCGTGATCATGGGTGTAGACATGGCTTCGCAATCCTCCATCCCGAATTTCTTCAAGATTTCAATGCAATATTTCCCTTGACCAAGAAAAATCTCCCCATCTGTCTGCCACACTTCCATGCCTAGAAAGTAGTGCATAAGTCCTAAATCCTTCATCTCGAACTCTTTTGCAAGGTTCCTCTTGCAATCCACTATGAGCCCTAGTGAACCTGTAAGAAATAGGTCGTCCACATAAAGAACAAGAATGAGAATCTCACTCCTGACCATCAAGTAGTAGAGGTTAGCATCTACTTCACTCTTCACAAAGCCCATTTTCTGCAAGTATGTATCAATGCACTCATACCACGCTCTAGGAGCCTTCTTGAGTCCGTATAATGCTTTCTTCAATCTGCACACGTGGGTCTCTTTGTTGTGTGCTACAAAGCCTTCTGGTTGTTCTATGTATACCTCCTCCTTCAACTCACCATTAAGGAATGTTGTCTTGACATCCATTTGATGGATCAGCCATCCCATCTGTGCTGCAAGTGAGATTACAGCTCGTATAGAAGTATACCTTGCAACTGGAGCAAATTTCTCCTCATAGTCTATTCCCTCCTTCTAAGAGAACCCCTTTGCCACAAACCTAGCCTTGTATTTCTCGATGCTACCATCTACACCGTGCTTTATCTTATAGATCCAACGTGATCCAACTATAGCCCTATCTATTGGTCTAGGTACTACCTCCCACACATCATTCTGCATTATTGAAGAATATTCCTCAACCATAGCATCTCACCATACCTGATGTTCTGCAGCTTCCTGATAGCTAGAAGGCTCACTATCTACCAACTGACTAACTAATGCCACATAGTCATTGAACTTGGCTGGTTCTCTTCGCTGTCTAGTACTCTTCCTAGGAGCTCCCACAAACTCCTGAGTATCCCTTTGTGTATCTGGAACCACATGGTTCCTGCTGCCAACTGTAGAGGATGAAATGTCAACCTCTAAGTCTTCTAGATGCATTTCCTATTGCACCTATTGCTCCATACTCTGTGAATCTTCACTAACTGAGCCTACACTCATACTGGTAATTGTACTTGAGCTTTGCTGCCCTTGACTTGGTCTTGGAGCTTCTGTTGGCTGCTCACTCTGATCATCTGCTGGAAAATCTCTGGATCTCTAGAATGCCTTGTCCTCCATGAACTTGACATCCCGTTTGACAATAATTCTTTTAGTCGCTAGAATGAAAATCCTATATGCCTTTGAGGTCTCACTGTACCCAACAAAGAACCCCCTCTCTGCAGTCTGATCTAGCTTTGTACGTGTATCTCCAAGAATATGACAATATGCCAAACTCCTGAATATCCGGAAGTGACTAACATCTGGCTTCTTCCCTGTGAAAGCCTCCTCTGGTGTCATCTTCCCTAGCACCTTGTGTGGAACTCTATTCTGAATGTAGACTGCTGTATTACACGCCTTTGCCCATAAGTAACGGGGCATGTCTTGGCCATGTAGCATAGCTCTTGCTGCCTCTGATATAGAATGGTTCTTCCTCTCAGCAACTCCATTTTTCCATGGATTGTAAGGAACAATCCATTCTCTCTTGATTCCTTCTCTGGTGCAGAACTCTTGGAAGACATTCCCTTTGTACTCGCCTCCATTGTCTGACCAAAGAACCTTTATCTTCTTTCCTGTCGAGTTCTCCACAAGAGCCTTGAACTCTTAGAATCGACTAAAAACCTCATCCTTATTTTTCAAGAAGTATATCCAGGTCTTTCTAGAGAAATCATCAATAAAAGTAACATAGTACTCATATTTTCTGAGAGATTTCGTCGACATTGGTCCACAAACATCTGAATGTACTAGATCAAGAACACCCTTAGATCTGGTGTCACTCCTTGGAAAAGATGCTTTCACAAACTTCCCCAACACACATCCCTTACATACATCATCATGCTCTGTGCTCACCTTTGGAACACCTGTCACAATCTCACGAAGCAATCTAAGTACTCCATGATGAATATGGCCCATCCTTCTATGCCATAGCTCTCCAAGATCTCTAGGATTACTATTGCTCATAAGTGCCTTAGGAGTATCAAACAGCAATCTATAAAGGCAACCACTCCTAACTCCAATAGTTATGGGTGATTTCCAATCCTTGTGCTTAATCAACACATGTGTCCCTCTAAAGAGTACATTATACCCCCTATCCTGAAGAACAGATACAGAAATAAAATTCATACCTAAGCCTAGCACATATAACACATCATGAAGAGGAATTATCTTTCCATTCTCTCTCTGAAACTGAACAGTCCCTTTCCCAATAGGGTTGAGTTTGGACAAGTTTTCCATAGAAATCTGGATGTTGGTGTCCTCCTCCTTGTAACTGGAGAAGTACTCTCTAACTCCTATCATATGAAATGACGCCCCACTATCTATATACCAAACACACTGTGAGGTTGAGCTAACCATACAAGCTATGAGTGCAAACTCATCTTCCATTCTACTAGAGAGTTCTTCTGCACTTGCTAAAGCTGCCACTTGCTTCTTACCCTTTTTCCTCTTTGGGCAATCACTGACATAGTGGCCAAACTCGTGACATCCAAAGCACTTGACCTTAGAAAGGTCCTTCTTCTTCTTTTCACTTTGTGAATTTGATCCTTTACTAGATCCCTTCTTTGCTTTCCCTTTACCCGCTAGGGCAACGTTCTCTTGTTCCACCTCATTTTTCTGACTCTTGTTGGCCCCATTGACAAGACTTAGTCTAAACTCCTCCTGAGTGAAATCAGTCCATAGTCGATCCCAACTCGGTAAAGTATCTCCTCCACTAACAACTTGAACAAAGACACTTCATTGTTTAGTAAACCCATTTAGGGCTATTCTCACTAGCTCATCATCACTAGGGCTATCTCCAACAGCTGCTGACTCATCCTTGACAAGTCTGAGCCTAGTGAGGTAACTTGTGACGTCTTCTCCCTGATTCATCCAGGTATTCTTTAGCTTCTCTCTGAGAATCAACTTCCTGTTGGTGGTAGCATTCTGGTACAGATTTAGAATGGCGTCCCACATCTTCTTTGCTGTATCTAGCTCTGAGATATGTGGAACAATATGATCCTTGACACCATCAAGGATAATCCTCCTCGCTTTGGCATCGTCCTTCTTATATGATGCAAGTTGTGTTGCATCCGTTGGTACAGGTACACCACTGGTAGCATAATCCTTGATACCATTCTCTTCCAACAATAAAGAAATTCTGGCCTTCTAGACACCAAAATTTGAAGCACCATCCAATCTATCCTGATCTCTCAAACCAGCTGAAGCCATCTCAAGGGTTTAAAGCAATAATAAATCTAAAGAGATCAAAATTTATTTCCTAGGGAAAAACTCTTCTACCCTTAACAATGCTCTGATACCATGTGAAAAATATAACTATTGCAATCACTGATTATTAATCTCCTATCATAAATGATTATTAAACTGCTGAAAACAAATTCCCAGCTAATATCGAAAAATAACACAACTGCAACTTCACTTATAAAATATGGAAAGAAATGTGCAACACAAGGAACACAATATTTTCAGACAAATTGTCCCTAGAAAAACACCTAAGGGAAAACCAGTTCTACAGATGAGGAATTATATTAAACTTCAGCAAATCAAGAGATACAAAATTCCTTGCCTCACACTGGCAGAACTCCAACAACCTCCTAATTTCTCCTGCTGATATTCCCCACTGCTATTCCCGCACTAACACTGCACCCTTGCTAACACTGCAAACATTTCTCCCAAAACTTCCTCTTCCAAATGACCCAATGACCCCTTTTTATACTACTGTTGGTAAACCAATGACCGAGATTAAATCAAACCAACGGCTGAGATTAAGACAACTCGACAGCCAATAATAGAATTGGTTGCAAAGTGTCCAAAAGGGAATCACTAAAATTAGTAAATAATAACCATTTACTAATTTTTGGCAAGTGGACAAACAACTGTCCAAACCACCCCATAAATACTACTGCTAATCATAGATAAGGACGAACAATTGTCCAAGCTACCCATAAATACTACTGCTATTTCCAGGTCAAAAATAATAGCTATCCAACTAACAATAATTAACAACAAGGAGAAACACTCTATTCTTAAATATGCAAGACATGCAACTTCAAACCAAGCATGTACTGTCAAACTCAGGATTAGATGTCCTGATTATCAAAGAGCTTTGTAAGGCATAATTATCAGAGGAAAAATCCCCACAAGATCGCCTAGAGCTCTCACAATATTCAGAAATGTTGTCATTCTCAAAACTATAAGTTGAAAATTTGGAACCAATTGTATTATGTCAGAGTTCCCCTACATCACAATCATCAACATTGGCGTTCCTTGCAACTGCATATCACGTCCCCAAAAACTCTCTCTTCAAACTACATTGTAAAGAATTTTATTCATAAAATAAAAATGTTGAAGTCGAGACAACACAGGTTTGTTGCATACAAATTATGTAGGCATTCAACATGCCACGTACATAGCTTCCAACAATCAACCCATTCTAATTAGAAAATAAATTATATGTAAAGGCATTTAACATGGTAATTGACACATATACTAGCCCATTATAAAATATAAATATAACAGGCCACAATAGAATTTTAATGTTTATTAATGTCTTTAGAACATATGAAAGAAAGAACTTTGCAACAAGATAAATGCTTTTTCCTGCAGCCCCACACGTACTAAAATAAAAGAGTGAATTCTATGCATTATCATTCAAGTGATTTACTAAAATTATGTTTGTATATAAACAATATTAACATCTCAATTAGCATAGATTTAAGCTAATTCAGTATAAGAAGAACAAAAAAAAGATGTATATTGTATGTTTGAAGGGAATAAACATAAATCAAGATTGTAAAGAGCAGAGAAAATATTACTTCTAAGTTTGTGGAGGCAAACATAACAATCATACTTATTTCAAAAGAAAATATTAACACCAATCTATAGGAAATTTGTTTGGTTGTAAGATATGGATGAGTAGATAATACACATATATAGGTGAACTGATTCCACAACTTCTACCTATAAATATAACTTATAAAATTAAATTTGATGCATTTGGTCTTCACAAATTGGAAGCTCTCCATAGCATTCAACATTCTATTCATAATTCACAATTATTAGTACAACTTGACTCTTTGAAACTCTTACTTGAAAATCCACCACATACAAGGAAGGAACTTTGGCGCTTGCACCAGTTGTCTTAAAACATGTTCACATGTGGGTTGAGCTAATAATTGCTTGTTTGTATTCGTCAATGTTTATTATCATATATTTATGTCAGCGAAATTAAACAATTAAAATTTAAAAAAATCACATTACCTCAATAATTTTTTGATATTTTCCTAATATAATTCTAGATTAGAGATTCCAAAAAAATTTGTCTTAAATTTATCATTAATTTTGTTACCTTAAAAAAATGATCATTTAAAAAAATTTTATCAACTTTAGATTCTATCATCATTGATTAAGATTAATATAATATGTTTTAAACCAAAAAGCAGTGAAGGAACTAAAATTACTTATCACCATTCTATTGATGAATACAAGACCTGCAGAAGGCTGTTGAGCTTTGTAGAAACACATTTGTCACACTAAGATCTTATTCCTCGGGGTTTGAAATGGTCTTTTGATAACGGAAAACAAATGAGAATTTACAACTCCACCAAAAAAAATGTTATTAGAATTACAATTCCAAGTCCCATTTTAAATTTTAAATTTTTCTTATTTGATTAAATTTATAAATCCTCTTAATCAAATGGACCTTTTCAAGGAAAGAAGAGAAATTGTTTGTAATAGTCATTTTCAGGAAAAGAAGAACAACATTTTTCAACATGGTCGATTTGCTCCATTTTCACTTGCAATCTAGACTTCTGTTTACAAGGCTCTATTTATTTTCAGATTTTTCACTGTAAAAACTCTATATTGGTAAAACTCGAGCTCAAACCCAGAGAACTCGATAAGCCGTATCACGTCTTTTATGCATCCAAAATTGACACATCGAAAATGTCAATTATAAGTGAGGGGTTTCAAACTTGTGCCAATCGCCCTGACTTAGAGTGCTACAATTTCATGGTACCTCAAAATTTGAGATCTTTTGAACTTGGTATCATGTTTACAAGATGTTCTAAAAAGATTTTCCTTCGATGAAATATACAAAGTCATCTTTGGATACATTGAACAACACATTCAGAGATAGCGAAAGAAAAATCTCTATTGTCGGCTGAAGTAGAGTTTGTATGGGCTCAAGTAAGCTCCAAGACAATGGTACATTAAGTTTGATCGGTTCATGGCTGAACATAACTTCACCCGATGCGAATCAGATCCTTGCGTCTACTATAAAAGACTTCCTAGTGGTGAGTTTGTTATTCTTTTATTTTATGTTGATGACATGCTAGTTGCTAGTACTTCTCCTCAAATAATTAGCAAGCTAAAGAAAGAGTTAGCTTCTCGATTTTCCATGAAAGATTTAGGGGTGGCCAAAAAGATTCTTGGGATGACTATTACAAGAGATAGATAGAAAAAGATGTTGACTTTGTCACAAAAATCATACATTGACAAAGTTGTAGAACAGTTTGGCATGGCTGAAGCTAAACATGTTCCTATTCCTCTTGCTCCTCATTTCCACCTAAGTTTTGATTTTTGTCCCAAAACACAAGATGAGAAGGATTTTATGAATAATGTTCCTTATAAATCAGCGGTTGGTAGCTTAATGTACGCTATGGTTTCTACACGTCCTGACATTGTTCATGCAGTGGGAGTAGTTAGTAGATACATGAGCAATCCTAGGAAACCTCATTGGGAAGTAGTGAAATGGATATTGTGATATCTCAAGGGTACTTTTGATTATGCATTATGTTTTGGTAGAAATCATGCTCAGTTGCAAGGATTTAGCAACTCAGATCTTGCCAGAGATCGAGAAAAGTGCAGGTCTACTACTAGTTATGCTTTCACATTTGTCGGGGTTGCCATTAGTTGGGCCTCAAGACTACAACATTGTGTTGCACTTTCTTCTGCTGAATCCGAATACTTGGCTCTTTTCAAAGGGGCTAGAGAGACGATTTGGTTGCAATGCTTATTCAACAATTTACATTGGCAACAAGATGATTATGTTTTATTTTCAGATAGTTAGAGTGCAATTTTTATGGTTCACAATCATTCCTCTTAGTGATGCTCCTAACATATTGACAAGAATGCTCACAATGTTTGTTATGTTGTAGCAGAAGGTAAACTAAAGGTTGCCAAAATTGATACCAAGATCAATCCGGCAGACATGTTGACAAAGGTTGTTGCCAAGGAGAAGTTCGAATGTGCCAGGACTTCTCTTGGCCTTGTTAAAAAGAAGTAAGTCAGCATGTAGAGCAGGGGAATGGATGATCAGCTAGTGTATCTATTGTCTTTAGGTGGGAGATTGTTGAACTGTGAAGGCCAACAAACACATGTTTTTTCCCTCCATATTATTTTTTCTATTCAATTGATCGTTTGTGATCTATAAATATTGATGGCATGTATTGTAAACTTAATTTGTTTTCTCATTAATATAATTCCTCTACTCTTAGTGTGCACGTAGCCATGATTTGTGGTGAACAATGATAAACTTTGTATTTATGCGCTTTTGTTTTTCTCTATTTTCTTTTGCATTCTTAGTTTATTTACACACTATTTGTTCCAACTGTCCACGCAATTTCAAATTTAAATTTAAATTTAAATTCTAAGTGTAATTTTGCACAACAAATACAAGATAAACAAATTCTCCATTAAATTTTGGTTGAAATAAGTAAATGAAGAATAAAAAATTATAGATTAATAAATATACATAAAAAATTCCTATTCACAATTCCTATTCTTGCGGCCAAACAAACCCTTCGTGAATGGGGTTTTTTGTATACAAAGTTTTGGATTACAAAGTAAGCTCTTGTTATGTTGAGAGTGCTTGTAGTTATAGTTACTATCATTTTGATAACAAAGAAAGGTTAAGTGGTATTATGCATGTTAGTAATCCTTCGAAAAGAAATACAACATATGTTTAGGTGATTTCAAATTGTAATTCTAATTGTAATTTTGGACAACCAAACACAAGATAAACATATTCTCCATCAAATTCTAGCTGAACCAAGTAAATCAAGAATAAAAAATTCTAGAATAATAAATAGAGATAAAAAATTCCTATTCCTATGGCCAAACAAGGCTTCATGAATGGGGTGTTTTGTATACAAAGTTTTGGATTACAATGTAAGCTCTCATTATTTTGAGAGTGATGGTAGTTTTGGTTACTACCATTTTGATAACAAAGACATGTTAAGTGGCATTATGCATATTAGTAAATAGATTTTTCCTTCGAAAAGAAATACAATATATGAAGAAAAACACCCAATCAAAAGAATAAAAAGATACTAACACTTGGATGAGTTATCATTGATTGATAACTATCCTATAAATTGAGAGGTAGAAATCCCTCTTATAAATATTTATAATGAAATAAATGATTGTTATGTCTTTTACCTAAAGACATGAAGGTTTTCTCACATCCGACCATCAACATGGCACAAATGTGATTACAAGTTTTAAGAATGAGACAAAGAAAGAAATTATATATGAAATAGCAAGACGGCCATTTACTGAACCTTTCATGTAAAGAAGGAAATGTAAGAAATTAAATGTTTGATTTTTACAAACTATGAGCAGCAGGACTAAATTTTAAAATAGGAAAGAAAAGATTGTATGATCTATTTTATCTAGAAAAATAAGTATCCAAACCTCAGGATTTGGTATACAAATATATTTCCTTTTATTCCAAAAACATAATAAAAAATAATACTATTATTCCATCCCTATTATTACAATCAGTTTGTAGAAAATAAAACAACTCTCATCTATTCCCTTTACAAACATAAATGTCTTCTTCCTTGCAGTAGCCTCAAGACTTGCAGAGTAGAAAAGAAGAACCTCTTTACCAATATTCAACTTCCTATTTAACATCTTTTCCTACCCATAACCTTTCAGTTACCAATATAATTGATTCTTGTAATCAAAGCCTTTAATCACTTCAACTATCGTAATTACTAAAAATAAAAGAAGTCCTCTCCAAAGAATTTTTTTGGAACGACAATCAATTTGAATTGTGAAATTTCAAGGCTTTTGAGCTACCTATTGAGATCAATCCTAGCCCATGAAAGACTTCAGAAAAGAAAAGACAAACTAGGAAATACAAAAGAACAAATATGTTGGGAAGGAAACAAAATCTAGAAATATCTTGGCTAAAGAATATTTTAGATATATTGAAGTTGGTATCAAGTATTATGTAGCTAATAGATGGTATCTGAGTGATTGAAAATAATGACTTGATAGGGTAAAAGTACATAGTTGTTTCACCTTTTAGGTTGACTTATTAGAACAATTGAATTGAGTATTTCTATCTAAAAATAAATTTTGTTCAACATATAATCTAGATAAATTTACTATAGCTAAGTTATATAAGTTCTCACATTTTTCGAATTAGAAATTTCTATTAAATGTGTATTTTATACTAACTTGTGTTAATTCCTAAAGAAATATAATTATTTGAGAAAAGTGACATTCCAAAAACTTTTACTCTTTTTAATGATATTTTTAATAGCATATAAATACCATCTTGTTAAGTTCAAAGTCAAGAATATTCTCATATAGAGTTTAATGTGTTTTAGTTAGATATCTATATATTACATAATAAAAAAATACTACAAATATGTATTTTAACACTCTAGTAGATGTTGCTTTTGAGAAAGAAAAAATTGTAAATTATATCAATTTTTTTTAAAGAAGCATATGATGTATAGAGGAGAGGGTCATCTTCCACAATGTATAATTTTTCTAAATTGGTAAGAAGATTTTTGTTTTGAAAAATGTGGTGGGAGATTAAAAATATCGATTTCAGGTTAGTTGAAATTTGAATTGTTATAAAAGAGAAAGTAAAGGTCAAAAACTATTTTTTATTTTTTATTGATCTAGCTATAAATGTCATCCATTAAATAATCAAAGATTAAAGAGAAAAGGTTTATTTTTAAATATAGTTTTGTGGTGGGTACTAGACCCCTAATTTTTAGCATTCCCTAGTGACTAAAAAAATAATCCTTAAAAATTAGAAAATTATATCAATTCTCATTCCAAGTAATCATTAAAAATAGTAATCCTAAACTTAATCCATTTCTACACATTCACTACTACATTTGGGCCTGAATTGCAATGGTAGGCCGTCACAATTATAATGGCCACCTATCGCCTAAGTGGCACCAATAACAATTAGCTCCTGTCAGATGGGCCTTAGACTTTTATTGTCGCAACTTGTGACAATAAGGGCTTCCATCACAATTGTAATGACTAAAGATGTCATGAATTGAAGCTAGATAGTCCAAGATTTCATCTTTACACTATTACAAATGCAATGGCTATCCGTCGTAGAGGCTGTCATAGGTGCAATGTTTATGAGACAACAATATTCTGGGACCTAACGGCTAGCTTTCAAACTTGTTTGTTGTAATAACGATGGGTATGTGGCAAAAATGCTATGGAACCAATGACTAGCCATTAGAGTTGTGATGACTTTTTATATGAATGAAAAAATTGGCAAAAAAAGTTGAATAGCTATGATGCTCTCATAGATCATAGTAGATTCACACACAGTTAGTTGTCATGCAATCATAGGTTAATATTGAGCTTCAATTGGTTTCAAAAATAGTTTAATATTCTCTACTAATCAGGGCCAACCATGTGAAGATGGAAGCTCATTCCTCCTCCCTCTCCCCCCCCCCCACAACATCTAAATTCCCCATTAACATCTAAAATCTTTAAGAAAGGATCAATATTTAAAGTACCTCATCACCTCCTGCTACTCTCAAGGGAAGTCTTGTTGACAATTGGCTAATGAAGATATTTAATTATTGTCATTTATGGCAACACATGATGTACATGCTTACAAGAAACCTTAGAAATAAAGATACTTAGCTTTTGGCATCAAGAAAATTATCTATATATGAATTTGGTATACAATAGTGTTTTATTTTATATGTAACTTATTGTTCATGTCATATTATGATTAGTGAAGTTGGGGATTTTATACATGTTGATGATGATGTGTATAACCTTAGAAGTCAATATGGAGTGTACGGAAAGAGTTATTCATGTTTTAATGTAACTAAACAATAGAATTAAAGGAAAGGAATTATTTTGTTTACAAAATAATTACTTGTCCAATTAGGGCTAACATCTTAGATGCTTACTCTAAGTTGGAATAGTGTATTATGGTCTTAGCTAACCTACTAGCAATTTGTGTAAAGGCATGATATTTATGCAAAGGACATCTTACAAATTCATTGGGAAGCAATTGTGATGTAAGTTGTGTTGAGCAATTGTATGCAAACTTTTGTGAAATCGATATATGTGAAGTTTGTGAAACTATTTTGAGATCCAAGATCAAACTGAGAAAGAATCTATATTTGAGAAGTATGATTACTTGTTTGGGCAGTGATCTCTTCTTGTAATTGGAAGTGCATTTTTGGGTAGTGGGCTCATCTTGCATCTACTGTACTACAACTCCTAATAGGGTTGGAATCTCCTCATAGGGATTCAAAGTCTCATGACAGGGACTCCTTATATTGAATTTTCTCATTGATCCTAACAAGGTCCATCCTCTAACAAAGAACTTATATATCAGTATATTATCTAGTGGGTATCATCCCTACTAAGGTTTTCCCTTGGCGAGGGTTTCCCTAGTTAAGAAAATATGGTGTTATGAGTTATCTTTATGCATGGTTATTGTTACTATTTAGCATTACTTTATTACTTTGTTATGTATGGTTTAAAGTAAAGAATAATATCCATTTGGTGACTAAAGTTTGCATATTACTAATTCACCTTC
The DNA here is from genome assembly GCA_028749045.1 of Cupressus sempervirens. NCBI lineage: Eukaryota > Viridiplantae > Streptophyta > Pinopsida > Cupressales > Cupressaceae > Cupressus > Cupressus sempervirens. The sequence continues at coordinate 1,188,965 of JAPHAW010000012.1, forward strand.
CCCTGCAAAGTAATCCCTATTTCCAACAATTGGTATTAGAGCACAGTTTCTTAGAAGGGGCTTAACAACTTGACTAAGATCCTTATGGATATGGAATAGTTGATGAAGAACCTTGAATAGGCACTTGAACAAATTGATTTCCTTACCAAAGAAAGAGATAAGATGAAGGATAGATATGAAGACTCCAAAGTATATATTGAAAAATTGAAGGAAAAGATTGAACATCTCAAATCCAAACTTGAATCCACTAAATATGAAATTAGTGATGATGACTATTCAAAGATGAAGATAGAGTATAAAATTTTGAAGTATGAATTGAAGATTACAAATGTAAAGTTAACTTTGAGGAGTGATCCTAGCAAAGTTGAATCTAATTTGAAGACTGAGAATGCAAATCTTAGAGAAAATCTGGCAAAGAAAACATCTGAGTTTGAAACATTGAAAGAAGATCATGAAGAACCCCATAAGTGCAACACTATTTGAAAGATGAGTTAACCCAGTGCAAGCAGCAACTTGAGAAGCTTAGTTCTAGCCGAGAAAAAATTGATGATTCTATGTCAATATAGAGACCTATTTATGATAAGACTAGTCTTGGTTATCTATTTAACATGTCTGTGAAGAAACTTGAGATTAGATTTGATCCAAAAAAAAAAATGAAAAATATGATGATAAGATTGAATCTAGTCAATCTAATGATAAGATTGAATCTAGTCAATCTTCTTATAAACATAAAGAAGTTGGAAAAGGAAAAGAAGTTGGAATCTTGGATGAAACAAAGCAAGTGGAATCTCCTAAGGAAACTAGGTATGAATTTAGAGGTAAGTGTTTTTTATGTAATGCAATAGTTCATATAAAAAGAAATTTTACAAATAAGTCATTTAATCATGTTAAATATTTTTGTTATCATAATTTTCATGGTATGGGGTCATAAATCAATTGATTGTAGGAAACCTAAGTATGATAATGATAGAAGGAATAGTAGATTGTCTAGAAATACTAACCCTATAGATAGAAGAAGATCTAATGAAAGGACATCAAGTGAAGGAAGACCTAATGCAGAAAGAAGACAAATCATGTGTTATAAGTGTAACAACTTTGGACACATAGCTAGGGATTTTCATGCACTTGATGATCAATAGAATCCTAGAAGCAGAACTCCAATATGTCAATTATGTAAAAATTTTGGACATACAACAAAGTATTGAACAATGGATAGAAACTTTGAAGATAGAAGGAATAATGGACAAAACTTTGGAAAAAAAAGGAACCATGAGAGGAACTTTGGAACAAACAAAGATAGTGAGGAACAAAGAAATGTAGTCAATGAACTTTGAGAAGAATTCAATGAGGCATTTGTAAAATGATTAGACATCTCAAAAGAAAAGGTAGAAGATGATGAGATTGGAAGATTGAAGTTAGCCATCGAGTTTGATTCAATTAAATTGAATTAAGCTTGTTTACAACATCAGAATTTGATAACTTCATCTAGAGATAGTGAAGTTGGGAAAAAGTGTATCAAGATAAGTTTAGATGGTATCTAAGCTCTCTTGTAATTTGGAGCTTATCTAAACTAGCTATGAAGAAATTAAGAGTTACTATTATTACACAAAAAGTTAATTCTGTAGTAGAAGATGAAAACTATATTTTTATAGGGAATTTTGTGGAGTGAAGTTTTAAGGAATGTTGTCATGATGGAAGGAGGTTATGTTAAACTTCAGGTAGCATCTAAAGATCAGATAGAAGATCTTGATCAATTATTTGATTTCAAATGTAATTGATAGCTCCTTCATGTTTGCAAAGTATGCAATTAATGCAAGTTCAAGTTGGATGAACAAAATGGAGTATAGACTTGATTACTACTTCATTATGATCACATCCAAAGTAGAGAGCACACAAAAGTGACTTATTAAGGTGATTTCAAAGAAAATCCTATTTTTGGAAAAAGTATTTTATCGATTATTTGCATAATTCATTCAATAAAAGTTTATATTTATTAGAAGAATGGATATGTTTATAGTTCATAATGTTGAGAATGAGGAGAGACCTAAGTTGAAGGTTGTTTGCGTGAAACCCATAGAAGGAAACCCTAGTTTAGCATTATCCATTACTTTGAACAATGTAGTTTATTTGGAAGATTTAGGAAGTTATCTTAACAGTAAATATGAATCTATTGGAAGTGAATATATGAATGTAAGGATATGGAATTAATCTTTAACCACAATATGAATATTAAGCCCAAATTTGAACATTTGGAGGAATTCAACCTGTTTAAATATCATTTCTACCATGAATTGGACAAAGATGAGTGGACACAGATCATATTAAGTAGGATAGATTATGGAAAATTATCAATGGAAGATAGTGTAGTTGATATTTCAGCCAACCTTATTCATGAGGTAATCGGTCTTAGTAAACAAGGCAATGTACCTATAGGAGAGAAATTGGTCAAGAAGAAAGTTGAGAGTTATACCAAAGCAGTGTATAATGGAAAGGCTATGGTGATCAAAACCACTAAACAAGATGATGTAAGATTCTTGAGTAGAATCATCACCTACTCCTTATGTGCAAGTTCAAAATTTGATGAATTGTTAACCAAATTCATCTATGTAGCCTACAAGATATGTGTAGAGAAGGAACAAGTTAACCCTAGTGAGATTCTAAGAATACAACTACTTGAGAACCTAGAAAAGATCAATTGGACTAAGATTGGTGTGTTTAGATTTTAGTCACTAATCATTCACATATTCTTTAATGTGCTTAAAAGATTTCCATATTTGTTAGTCACAAAGATCATAAGTAGTGATAGATGCACAATGGAAAAGATCATAGAAGTATGCAAAAGACATCCAACAGATAAGATATTGGATAGTAGAAACTTGATAATAAAGACATTTTAGAATGAAACGAGACATAGATTTAGAATTGCATATGCAATTGTAGATAGATTTAAAGATGAAATTTGTGTTATGGCTGATACAAATTTTACTTATATACAAGTAGTAGAACCTTAGGAAACATTTCTTGATCCCTTAGGTTATGAATTGAGTTATAAAACATCAATTGGATACATTGGTTTATTGTTGAAAATAGAGAAAGATCAAGCTGAGTACAGATTTGGAACATATGATGAGATTACCTAGTCAACTCATCAGGCATCCTTGGAAAAGGCATCACAGAAGAAGATAGAGCCTATACTAAGGAAAGATTTATCAGAGCCTCGTATGACTGAGAGTGAGTCACAAGTAGTAAGACAAACTATGAAGCAAGGTATAATGAATGTGCAACCATTATCAATGTCTATTGTAGAGACATCCTCAAAACAAAGCATTCCCTATGCAACAATATCCAATGTGAAACCTAGTGAGACAAAGATATAATATGAGAGATTAGTGGAGTTGTGACCACAAAGTCTAAAAGGGTCAAGCAATAAGCCACTAGACTAGGCAAGAGACGAAAGAAATTGTTGACAATTGTTGAGTCTAGCTAAGAAGAAGAAGAACAAGAAAAGGAAGTTAAACAAATAGAGAAGGTAACCACTTCTAAGCAATCAATAGGAAAATCTTGACAACCCTAGAAGTCGAAGATAGAGAAAATAAATTCAGCTATTGCTAATGAAGAAAACTTTATTTAGATGAAAAAATTCTATGGTTTGTATAATAACTTTGAGAAAGATTAGATAGATATCTCTATCATGAGATACATAATAGCTAATAGTCTGAAGCTCAAGGACATTGAAGGCATGGTGAACCAGAAGGTCTATGATAGAATTATTGAGAAAAAGGCACTAGCTAGAGAAGAAGATTTATAACTTTCAAAGTCTATGCTAAGGACTATTTGCAAGACTGATGACAAAGAAGAACTCAAGAGATTGTTGAAAAATCTAGCACTATATTTGAGGAACAAGGTAAGACCATTTTTGTTTATGGTAGGTGAGAAAGACAAGTTAAGAAGTGAAACTATGGCAACTATAAGTTAGGTGATGGCTAAGTCCAAAGCAGTATCTTCACCAACACCTAGAACCTCAAAAGTGTCAGTGAACGGTGAGCGGTGACACTATGTAGATAGATTAGACCAATGTTACCATTAACATTAATGATACTAATCTATTTGAGAGTTCAAAATCATTGAATCTCATTCCAAAGATATTGAAGACAAGCTGAGGCAAATTGAAGAAGAGAAAAGGCTATTAGAGGAAGAGAAAAGGAAAATTGAAGAAGCCAAGCATAAATTACTTAAAGATGAGAAGGAAAGAAAAGAAGAGGAAGAAAAGAAAATATTAATTGAAGAAGAAATGAAAAGGAAAATAGAGGAAGACAAGAAGAAGATATTGGAGGAGGAAGAGAAGAGAGAAAAAGAAAGGAAGGAAATAGAAGAAAAAGAAGAAAGAAGAGTCAAAGAGATAGCCAAGAAGCAAAGGGAGGATGACACTAAACCTTCTAGTTCATCTACTCTGCTTTCACTTGCTAGCCTAACAATTAACAATGATGATCAAATTGATTTGATCTCATCTTTGTGAAAAATCATTCAGAAGAACAAAATAGTGAAGAGCCTGCAAAAAATCTTGATGGAGGTTACCGATAGACTACATAGTACTCTAGTAGTACAACACATAGAGTCAGATCCAAAATAGAGGGCACAAGCCAAGTCATTTGATGAAGAATTTACTAATTTGTTGAGTGTTGCAAAATCTAAGGTACAAATCTCACATGATGCTAATTTGTTTAGCACCATTTGTCAGAATATTAAGAATGATTTGATAAGTCTTGATAATTGTATCAAGGAACTTTGGAAATGTCAATAGGATGGTAAGATATTGTACATTAAGTGTACTCTATCTCACAAACTAACTAAAGATATTGATAGTCAGATTGAGGGAAAGATGACTGAGCTAGAAGCTCTAGCTAGCCAAATTCAACATCCTTCTTGTAAAATTGATGATTTTGAAAGACAAGTGGCAAATAATCATAATGATATTAGGAAATTGGAACTTTGGAAGGAATTTTTTTGAAGAGAATATTGGATTTCAGAGACTTTATTTCTCTGAAAATATCTATGATAGAGAAACAATTGGAGGAATGTGTCAAGACCAAGGACACTTATTCTAACTTTTTGTATTCAAACCTTATTACAGTTGAGATTGCATCATATGCCCTATGTGCAATTCTCACCTCTACTGAATCAACAAAGGATATATGGACTAAAGGTATGGACAGTCTAAAAGAAAATTTTGATGATTGCATGAAGATTTTATTAGCTTAAAGTAGAAGTACAACATTTTGATAGCAATTTTTGACATTTTAACCTTTGTCCTTGATGTCAAAGGGGGAGAAGTTGCAAAAAATTGGAAAATGCATGATAAAATCGTAAATAAGGTAAAGAGAAGACAATATTGTAAAGTACAAAATCATATTTTAAGTGGAAGCATATGTAAAATGAACAAGTTGTAATAGATGTAATGTTACTATATTATTTTTGTTAATTTTTTTCACTTAGCCAATTTTTCTTATTTTGTTGCCATCAAATCCAAAGGGGGGATTGTTGACAATTGGCTAATGAAAATTTGTAATTGTTATCATTTATAGCAACACATGATGTACATTCTTACAAGAAACCTCAAAAATAAAGATACTTAGCTTTTGGCATCAAGAAAATTGTCTAAGTATGAATTTGGTATACAACAGTGTATTGTTTTATATGTAACTTGTTGTTGACATCATATTATGACTAGCAAAGTTAAATGGAGATTGTATACATGTTGATGATGATGTGTATAACCTTGGAAGTTAGTACAGACTATACAAAAAGAGTTATCCATGTTTTAATGTAACAAGACAATGGAATTAAAGGAAAGGAATTATTTTGTTTACAAAATAATTACTTGTGCAATTAGTGATGACATCCTGGATGTTAACTCTAAGTTAGAAAAGAGTATTATGGTCTTAGCTAACCTAGTAGCAATTTATAGTGTAAATGCATAAAATGTAAGTTGTGTTGAGCAATAGTGTGTGAACTTTTGTGAAAGTGATATATGCAAAGTTTGTGAAGCTATTTCAAGATCTGAGATCGAATTGAGAAAGAATCTATATTTTAGAAGTATGATTACTTGTTTGGGCAGTGAACTCTTCTTGTAATTGGAAGGGCATTTTTGGGCAATGGGCTCATCATGCATCTACTATACTGCAACTCCTAATAGGGTTGGAATCTCCTCACAGGGATTCAAAGTCTCCTAAAAAGGACTCCTTATACTGAATTTTTTCATTGACTCCTAATAGGGTCCATCCTCTAACAAGGAACTTATATATCAGTATATTATCTAGTGGGTATCATCCCCACCGAGGTTTTCCCTTGGCAAGGGTTTCCCTAGTTAACAAAATATGGTGTTATGAGTTATGTTTGTGCATGGTTACTATTACTATTTAGCATTACCTTATTAATTTGTTATGTATGGTTTAAAGTAAACAATAACATCCATTTGATGACTAAAGTTTTTACATTATTGATTCACCCCCCTCTCTCAGTAATCTCTATTTCTAACAAGTCCATATTCATTTCTCACAAACAATTCATAACACAAGTACATCTAGGAATGTCCTCATAGCCTCCTGCATAAAATGAATCGAATTTTATAAAATGCCCCCAAAGAAATAATAGTTTAAGTGAAATAAACACATGAAAAATGAGAGAGAAAAAAAGGAATATACTTACTAATAGCCGTTGCCCTCGCATCTGTGGACATGGTACATGTTGGTGAGTTTTATTATTTTTTTGTTGTGCCAAGATCTCTTTTTTTATATACATACATAAATGCATATAGACATATATATGTATGTATGTATGTATGTATGTATGTATGTATGTATCTATATATATATATATATATATATATATATACATACATACATATGTATACATACAAACATATATACATACATATACATAGATCACAAGGGCACAACAATAAAATGTAGTGATCACAAGGGCAGATACATACATATATACAGAGAGATTGTTTTAAGGTGCTAAGTGACTTACCTCAAGATCCTGCACACAAATAATGCAAAATAGGAAAAATGGGCAGAGCTTGCAAGAAATTTCACAAAAATAGATCATAGCAGATATTTTTAGAAAGAAACAAGCCATAACCCATTTAAATGGGTCTAGTTGTTGATTAACTACTAGGCTGATTACAAATTCCTATAGAATTGTCATCAGATTAGGTACAATAAAAAGAATGAGATACATACATACATATATATCTACATATAGACCTATACATGTATACATACATATACATACATACATACATATATACATACATATATACATACATACATACACATGTATGTATGTATGTATGTATACAAAGAGATCTTTATTAAGGTGCTTATTACATCTTAGCACAATAGAAAAATTGATCTATCTATATACATATTCTAGAATCCAAATAATAAAATAATAAAACTCACTCAACCCATTCTAAGTGACTTACCTCAAAATCTTGCACACAAATAATGCAGAGTTAATGGGCTATATATATATATATATATATATAATTTATGTATGTAGGGGAAAGAGATTCAATCCATAAGAAAAGAGATTCAAATAATGAATCATTTGAGAGGCTACCAGGAAAAAAGGGAAAAAGGAGAAGATATGATCATGACCACGATAGTGAAAATTAAAACTATGTACATACTAGCATAAATTCAAAGAAATATAATAGAAAGTCTGTGAACGGTTCTAATCAGAGGAATGAGATTTATGGAGGTACCAAAAATGATGATATTGTATATGATGCAATGGAAAAATACAAGAACATAGATATTGAAAAGAATTTTTCTAATCATAGAACTAGTAAGCATTGTACCTTTGTAAAAAGTCAAGATGATGCAGTGCCTAGAAGGGTTGAGACAGTGGGAGAAAGAAGTAGTTGGGGTAGAGATGCTAAGGGTGAGAGGTGAAATTATAGTATAGATTGTAGGCATGTGGATCATAGACCTTGAACTTCTCATGATGGTACAAAAAGATATGAAGAAGAGAGTGGTGGGAATGTTTGTAAGACTAAATTTAATGAGAGAGATTCCCAAAACCATAATAGAAGGTGAGAAAAAAAAAGACCGGAAATGATGATATTGATAAGATATGTGCATTGAGAGGTAAAAAGCACGAGGAAGATAGTAATAAATATGATTGTTAAGTCAACAATTATAAAAACATAATAGTTAGAAAAAAATTTCATGTTCCTGCAAACTCCTTGAGATATTATTTTGTACAATTTAGTATGTACTTGGTATGAGATTTATTTTCTTTTTCTTTAGACATGTTACTAAGAAGTAAAAGGTTTTATATCTTAGTTTGCCATTGACTCATAATCTAGTATGGTGGGTTATATATTAGAATTCAAGGTAATTTCAAGATTTATTTTTTTGCTATATTTCAAAATGGATTTCTATTTGTAAATTGGCCAAATAATATTTCTGGGCTCGCTATGTTTTTCCTTATCCTGCTTATAATTCTCTATACTCTTCTCAAGTGCCAACCTTACTAAGTCATGAATCTCCTTCATGCTTTCTACAAACTCCTCTCCATGAGCACTGACTGGAGCATTGGAAGGTAGTTCCCTAAGTTCTAGGATACCTCTTGGATTCTACCCATACATTATTTGAAAAAGGCTCTTCCCTATGCTTCTATTGATAGATTCATTAAATGTAAACTATGCTTGTGGTAGGACTGACTTCCATTTGTCTCCATACTGCTTTGTGAAGCATCTAAGTAGGTTTCCAAGAGACTTGTTGACCACCTTTTTCTATCCATCTATTTGTGGATAGTAAGCAAAGCTAAAAAAACATATTAGTTCCCAATTTCTTCCATAAGGTCCTCCAAAAGTGACCAATAAATTTCACATCTCTGTTTGATAGTATGGTTAAAGGTAAACCATGAATTATGACAATCTCATAAAAGAAAAAATTTGCAATTGTTGATGCATCATTGGTGATTTTACAAGGGATGACGTGGGCCATTTTACTAAATTTCTCCACTACAACATATATGATATAATTTTCCTTCTATAATCTAGACAATCCCATCACAAAGTCCATGTTGCAACTCTCCCAAGGCCTTGTAGGAATAGGCAAAGGTTGGTATAGTGCTGCATTAGTGGATGTACCCTTGGCCCTCTGATAGATTGTACATGTCTCCACAATCTTCCTCACTTCAGTCTAAATTTTTGGCCAAATTAGAACCTTCTCACCTATTCCAAGGTCTTGTCCAATCCAAAATGTCCTCCCATGCTACCCACATGCTTTTCTCTAATGATGTTCTCTCTCATAGAACATTGGGGAATGCAAAGTTGATGCCCCTTGAATAGTAGTCCATTTTGAATCAAGTAGTCAACATATTCAATGTGATAAGCCTCAAAGAAGTTAAAGCACACCTTATAGATGTTTTTAAAGTCACTATCATCTTTATACATACCTTTTAAGTCATTGACCCCTACACTTTGGAGTTGGATTTCTTGCACAACTAGATTTATCCTGCTTAGTGCATTTGCCACCTTATTGGCAACTCCCTTCTTGTGTTTTATTGAAAAGGTGTAGGCTTGAATGGTTTCTACCCATTTCATGTGTTTGTGGCTTAGTTTCTTCTGGCTATTCAAGAAACTTAAGGCTTGGTTGTCTATGAAAACAACAAATTCTTTTGGAAAGAGGTAGTGCCTCCATTTCTTCAATGACTATACTAAAGCATATAGGTCCAAGTCATAAGAGGAATATTTCTTCTTGGCTTCATTCAGTTTCTCATTGAAAAAGGCTATTAGCGCCCCTTCTTGACTCAAGATAGCCCCTATATCCAAATTAGGAGCATCACATTCAACAGTAAAGATTTTCTAAAAATTAGGGAACACTAGGATAGGTTTCTCCATTACCTTCTTCTTTAGCATTTTGAAGGCCTCCTCTACATCCTTGTTCCACACAAACTTGCACTTTTGCCCACCCTTGATTATCTCAAGGATAGGAGCACACAACTGACTGAAACCTCTGATGAACCTTCTATAGAAAGAAGCAAGCCCATGAAAGCTTCTAACTTCTATCATGGTCCTAGGGGAAGGCCAACTCATGATGGTTTCCACCTTCTCAAGATCCATTTTATGTTACCTTCAGAGTTCACAAATCCCAAATAAACAATTTCTCCTTGCATAAGAACACACTTGTCTAAGTTTATAAAAAGCTTTTCTTCATGTAATCTCTTCAACACCAAGTTAAGATGTTCTATATGTTCCTTCTTACTTCTACTGAAAATAAGGACATCATCAAGGTATACTATGAAAAAAATTCCAAGGAATGGTTCAGCACCTCATTCATTAATCTCATGAATGTGCTCGGAGCATTAGACAAGCCAAAAGGCATCACTCTCCATTCATATAAGCCTTCATTTGTTTTAAAGGAAATTTTCCATTCATCACCATCCCTAATCCTTATTTGGTGATAATCACTTTTTAGGCCTATCTTGGAATAGTACCTTGCTCCCCTAAGTTTTTCCAATAGATCTTCTATCCTGGGCATAGGGAATCTATACCTAATAGTGATTCTATTTATTGCTCTAGAATTAGTGCACAATCTCCATGTGCCTTCTTTCTTGGGTTCCAACAATGCAATAACTGTACAAGGATTGAGGCTCTTTGAGATCAATCCCTTATCAAGGAGTTTTTGTTTCTATCTGGCCATCTCCTGATTTTTCTCTAGGATTAACTTATATGATGCTTTTTTAGGCAAGGTTATTCCTGGGATTAGATCTATGTTATGACTTATATCTCGGATTAGGGGAAACTCACTTGGAAATTCTTTGGTGACAATGTCTTTGTATTGGTCCAATAGGTCTACAACCTCCTTAGGACCTACATGTCTCAAGAGTTTCACTTCCTTCACAACCTTCTTAGGTCTATCATCCTTAGGCAAAATGACTAGGGCATAGCATGGAGCTTTTTCCTATTTCATATCTTTTAGAAATTATTTTCCATCTAAAAACAAAAATTTAGAATTTTTATGCTCTTTTGTAGAATCTGGTAAGGGTAAGAGAGTTACCTTTTCACCTCTATGGTTGATGGTGTAAGTGTTCAACTTACCATCATGATGTGTCTCCACATCATATTTCCATGGTCTCCTTAATAGAAAATGAGAGGCATCCATTGGTACAATATCATAGAGAACTTTGTCCTTGCACTTTCCAATCTAGAATTTTACCCAAGCTTGTTCCTCTATGATGGTATACTTCTTCTTTTTTAGCCAAGACACATTATAAGGGTTTGGATGTGGTAATCTCCTCAATTTTAACTTCTCTACTACCTCCTTAGATACTAAGTTATCAGTAGATCCATTGTCAATCAGCATCTTGCAAAGTTTTTCCCCACACTTGCATGTGGTTCTAAACAAATTCTTCCTCTAAGGCAGTTTGTCCTCTGCCACCACTCGTTCCTCTTCCTCTATTGCCAAAATCTCTCAGATATCTTCCTTTCCCTCCTTGGTCTTTTTTTCTCTTAATCAATTCCTCTACCTTCGATGCAATTTCAAATCATTTTTGGACTGTGTTAGGAGAACAAAGACTCATTTCATCTTGGATGTTCATCATCAACCCTTGCATATATCTAGAAAGTTTGACACACTCTGGTTCCACCAATTTGGACTTCATTGTGAGTTTTTAGAACTCTTCAGTGTAACTAGAGACATCCATCTCCTTTTGTCTTAGACTTTGCCTCTTTTTTTGAAGTAGAATCTCATAGTCCTTTGGCACATAGGCTTCCTTTATCAAGTTCACTATCTTCTTCCATGTGCTGATCTGGTTTTTGTACATCTTCACCCATTCTACTTGAGTGAAGTTCCACCAAGTTAAAGTAGACCCCTTCAACTTGGATTTTTCTATTTTCACCTTTTGATGCTCTAGTATATCTTCACAGTCAAAGAAACTAGTGAATGCATCAATCCAATTCATCATTTCTTCTAGATCTGTCTTCCCTTTGTAGACTAGAAGATCAAGTTTAGTGTCCATGGTTCTTCTCTCCATGGATTTCAAACTTCATAAGGAACAACCTCTATTCTTCAAGGATCTCTTCTTCTTCCTCTTGCCAAGGGGTTTCTTCATCACTCCCCTCCTCCTCATTCTTAGAGTTACCACTGAATCCTTTCTTGACTTGTTCTTTTAATTTTTCCATTTCTCTCTTCATTTGATTCCTCTCAACATCATGCTCTTTCACCGCCCTCATTAGTTCAACATTTTTCATTCTGGTGGGAAGTTCATTTTCATTTTCTTCTGCACCATCTAACATGGTTGCAAATTTTTTTTCTCCAAAGATCTATTAAGTTGCTATGATACCACCTGGAGAAGAGTCCCCTTCTATATACCCAAGGTGTGCCCCTTATATTTGTACAAATATTTCACAACCATACAAGACTGGACTCCACTATGTGATTCCCAATACCCACACTCCTTAGACTAGATCAAACTCAAAGTCTAAGACACCTCCTTGAGGCCTAATAAGACACAAACTTTAAGCTAAGTTTTTTAGGGATGAAAAAGGTCTTCTTCCAACCTTATATGTAGTTCCAAATGTTCTCATACACAAATCCCGCCAATATGTACTTCAGAAAATCAATTATGAACTACAAAAGTCAACCATGAACTTCAAAAGTCAACCATGAACTTCAAAAATCAATTTACTCACATAAAACACCAAGTAGGGCTAGAAGGAGAAACTAAGGATTTGTGAAGGAAACCTTATTTTAACTCCACCATAGAAAGTATTAAACACCTTTAACTCTCCAATCCTTAAATCAACAACCTATGCCAAGTTCGAACATCTTGACCAATCTCCCAACTCAAGTTGTTTGCAAAACTCTCCAAGGCCTAATAGTGAAAATTAGGTATCTTTTCCAAAGAAAGTACAAGAAATTCAAAACATCTTCTAACCAATCCCATTGGAATACATTAGGGACATGTCAAAACACCTAAGTCCAAGTTTTTATGGTTCTATTACACCCCTAGGCTAAGTTGTGCCTCAAAAACCCAAATCTAGACACCCACATTTAGATGCATGTCTAGAGGGTTTAGTGTTTTCTCCCAACATCTTTTGCTTCCTATTATGAGACCCATATACTCAAAATAAAAATCCTCTCCCTTTCTTTTCACCAAATTTTATCTTTTTCCCATGGTGTAATCTCTAGGCACGAGATTTTTTCTCTCGAAACTCTATTTTAGGACTCCCTGCAACCAGCAAGGAATCAAAATTTGAAGTGTGAGTGGTAGATGCTGAATAAATAAAATGTTTTTTGGTAGATATTGAATAAATAAAATAGTTTGTATAAAATAATTAATAATGACATCAATTTCAATCAATTTTAGAATTATTATCTAAGATCTTTCATATAATTATTTAAGTTTGGAACTAACAATAACTCAGAAGAATATAACAATAAGCACATTACTACTCACCAAAAGATTCTACAAGACCTTTTCTAGAAAACTATTCTAAGCTACTCTCCTCAACAGTATAAAATTTGGCTCCTCAACCCTTGAAATTGTGAAAGCTTGGCTCCTTTGAAGTGTAAACACAAGGAAAGAAGATTACAAATGTTTTAAATTTAAATAGTTAATGGGTTGATGAAGCTTGTAATTTCATGCATGCTTCCGAGAAACTTAATGAAATTCATAACATTTCAACCACCTGTACTCACAAATAAAGAAATCGTATAAAACCTTTTGTTACCACAATCAGCAATATGATTCAATAAACTTAATAGGGAAGACAAAGTTGGTAATGCACTATCGAGGGAAGCAAGTAGTTAATAGTTAAAATTAGTTGAAAGAAAACGTATCTACACAAGTAAACATAAATAAATTAAAATTTTCAATAATGTCCTGGTACTTAATCAATTGATGAATATCCACAGTGTCAAGATAGATCCATTGGAAGGCATATTTTCCTATTAATTTTTATATTAAGATGGGGTTTAATAAAGGGTTGTTTCTACTATCGGTAAGTGACATGTTTTATGAGTGCAAACATCTAGATTTTTTAAAAATATTTTGTGGATGACTACCTTTTCTAAATATATTTTAGAGCTATATCATTAGATATTTTTGATAAATACTATAGAACTAATCATCAATATCAATGGACTAAAGATATATAACTAAATTTAGATTACCAATTCTATGCAATGATTGCAATTACAAAATAAGAGCGACATCAATAATCTTCGTAAAAAGTGGAAAACTCTATAAGAGTCAAGGTCATTATAGAGATTTCTCAGTCAATAAATACAATTTCTATTTAATTAATAGAATATATACAAGCATGGAAAAAGAAAAAAACAACATATTCTATATTTAGAAATAACAATTTTTAGCAAGATCTAACAACCGACTAACCACTATATGTAAGAGACTCTAAAACTAGTACTTATACATGTAAGAAGTTCAAGGGATAAACCGGTAGAGTATATTAGGAATATTATCATTGTACGAAATTGCATAGGTCACTAAAGGGTTAAACATAATTTTATTATGATATATAAGATTTTTGGTCATGAAACAATAATGGCTAGGGTGGTCCAAAAGTGCTTAACAACAAAGGTATTTTGAAGCTGAATAGGAGTTTATCAATATAATTGTAAATTGCCATTAGAAGCATGCATAATGTTTGATAGAAGCATTGTATGTAAGTAAAGGTAAGTGTGCCAAATTTGATAGTACAATATTTTTGTATGGGTAAAACTTGTAGGATTTCCCATAAAATTTGAGAAGTGCAAGTATTTAGAGTTCATTAGTAAATCTTGTGTATGACAAGTCAAAATGACTTTGTTCATCTCTTTGCTCCAACTAGTGAACCTGTAAAAGAGAAGTATATAAAATTGTCAAAAAACAAACGACATTCTTAGTTTAATGAACTGAAGAAAGGAAAATTGTATTGATCCAACTTGCTTAAATTCACTTCCTCCATTTATAGCTCTCCATGTGTCCTATGGTGCTTCCACTTTGGTGTCTCGAGTAGGAATGTAAAGTTTTTTAAATATAACTAATACCATGACCATGTTGGAAGCATTAATCTAGCCATGAAATTCATTGTGGCTAGATGCCCCATGCCCCATGCTCATACCATAGCATTATTAGTCCATCTCTTGGTCACTTCTGTCAATATAATTAATAATAGATGTCAAATCATGACATAATTTTGAAAAATGTTTCACTGATGATTGTTATTATAAAGTTTTTACTCCAAAATTAATGGGACTAGAGATAAATTTAATGAATCAAATTTAATAACCTATCATATGTTAAAATTTATTTAATTTAAAATATTTTAATTATTTTAATTATTTCTAGTATTTTTTTTTTAGTCAGTTTCATTTAAATTTTAAATTTATATAAATTGTAACATTTTTTTTGATATTTTATTAAATTTGAATATTTTAAATAAGTTAATATAAATTTTTAGATTTTAAAATAAATTATTATTTTTTGATAAAAATGGATGAAGCCATTATATTTTATTATAAACTACTTCAAGAGGCTCTAGGAGGAAAGAAGTAGTGAAGAAAACCTCACCTGACAGTTGAATGAACAATATATATTCAATGAGAAACAACTAGAATTTGCCCAAAAAACAAATTGGGAGTAGATTCAAAACCAAAATACTATGTGAGTAGCGTAAAACCCCTTAGCAATCTATCAGATACTAAATGAAGAGACTTCACCCAAACCCATTCTAAACCTTTATCAACTATCAATGAACTGGCTAATGATGTTGAATACCAATCAATCGACCCTTATCCAAAGCAACCCCTTAATTGGCTAGCCAATCAGCTAACCTATTAGCCTCCCTAAAGCAATGTGAAATTCTGAATTCTAAAAATTTAGAAAGTAATGCCCTCACCTCTTAGACAATGTAGTGGATCTCCCAACTAGTAGAGTGTCCTAATGTAATGCCTGAAGTTATAATTTGAGAATCCCCTTCTATGTGGATTCTTCGAATGCCATTAGAAATTGCAAGACCCATTCCCAAATGTAAAGCCATTGCCTCGGCAATGTTATTAGAACCAATTGGAATCCTAGAACATGTTTCCTAAATAATTTGGGAATTAGAATCTCATAAGACATAACTTGCCCCTATAATCCTAGGGTTTCCTTTTGAAGCTTCATCAAAGTTTAGTTTAACAAAAAAATTATCAGGAAAATTGCACTTAATGTCCTTTCTTCTCTCCATCTTATTTTGTTTTCCAATTAACACTCCTTTGAAGGGGATATAAATGAGTGGCCACCAATTTAGCACCTTGGAATCATGAGAGGAGAAAAGTGAAGATAGTGACTCAGATCTGGATGTATATGCATTGATCATCTTAGAAACTGATTTTTCCACAACGTCACAAACTTGATCTAGACTGAACATCTCTCTTATTTTTAATATATGCTAGTATTTCATAGTTATTAATTAAATATATTTAGATTATTAATTAAACTTATTAAATTAAAAAATATTTCTTATAAAAACAATAAAATCCCTATAATATTTAGAATGTTTATAGAAAATAAAGATTAAAAAAGTTATAAAATGATAAAATTCGTTATATTCATAGATCTATTTAAATTTAATAGTAAAAAATACATTCACTTATATATATATATATATTTATATTATAGTAAGAAATATTGTTAAGCAATTTGATTACTATTTATATATGATCTATATTAGAAAAAACTATAGAACAAAGTTAATTATATTTTCATATTAATTTATTTAATTGATTATCAATAATTTAGTACTATAAAATTAATACATTAATTAATTTAAAATATATTTTAAAAATTTGTATGTTAAATTAGTTAATATTTTTTTTGATGAATAGTCCTTTTCAATTAATAAAATTTACTAAGTTTACAATTCACAAAAAAGGGGCCGGGGGATACAAGATCACCCCGCGAATGAGTTCACATGGCCGAAGCTAGAATTAACAACATGGCCTCAGTCAAAAACTATTCACTATTCATCAAAAAAAAACTTTTAACAACCTCAAGTTGCCAAGGTAGTACCAGCAGACGGAGGATCATCTTTATCAAGAAATCCCCACACATCAATGGGATTGTGGGGCGGACTGGGAATAGTCCAGCCATCAACAGCATCAGCAGGATCTGGGGTAGTCGCAGTCTCCGCATCCTTCTTGTCTGGCTGTGGAGGAGAAATTGCCAAGGCCAACCGAGGAAGCTTGCCAAAGTGCGCCTGTCCAAGGGGAGGAGCCAGGGACCAGCCAGAAGCCCGCCCAAGGGGAGGAGCCGGGGACCAGCCAAAACTACCACGCGGTGGGGAAGCGGAGCAGCGCCTCCAACCGCCATGTCCACCACTAGGAGAGCGGTGGCGGGGACCCTGGGAGTGCGGTGTGTGTGAATGGCAGCTAGAGGACTGGTGTCGGGAACGATGACCACGAGATGAAGAGGCATTGGTCGAGGCATCCAGAGGCACTCTGGCAATGGTGCATGGAGCATTGCCCCAATGATTTAACAATTCTTGTAAGTGCGAAACTTTCAGGGCAAGTTTATTAGCTTGCACCTGTATCTGCATAATGACATTTTCACTTTATTTTCTTTTATTTTTATTTTTATATGTTAAAAAACCTTGTTAAAAGTTACTTTACAAAACAAAATTATAGTTATGTAAAATATAAATTAGAAAATTTATAATTTAAGCTAAAAAAATTTAAGAAATGTCAAAATTTATAATATTCATAAATCTAATTTAATTTATTCATAAAAAAAATCTTAAAAAATAATAAAAAGATGGAAAAGTTTAAGTATATGTAAAAAATATATTATAAAAAGAATTTGTCATGAACAATTCAAATCTAAGTAAAAACATATATGTAATTTTAAATAATTTCTTTAACTATTTTTAGTTTTATTTAATAATTTATTTTAACAATTTTTTATTTTTACTTAATTATTTACTTTAATCTAATAGTTTACTTTAGTGTAATTTTTTATTTTTATTCAATAACTTACTTAACAATTTCTTATTTTCATTCAATACTTTACTTTACAATGCATTTTCCAAAAATATACTATAAATATTAAAAATATTTTAAACTAAATAAATTTTAAGATGCCAAAGAATTTTTGAAATGACCTATATATATATATATATATATATATATATATTGAGTACAAAAATTCATAAACTATAGCCATTACTCAAATATTTTTAAAAATATGTAAGGATTTGACAATGTTATTTATTGAAGTGACAGAAAGTACAAAAAACATAGGTTGGATGATGCTATGGTATGAGCATGGTTAGAGGCATCTAGCTACTATTGACCATGTTAGCCACCTGACAAAACTATAAGGTTGAGTCAGCATTTCCTCTTTGGCTTTCTCAATAGGGCAGAGCACCACAACTTGTCAATCATTAAAGGGCAAGTTAATGGTAATGACACTGTATAGAAGAAAACATGTTTCTGCACTGCTTTAATGCAAGAATGATTATAATGTTCTTACTATGGGTACATTTGCAACAAGACTATTCAGAACAACTTCCTGAGCCATTTGTAGAATATTTGAATGAGTAGAATAATAACCATAACTTCGGCTATTGCAATGTGATTTTAATTGTAGAGGAGAAAAATAAGGTGAGAAATCATAGTACATTACATTCAGTCAACTAACTTAACTGTCAAAAGGCGTGTCATTGAGCAGATGTCTAAATCCAACTCCCTTTGTGAGACAGTGGAGAATTGCACATGATGTGGAGAATCCCACTCGACATTTGTAACATTGAGTCATTAGCAGACTTAGTCTTAAATAGTTATTTGTAAATGATGAGGAATGCAATTACGAGGGAAAATGTGTTGATAGAAACAAATACATTCTAATTATTGTGTGAGACAATTGACTATGTGTGAGACAATAAATTAATTTATTTTGGAGTGTTCGCTCCATAGGAGAAGCCTATTGGCTTAATTATACTGAAATCTTCTGAGCATGATAAATTTTCTAATAGGAGCTCAAAAACTACTGAAGAAACACCAATGGTGAGAATATTATAGGAGTTCTTTTCTACCCTACCACAAAGTTGTTATGATTCTCCGAAATCTTTCAAGACGTGAAGGACATGCAAAAGTCTAAATAATCAAAACTAAGAGGAGTAATGAAATTGTGGAGTAAAATAATGTCAAGAATACACAAGTGTTCTCAACAAGATAACATGATCAACCTTTTCTTAATTATCACCAAACTTGAAGTTACATAATATCCTACATGGACACCCCATCAACATATATGGATAAAAACCTTTGAACCATACATCAATCAATCACATCATTTTAGATTCTACCCTTTTATGATATTACATATTTAGCACTCCTCTCGTAACAACGCAAAAGATGCATCCATGCAAAAGAAAATAATAATTTGACTAAAAGATTATTCTATGTATTCCTTCATAATACAAGACTAATCAACAAAACCTTTTTTAAAAAAAAAATTTAGAAAATAATATAGTAGTAATATCCATAATGACAACACTTGTACCTCTTACAAATATTTACTTCCTAATTACAAGTGACAAAGTCATATTTAAAAATTGACCAAAAGATATCTATTCTTAGAATTTTATGTTGCTAGATTACATATGGAAAAGTATAACAGTAAGGATCTAGCTTGATTACATTCATCTTCTATCCATCCATCCTTCATATTTCTTGAACATGAACATAAAATAACATTTTCAAGATCTTGTGCAAATGCAACTTAAGACGTCATTACGCTCCTAATGGCATTGCAACTATTCCATCACTTGTAGGTATATATAATAAGAAATCCTTACACAAACACACATTTTACTATAGGAATTGAAGGGTGTTAAAGTAGTAGAATAACATGTTAATGCTAGAATTTGAAAAATATAAAGAACGAGGTCCCCATGACGAGCTTGAGTCCCTGCCTAGGAAATAAAGGGTAAATATCATTGGGATCAGAGTTGAGCTCAATATTTTCTAGTATTGTTGTAATAATTTCTATAATTCATTTAAATTGAAATTGAAATTGAAATGTTGTGTCAATTTATAAATACATGTCAGCATAAACATTAAATTCAAAATTCATATTTGCATATTAAGTTGTGATAACTAATTACTTACAAAAACCACATCTATGGTTGGAAATTTGTAGCCAATCAAATGAAAACTATTAATTTTGTAAACATTTTTTATTAAATAAATTTTATGTATACTTTTGTTAAATTTTAGAAAGATTATATAAAAAATAACATAATTTTAATTAACTAGTTTTATTTATTTTTAAATAACAATTGTAATCCACAAACTCTCCCAACGTTCACCATCTTTGAGGAAATGGAAATGATGGAAATTTTTTTTACAAAAAGTGATATTAGGAAAATAGTATACATTTGGATATGATAGGTCGGAAAAAATATTTAAACAAAAGAAATCTAAAGAAGACTTAGCAATACACTTTTTCCCAATAAGATATAAATGAAATCTAAAACATTGACAATAACTAATTTGATATAGATGACAAAGTTATTAAATTATATGCTAGATAGTTAGAAAACTTAAATAAGTTGTCGCAAAGGTAAAAATGTCCTTTGACCCTACTAAATGCTCCTATATTTTATTTTTATTAAACTTGATTTAAGTGGTTTATTTGACTCTTCAATTTCCATGCTCAACAGACTAGTTATGTCTTAAACAAGAGTTGCATTGCAGCTCAAGTCCTATCTGGAAGAATAAGATTATGGGTAAAAAGTGGGGTGAAAGAGGTGGGATGAGAGAGAGAGAGAGAGAGAGAGAGAGAGAGAGAGAGAGAGAGAGAGAGAGAGAGAGAGAGAACATGCAAGGATAGATGGAAGGATATAAAACTTGACCTTCCTAGAGGAATAAGATTATGGGTAAAAAGTGGGGTGAAAGAGGTGGGATGGAAGAGAGAAAGAGTGTACAAGGATAGATGGAAGGATATAAAACTTGACTTCATTTCATGACTTTTGTTCTTTTATGGAAACTCCAATTCCTTAAAAAATATTCTAAAAATAGTTTTAAAAATATATTCTAAAAATATAGCTTTAAAAATGATAATAAGATGCATGTCTATAATTTACAAACATTACTTAGTATTGGACATAAAAGCCTTGCACAAAATTAAGACACACAATAGAGATTTAAATTTCTAGCATAGTTTCTGTGTGGGCCATCCATAGCTTCATAAAAAAAATTAACATGTGATGCAATTTGTTTGTGGCATGTTTAATAATTTTTTATTTCCAAAAAATTTGATTCAATATTCATGATCTAGTTGAAATGATATTCAATGATTTTTCCTCCAGAGAATATCAAACGGTTCATTCTCCAAAGAAGTATAATCTACAGAGAGCATAGTGAACTATTATAATGATTATTTCATTAGAAAAGAAATAGTTTCTCAATATTATTATATGATTCATTCTTTTCTTTTTAAAATTGTTGATTTATTGTCCATATATATGCTTCTAAAGTAGCACATAGCATTAATAGATCTTAGTTGTAAGACATGTGAGAAGGGTTCCTAGCCATATTAGATCTTTTTGCCAAAATGAATCTTCTTTAATTAGTTTTTCTCTATCCATCTCTCCCCATCACCTCTCAGGAACTCATACCATATCCCTCCACACACTAGATAGAATCCTATTTTAAATCTTCTCAAAGACATCATTTTTTATTCTTACTCATGTAACACTATTTAAAACTATTCAAAATGCATTTCAGGCGAATCTATATTATTTGTGGACTTTCCCTTTTATTTTTAAACCAATGCTCATGTTTTGACGATTACTAATAAAATCTTTAAGCATGCTTCCAATAAAGGACTTTCTTCACTTGGAACATTTTTTTTTGAGAAAATCAACACAAGCATATTGATGTTGGTGAACTAAAATTAGATGTAGCAAGTGTTTCTCATACTTAGTTGAGGGTCTCTAAACTTGCTTTTAGCTTGTTGTTCTATTAATGAATGTTCATGTCTTAATGAGATTTATTACAGGGCCAGATGTACGACTACTTAATAGCTTTATTGAAATTTAGTATTCATGGTGTTCTTAGATGATTTCTTTAGCAAATGAAGGGTTCCATGCAATGGACATTTTGATCAGCCTTTTCCCCAATAGTTGGGCAATACTATTATAAAGGCTTGCAATTCATGTGTAATCACGGGTCCGAGTTGAGTAAAATGGAAGCGATGATGTCATATGGGAAGTGGATGCTTTGAAAGGCAGGCTGCTTCACTATGGGAGATTCTGGGCAAGTACGATAATAAGTGTTACAAAATATAGAACTAAGAAAGAAAGTGGTGAAAACAAATAATAAAGTATTTTATTAATCTTTAATATTCATATAGATATGGTTGCACACAATTTTTTACAATTTCTCTCTATTTATAGAGAGCTCTCACTGCCTCTATACTAGCAGAGATTTCTAGATTGTTGACTAAAACAAATAGTTAACTATCTTCCATCCACGTGGATAGAAAGAAGCTTAAGAGGAAGTTGTCTATCCAATCTTGCTGATAGCACTGAAGTTGTAATCAACCTTTTGCTGAAGAATAGGGAATTTGCCCAACAAATCTACTTAGTCAACAACAATCATTGAATAGAACAACAGTTCAGCTGCAGCATGAGGTGGAGATATTCATTATTCGAACAACAAGAGATGCACATATAGCAGATGAGACAAAGAGAGGGGGAGCTTTTGTATCTACCAAACATGGAGAGACTGAGAGTCACCATAACATTGGGCATCCCTTATTTAGTACCAGGCCCAAACAGTGTTCAACTCAATTTGTTTTCGACAAGAAAGTGATGTAGAAAGTGATATAGTTTCTGGTATACCACTTGTTTTTGACATATGGACTAACATACCTATTGAGTGGTGTATGATGGATTGGCAAGTCCTATTGATTTGTTTTTCAAGGGGCTTACTCTGTATTAGTAGCCAAAATGTAGAATGCACAACTCTAATTATCTGTAACCCCCTCATAAAAAAGCTCATAAGATATTGCAAGATATGCAAGACCAAGTTTCATTGGTAAAGCCATTAACCTCACTAAAACCCCTATTATCCAAGAAACAATCAATTAACCATAATATATAGACATATAAACTGATAAGACATGTAAAAATTGATGAGACTGTTAAAACATGGACTGGCCGAGATACTCGAAAAGGAGTACTAATGAACACAGGTTCTTAGAATTCAATTTATAGCCAATTACATAATAAATACTGGTCATGAGGTTCATGACATACAGTTGGAGATAAGGTTGAGCTGATAAAGAAGATAAGACTGAGCTGGAGGTAGACCTACTTGACCAATTGGTTGGTTTGTGTAGACATCACTAACATAATTGATTTACTTTTCTAACAGAGACATGTCTCACAATGAGGAAACTCACTTACAATAGAAGGATAACTTCCCCGTGTAAAAACCCTATCACTTGAAATTTCATGTGTGCCCAACCTTTTCAAAGCCTTATTGGGAAATACTAATTGATTTGAACTTCATATTAAAGAACAAATCCTAATTAGATACCTTCAAAGAATTGTGATGAGTTGTGGTGTTGAATATGAATGAAATTGACTTTGATTGTGAGAATATATTTCAACAAATTATGTCTACAAAATGATAGTAACTTATGACTTTACTACCATTGTGGTTCTTTTCGAAATGTGGCAGATGATACATACAGTGTAAAAAGTACTTCAAGGACACTCCATGGCTGAGTCATTTCTAGTCACTTTCATTCAGAACAAATTAGTCCGACTTCCAAAATATTTGAGATAAGTTATAACAATTCATTTGCCGCAGATTTCTCAGAAGATTCCTCCCTGCCTCCATATTTATAAGTTCAACAATATGAATTATAGAGTTTTCACCTTCGCATTATCAAATCAAATATCCACTTTGAAACATTTATCCTATTACATAACTTGACTTTGGCATGCCTAGATTTTCCTTATAAGATGGGGTATGAAAATCAGTGAATAGTACAAGTAAGATCTCAATGTGCTGAGAACTCAAATCTCAATGTGATCTCAATTTACCTTCCACAAGATTGTCATCTTCCATCACAAAATTATATGATAGAGCAAAAATCAATCTAGGCTAGTTGGAGCATCATCTGCAATAATTTTGATGCAAATTAGGCAACCTGCCTATATAAAATCTCAACAGTTGCAGTTCCTACATTACGGATAGAGAATGTAGTCACTATACCCATTTATCAGCAATACTGAAACAAAAATGTGAAATCTTTTATAATTTCTACAACCTGAATGATGTTAAACACAATACATCCACGGTAACATCCATACCAAGCTGCACCAAGAGTGGGGAACAGATATGTAAAAATTAAAAAATTTGAAAATAAGCAATATCGCCAACAAAGAAAAAAAATTGGAACACTCTTTTAGGTAATGCTTGATATGTTGTGCAGGTTTCAGTGTTTCAGGTCTCTCTATAAGTTTTCACATTGACCATCATTAGACAAAGATCATCAATTTGATAATCAATTTAATCCAAATTGAGAAGCCTTTGATTCACATCTTCCACAGTGGCCTTAATGACTTTTTTAACAACTTCTCCAATGGTATTATTGTATGCGAGATGAGCCCCTATGTTTATGGTTTTGGGATTTACATTTTGGGGAAACAATAACCAAAGAGTCCTTTCCAAAAATCCACCATGAGGTGGATGTCTAGGAGAGCTAAGAGGACATGTCTATAGACTTCACTGCACACAAGTTAGGTACTGTGAATGTAGAAGGAGCCATAACTAGAAGTGCTCAAGTTGGGATTATTCACAATCAAATGTCAAATGGAGTAAGTAAAGTGAACTTGATATGTTCAGGGGCAAATAAGCAATGCAGATTGAGAGAGTTTTCAAGGTTATGTAGGAGTAGGGTGAGTAGACAGCCATACCCAGATGTAATTAACAGCCATACAGCATTCTTACCTGCAAAGTCTACAACTCCTCTGCATCTACAGCTCTCTATTTTCTAAATAAATACTACTGTTGTCGTCATTATTTCCATGAATCATCTGACATGAGGAAGCAGAGATGTCAGCCACCGCATTCCCCGCTGTTCCCACCGCCTTCTTTGTTCACTTCCTCGATCTGCAGTTGGTGGGCAAGGAGCATTTTTGTTTGGCAACAATTGGCATGCTTCTGCCATGGGCGTATCTTCCAAAGCTATGGGCGGATCTTGGTTTAGTGTGAATTATCCAATTAATCCGCAGAATATAATAGTGGCCATATGCATATATTGAAAAAAATTGATGATTTGTATAGATTTCACGTTTCATTCTCAAAATCAAACTCTAGAAAACAATATGATTTTCACCTACAAATCTTGTTGCTAACAATTGCATGGCCAACTGCTTAGAAGAAAGAATGCATCAAAGAACAAGCCAACCTCCAGAAAAAAAAAAAGGCATAACGAATTGGAGAGCTTATGAACAGAATGTGAACCATAAGTTTTCTAGAAGAAAATAAAACAAAACAAAAAAATTATGTAAAATGTATTAGGCAAGAGATTATACCAATTGGTGTCATTGGCGATATCCTCTGACTTTTGATTGGTGCATTTATTTTCAATAAAGATAGGCACTATCCGTCTGGTTACCTTTCCACATCTAGATCTACAAATTCTGAAGTTTTTTTAATTGACAACTAGACCATTTCTATAAAAATCGGGAGGAGTGTAAGAAACACTAGTAACTATTGTTGCAGAGAAAATAAAAATCAGAAGTAAAAACATAGTTAATTTAAATCATGGCAATACAATATTCAATAATGAATGTGCTGAATAAATATGATTTGCATCCAGAAATAAATAAAAATCATATATGAAGCACTATGGTCCACCTTGGTTTCTTCAAAAGAGTCTAATGAAACACTTGGTGTATCCAGAGCTTTATTTACTCTCACAACAATCATGTTGGCAGTAATTTCATTGATAAGAATAAAACTCTAAAGAACAAAAAAATGTTGGAACATTAATTGTGGTTGGTCATTTCTTTCTGGAGCCAAATGTCCACCTACCTCCCTGACGGCTTGCAGAACGATCAAATGAATTTATTGCATGGTAGGTGAAAATTTTTTGAATTCAGAAATGAGGGAGAAAACATTTTGCAAATATAACAAAAGGAATGATTAGATTCATTCGACGGGTAGAAGGAGAAAAAGAAGAAGAGCTCAGAAGTTATAGAGCAGGGAAGGTAGAAAGAAAAAGGTGATCAGTAGATCAGTTGTTGCAGAGACAGAAAGAATCCTTGTCGTGCTTGCAGTTGCACGTGCTTCTTCTTGTCATTTTGTAAGTTCATAGTTTATTGTTTCATTCATCTTGTTGAAGCAGTGATTGCTCTAGGCATTATTGTATGTAGCCATTAAAGCTGCAAGATTAAAGTTTCTAAGTTTGAAGTTTTTCCAGTTTGAAGTTTTAGGGTTTTCTAGGTAGATGCTCCCAGATTTTGTAATGTTTTCAGTCCAAGTTGAATAGAAAGCAAGCAGGCATATTTGAATCCATTGCTCTTTCTTTATTCATTGCATTTGAAAAGTTTTATTTGGAAGCTTCAAATACTGGCTCTCTGGTTTTAATGGTGGAAGTTGTTCACGTTATATATTTCCACTCGGTCAAGTCTTGTTAAAGTCTTTCTCTGCAGTGTCTACCGAGTTCACTTGGTATCTTCATCTACCGAGCTCCACCTTCTTGTGGCTAACGAGTTCACTCGGTATCTGCACTACCGAGCTCACTCGGTATCTAGTGTCTACTGAGTTCATTTATCGAGCTTACTTGGCATCCATTGTTGCCAAGTATTATTTCTTTGAGTGTCGAGCTAACTCGGCATCTGTTGCTTGTCACTCGGCAAGTGCCGAGTAAAATTGACACTCGACACCTTCATGTGCTGAGCAACTTTTAAGTGCCAAGTAAAATTTTAGGTTTAAGGTTGTGAGTTTAAGTTTAATTTTAATATATTTCTCATATGGTATCAGAGCTTTGAGGCCCCACATCCACAGTGAGTTAGGACATTTATTTATTTTAGAATATTTATCATGGCAGGAGATGCAGGAAAGATATGGCAGCAGCCATCATCTTTTAATGGACAACATTATGATACATGGGCAAAGAAGATGAAGACCATTATGGTTGCAAACGATTTGTGAGAGTTTGTTGTTAATGAGTTCAATAATGTGATAGACCCAACTCAGTATGCTACTCTCACAAAATGCACAGAAGACTCATTTGAAAGAGTCAAGGAGGATGGATGCTAAGACATTAAGTCTTATTGAAGTAGCAATGACAGAGACAGTATTCCCAAATATTGCAGTAGAAAATTATGCAAAGGAAACATGGGATATCCTTGAGACGAACTTCAAAGGGACTGATAAAGTTCGTATTGTAAAACTATAGAACATCGGGAGGGAGTTTGAGAACCTTCAGATGAAGGAAAATGAATCAATTGTAGATTTCAGTTCAAGAACCTCCAATGCGATTAACCAACTGAAGTCAAATGGAGAAGACTATCAAGAGCATAGGATAGTGGAAAAGATATTGAGGAGTTTACCTCATAAATATGACAATTTGGTCATGACCATAGAAGAGGCAAAAGACCTCACTGTTTTGACAATGGATGAGTTGATGGGTACTCTTCAAACCCATGAGCATAGGATCAATAGATCTACTTCTTCATCTTCCCAAGAGCAAGCATTCAAAGCTTAGTCAAATCCAAAAGGAAGGGGGAGAGGAAGAAATGGCTCAGGCAGAAACTCCAGAAGTAGAGGCCGAAGTAATGGAGGACAAAGAAATGCTGCAGCAGAAAGCTTAGGAAGAGCAGATGGAGCAAGTGGCTCACAAAATACTTCAAGAAGAGGTAAAAAAACTACAACTCAAATAAGAGTAATGTAGAATGCTACTACTGTAATAAGAGTAATGTAGAATGCTACTACTATCATAAATATGGGCATTATGCAAATGAATGCTGGAATAAGAAGAAAGATCAGTCAGGACAAGAAAATGTGGTTGATGTGAATATGGGAAGTGAAAACACTGCCTTCATCATGTGTAATGTTGATGAAGAAGAAAGCCCTGAGGTTTGGTATCTCGACAGTGGATGTAGAAACCACATGAGTGGTAATGAAACCTTGTTTTCATTCATTGACAAGAGTTTCAAATTTGAGATTAAGATGGGTAACAATGGAACCCTACCAGTTGTGGGCAAATGATCTATTATGGTCCGTACCAAAAAAGGTAAGAAGAAAGAAATACAAAATGTGTATTTCGCCCTTGGTATGAACGACAATTTGATGAGCATTGGTCAGCTCATTCAAAATAGATACAAAGTGTTGATGGAGAATGACAGGTGTGTCATTCAAGAAAAGGATGGAAGCAAAAACTTACTTGCAACAGTTCAAATGACAAAGAATAGAATGTTTCCCTTGAGAATTGAGACATGTTTCTCATCTCAAATTGGTGCTGCACCTCCCACACAATCAGCTCTAAGGAGTGTGATTGAAGACCCCTCATGGCTATGGCATCTTAGGTATGGTCATCTTAGCTATGCTGGTTTAAATTTATTGTCAAATAAAAGAATGGTAGATGGTTTGCCACGTGTAAGAAATTCTTGTGACAAGTGTGAGGCTTGTATTTTGGGTAAGCAACATAGGCTTCTCTTTAATTTTAAAAATTCTAGGAGGGCTAGATATCCATTAGAGTTAGTGCATAACAACCTAGTCGGTCCTATGCAAGTTACTTCCATTGGGGGGAGTACTTATTTCATGACATTCATTGATGATTTCAGTCATAGAACATGGGTGTATTTCTTAAAAAAAAAATTGAAGCATTTGATAAATTTGTAGAATTTAAAGTCCAGGCTGAAAGAGAATGTAGACACTATATCAAGGTCCTCAGATCAGATAGAGGAGGGGAGTATACCTCCAATTCTTTTGTAAATTTTTGCAGGAAACATGGCATAAAGAAAGAGCTCACAACCAGCTATACACCACAGCAGAATGGAGTGGTTGAAAGAAAGAACAGGACTATTGTTGAAATGGCAAGGAGCACGATGAAAGAGAAAGGTCTCCCAATTGAATTTTTGGGAGAGGCTATGGCAACAACAATTTACCTAATTAATATGTGTCCTACAAAGGCAGTCTGTGATAGAATTCTAATGGAAGCATGGTCACGAGGAAGATGGACAATTGAACACCTAAGGGTGTTTGGATGTGTTGAATATACACATGTGCCTGAAGAGCAAAGGCAAAAATTTGATGACAAAGGTGTGAAATGCATCTTCACAAAGTACAACTCAAAATCAAAGGCATACAGATTGTATAACCCATTGAACAACAAGATGATGCTTTCAAGAGATGTGAAATCTCTTGAAAATCAGTCTTGGTATGGACAAATTGATGAGTCACCAAGCACTTCAAGTAAAGTGCCAATTATGAGTGAAGAGGATGTTGATGAACAACAAGAAGAAGGAGCAGATAGAAGAAAAGGCAAGCAGATTCAGACATTGTCGAGCTCCTCTAGGCATGACCTAGTGTTAATGTCAAGCAGTACCGGTGAAGATTCTGATCCCACACTCTCCTCCCTGTTATCAAGAAAGACCAAGAGTCTTAGGGAGATATACCAAGACATGACAGGTATGAAGATTATGATGAGAGTGTTAATTTTGCATTATTTTCTCATCGTGATCCAATATATTTTGAAGAAGCTATTAAGGAGAAGAAATGATGTAAGGCCATGGATGAGGAGATAGATGCTATAGAAAGGAATGAGACATGGGACCTAACTGAATTGCCTCCCAAGAAGCAAGTGATTGGAGTGAAATGGGTCCATAAGACCAAATGCAATGCTGAAGGCAAGATTGATAGGCATAAGGCAAGACTAGTAGTCAAGTGCTACAAATAGCAGTATGGAAGAGACTATGATGAGACATATGCCCCTGTTGCAAGAATGGAAACCGTGCATGTTGTCATAGCAATTGCAGCTCAGCACAAGTGGAAGGTATTTCAAATAGATGTGAAATCCACCTTCCTAAATGGTGTATTGAAAGAAGAAGTATATGTGGAGCAGCCACCTGGTTATGAAGTTGCAGGTGAAGAGAACAAAGTATATAGATTGAAGAGAGCGCTTTATGAGCTCAAGCAAGCTCCAAGGGCATGGTACAGTAGGATTGACTCATATTTTATGAGCAATGGCTTTAGCAAAAGTAATGGTGAGCCCACTCTTTACATCAAGGCAGTAGATAGTAATGTATTGATTGTTGTCTTGTATGTAGATGATTTAATTTTTATTGGTAATGACAAGGTTCTAATTGGTGAGTTCAAAGAGGCCATGAAAAGTGAATTTGAAATGATAGACCTAGGTCTCTTGAAATACTTTCTAGGAATAGAAGTAAAACAAATGCATAATGGCATTTTCATCTCTCAAGAAAAATATGTAGGGCAGATCTTGGAGAGATTCAAAATGCAAAACAGTAAGGCAGCCCCCACACCAACAACAGTAGGTCTGAAGTTGAGCAAGGAAGACTCTAGCAAGAGAGTGGATCCAACATTATACAAGAGTATGGTTGGAAGTCTAATGTATTTGACTGCAACTCGACCAGACCTAATGCATGCAATAAGTCTAATTTCTAAATTTATGGAAACACCAAAGAATTCCCATTGGCAAATGAGAAAGAGGATCTTAAGGTATGTGAAAGGCACCAAGGGATTTAGAATTTTGTATACTGCAAATAATGAATTCAAGTTGGTTGGATACATTGACAGTGATTGGCCTGGAAGTTTAGATGATAGGAAGAGCACTTCCGGATATATGTTTCATATGAGATTGGGTGCAATTTCATGGGCATCCAAGAAGCAACTTATTGTTGCTCAATCTACAGCAGAGGCTGAATACATAGTAGCAAATGCAGTAGCATGTCAAGCTATTTGGTTAAGAAGGAACTTGACAAATTTGAATGAAAGGCAAGACGTTGGAACCACAATTTATTGTGACATCTCATCAATTGCATTGTCTAAGAATCCAGTCTTCCATGGGAGAAGCAAACATATAGAGATTAGATATCACGTCATCAGAGAGTTGGTGGAGAATGGGGATATCAAGATAGAATTTTGTAAGTCTGAGCAGCAGCTAGCAGACATTTTTACCAAGCCATTAGGCATTGGAACTTTTGTACATCTAAAAGATTGTCTTGGTGTAGTTGATTTGGATCAGTAGTGATCTTTGTTTGTTTGGCTCGTGATAAAAGGGGAGTGTTGGAATATTAATTGTGGTTGGTCGTCTCTTCTTGGAGCCAAATGCCCACCTACCTCCCTGATGGCTTGCAGATTGATCAAATAAATTTATTGCATGGTAGGTGAATTTTTTTTGAATTCAGAAATGATGGGGAAAAAATTTTGCAAGTATAACAAAAGGAATGATTAGATTCATTCGACGGGTAGAAGGAGAAAAAGAAGAAAAGCTCAAAAGTTGCAGAGTAGAGAAGGTAGAAAGAAAAAGGTGATCAGCAGATCAGTTGTTGTAGAGACAGAAGGAATCGTTGTCGTGCTTGCAATTGCACGTGCTTCTTCTTGTTGTTTTGTAAGTTCATAGTTTATTGTTTTATTCATCTTATTGAAATAGTGATTGCTCCAAGCATTATTGTATGCAACCATTAAAGCTGCAAGATTAAAGTTTCTAAGTTTGAAGTTTTTCTAGTTTGAAGTTTTAGGATTTTTTGGTTGAAGCAAATGCTCCCAGATTTTGTAATGTTTTAAATCCAAGTTGAATAGAAAGCAAGCATACATATTTGAATCCATTGCTCTTTCTTTATTCATTGCATTTGAAAAGTTTTATTTGGAAGCTTCAAATACTGGCTCTCTGGTTTTAATGGTGGAAGTTGTTCACGTTATATATTTCCACTCGGTCAAGTCTTGTTAAAGCCTTTCTCTGTAGTGTCTACCGAGTTCACTCCGTATCTTCATCTACCGAGCTCCACCTTCTTGTGGCTACCAAGTTCACTCGGCATCCGCACTACCGAGCTCACTCGGTATCTAGTGTCTACCGAGTTTTTCATTTACTGAGCTTACTCGGCATCCATTGTTGCCGAGTATTATTTCTTTGAGTGTTGAGCTAACTCGGCACCTGTTGCCTGTCACTCGGCAACTTCAAGTGCCGAGTAAAACTGGCACTCGGCACCTTCATGTGTAGAGCAACTTTTAAGTGCCGAGTAAAATTTTAGGTTTAAGGTTGTGAGTTTAAGTTTAATTTTAATATATTTCTCACAAAAAATATGTCATAAAAATGTTGCAGATTGTGGTTGATTTACTAATTTTTGTAAATTGGAAAATGAAAAAGTCTACGGAAAAATTGGAGCAACTAGTTACAAAATGGGAATAAATGTCAAAAATGCAATTTTAATCGTAGAATTTGTAATAAACATAGATTAAAATGATTTTGTACTCTTTTGGAAACATGAATTAATAGAAAGTAAGAAAGTAAAAACTTTAGTCTCCCTAAATACTTCAGCTGACCAAAATTTCTAGGTCATAAGCTTCTCACAGTCTTGCAACTCCAATCGTTTTAGGGAAGCAAGATCTCCAAAACTTTTGGGAAGCAAAGATAGTTTCAACAATTTATATAAACTACCAAAACTGTCTGGAAGGCTCTTCAAGTTGGAACAAGAACAGAAATCCAAACGTTGTAAACAAGACAAACTACCAAAACTGTCTGCAAGACTTTCCAAACTGGAAACATACTCTTCTGCACCCAAAAAGATATTAAAAAACTAAATTGTAATTTCTCTGTACGTCAATACATTCAATTGTGTACATCAAGAAGCTTAACTATGATAAGGAAATGAATTTTATGAATTAGAATAGCTTCATACCTTGCATATGTGTTCAGATCGCTTCAATATCTTCTCCTTCAATATCTTCTCCAGTAAACCGCCGCTCGAATTGAGGGAAGCAGTCATCCGATTGGTCTTGGCAAGGCCGGCAATATTTGATTGAAGGTTTTCCTGATCAATGACAGTTAAGAGCTGGTCTATGTAAGAAATAAGTTCATCAATGTGACTCATATCTTCAAGTTTGATTATCAAAAAAATCTTGATAATCTACTTGACAAAGGGCAGGGCATGAACAGCAGCAGCAAGTGTTGCACATTTTAATCTCACTGAATTTATGAAAGAGGGAAGTTGTGTAAATGAGATTTGAACAAGATATGACTTAGGGTTAAACAAGTGTATGTGCACAAAAGCATGTGCACAAAAGCATGTGCGAAAAGCATCTTCTGCAACTTGCCATATAAATCGGTACAGTGTTCTGCACCAGTGGCCGTTGAACTGCATTTCCACTATTTGTTTGTCGCGTAGTATTAATGAATGTAAGAAAAATTGTGGGAGATCTCGTGTCTTTAATGGGGAAGAGAGCCGTTATATTAAAATATAAGTTATTCGGAGGTTCGTAAGTTTTTTCATCTTGTTTACATCGTCAACACAAAAATAGGTTTCCTTGAATCCCATCCACAGACAAAATAATTGAATCCCTTTCAAATGGATTCCTCGTTTCAAATGGATTCCTTCTTTTACTATTGACTAGGATCTAGCCGTTCCGGTGGATTATGTGAATCATCTGCCTTTTTAAAAGTGTATTTTTCAAAATCTTATGTCGAGACCAAATCTCTTCAACCCCAGCAACGTATCTTCTATTGGAAAAAAGAAGGTGGTGGTATCTTAAAAGTTGTTTGTGTATTAAATGTGAAAAATAAAATAGTTTAGATAGCGTAGACAAGTTGTGCATAGATCTTTGAGAGACACAATACACAATGAAAATGCTAACAAAGTTACAAAATGCATTGGAAACACTTACAATGAAAAAATAAAAAATACTTTGAAAATGTACTACCACTTGAAAAGTATCTTCTATCTTTTTAGCTACTTTTATGCATGCACAAATTACTTGATTTAAAACCTCTATTAAACAATTTGATCTATCTTCACTCTCATGATATGTTACTTGTCTCTAAAAAAATAATTATGTATCCAAACATTGTAGAATATATATATATATATATGATTAAGCCGATAGGCTTATATGTAGATTTTATAATTTTTCTTTCAAGCTTTTCTAAATGTTTTGAGTTTTGTTGGAAACTTAAAATTAATGAACTATTCTAAAATAAGAAATATAAAGTTTTCTTTTTTCCAACTTTATTCCAAATAATACCAAAACACTATATTAGGAGGAGATAATTTCCACACCAAGTCAAATTATGATATTGCTAAGTGTTCCATTTATTCTCATAGAGAATTCATGTTGAATCACTACTCATGAAACATGGGTCAATGAGTTTGACTCAAAATCAAACATTTAAATATTGATAGCAATATCATAGCTATATTACAGTTTGTGGTGAGAAAAATTATTGTTAATGTCATTCTCTTTTGAATAAGAAGTTCTAACTAATTTTTTTTATTCAAAATATAAATTTTGAATTTTTTTTAATAGAAAGTTCTAACTTTTTACTTGTATTTTTTAATAGAAATTTCTATTTTTTTATGAGATTTATTTTGTAAATAAGAATTATTTTTTATTTACAAATTTAATTATTAGTATGCTTCTCTATGTAATGATTATGTTGCTTGGTTTGACTCAAAAATTTGTTTATAATACAAGATCAAGACACATCTTTGGAAGTAATTTTGCCAATGTCTAGGTTATAATTTAATGACTCTAAAATTGGTTTCAAAGTTAAAGTCTTTAATCTTGTTTTCTATGATAAGTAAAATATTATATAAGATCTATTGTTAATTTTTATTTTATCTTTCTATGTTAAATTATTTTCTCAAATATCTCTCTATGAATTTGATGTTATTGTGTAAGATTAAAAGTACAAAATATCATAATGCAAATAAAAAATATCTTATACAAATCTTGTATCAAATATTTAATAACTTCAAGCTTAATATATATATATTTTTTAAATTATCATTTATTGATTATTCATTCTTATCCAATGACTAATGATATTTTATTTGATATACTAATTTTTTATTATTAAATGCTACATAAAAGAAATTTCTTTTATAAATAGTTTCCTTACTATGCAACTATTAGTTCATTGTTAAGAACATAATATTTTAATATAATTTAAGATTAGATTTTTTTATAATATTTACTTAAATTTAGTTATTAAAGTAGTTCATGCTTGAAATTTTTACTATATATGATGTTTCAAAAGTTTCAAGCATTGAAGTTGATATTTTACTAAAAATAGAATAGAACATCTAATTGAAATTATGCAATAAAATTTGGTCTTTATCTATAAATTGATGCATAATATTTAATTTGTGTCTCTGCTTTTATAGTGTTGATGAAGTTATGATTAATTTGTGATGGTCATTGAAAATATAAATGGTAAAGAAGATCTTCATCATAACTAGGGAGATCATGAAGAATGTGATTTTGAAGAAGATGAATATGAAGAATTTAATGTCCAAATTATATGGAGAATTTATACAATTATTTACTTTTAATGATCAACAAATTTGTGGGTTGAAGCTCTTGAACAAAAGTTTTTCATGTACCTTCATCTTCTAAAGAAAAATGGATTACATTCATCTTTGCTTATTTATCAATTATACACAAGTTCAATTGTTAGATTGAATTTTTTCATTTTCTCAATTCTTCAAAGCCAACTTTTCCACATTAAGGAAGATGTAAGATCTATTTTTATGTCTTCCTTTAGCCATATTTTCTATAGAGGAGAAAGTAATATGGATTGATGTGTCATCAAAATTAACTAAAGAACTTTCACTATGTTTTCAAATTATTTTTTTTCAATTTAAATAAATTTCAAAGAACCTTGCAATTTTTAAAACATATGACATACCATTTATCACTATGTTTTTGTAACATGGAATGAAAATTGTTTTTTGCATTTTCTACAATGAATTCTAAAATAAAGTTGTTACAAATGACATTCCAAATAATATTCAAATGAGATCTAAAGATGTGTGCTATATAATTTTATTCTTTTTCATTCAAATTATTATATCAAGTCTATTTTTATTTTTTAATCAAAATCTAATTTTAAGTTATGTCAACTTTTTTTTCTCACCAAACATATCACTCCTATCGACTTATTGTTGCACATACAAAAACATGCAACTAGTTATTTTTATATTAAGATCAATTACCAAATGTTTTAGCATTTTGGAGAAATTAAACTACTAATATCCGTGGTTTAAAGAAAACTAAGTATAAATTAGAATCTATTGTAAATATATTATCTTTAAACCAATTTAATTGATATTACTTTACATGTTAAGAATAATTAATTGTAAACTCACTACATATTGGTAAAAGAAAAAATGAATAATTTTCTTTTCATCACCCACCATCTTGCACCAAAAATTAAAGAGAAATAATGAGAAATGCTCACATGTAAGAAGCCCTGTTTAGGGTTACATTAATTACGATAACATAAGTAATGTTTAATAACTATACAAATACAATAAATACAATAAGAAATATCCAAATAGAATAATATGTTATTTCTTATAAAATGTGAGATATTTAATAAACTATTGATGAGATTTCATTTAGTCTCTATAATTATTTAATTTATTTCATTAGACGACTAACACTATTAAAATTTTAATGATAAAAATAGGGTCTCATAGAGATGTATTAACTCTAATGTCACTTTCTAACATTAGTTTTACTAACATTCTTAATTTAAATATTTAATCAAGAAATGTTTTAATTTTGTCCACAAGCTATCAAAACATTGCATTTTTAAAAAAAATGCTGAAAACATTCACAAATTAAAAGGAGGGTGCCATAGGGTTGTAGCTTTCCTTTACACTCTTACATAACACTTACCTGGAATATATTATGATTCTTAGATTTATAGGGTTTCATTATTGTAGATTTGTTTTTTATCACCCTATAATGGTTTTTTCCTTTAATTTATAAATATTTATTTTTGTGCTTCTATTATTTGATGGGATAGATATCAGGCCTATTATAAGAGTGCCACATAAGTATCATTTTTAATTTGGGTTTCTAATAATTGCAGTTGAAGAATTAATCAAAGAATAAGTAAGTAGGCTTAGTGTTTTGAGAAAAATGTCTCTAGAAAACTTTCAATAGTATTTGTGTTTTAAAGTTCTAATTACTCATGTATTTTCATTTACATTTTGTTTTCATAATATAAAATTTGTTAATGAAAAGGAGGATTTGATTATAGGAAAGGATCTAATGTACTTAGAAAGGTCATGGTTGATAAAAATAGAAGAAATAATATATTATATATAAACACAAAAGGATATCAACGATAACATCTTTACATTACCAGACTTTGCAATGCAAGTGGCACACTACACAACTCTGCAACTCCGCTCTGCTCATTAATGGTGGTTAATGGTTGTTACTACATGAGAAAACATGGCCCCTCCTACCTAGAAGGTTTTCCCAGACTTATAGCTAGTTTTTTCAAATGGAAAAGTCTTCGATACTAGGGGTACCTTAGGTGGGAAGGAGTTGATATTTTCAATTTAATCAAATCTGCCAGAGGATCTGAAATTTTTGCAATCTTCTAGGCCCAAGGCTCCTGAGTTAGATCCAGGCATGGTTGACCCTAAACTGAGCTGGAAAGGCATGTTGGTGGGCAGAACAAACTTCAAATCCACCCTGAAGGTTATCCCTACTATCCTGCATGGGGACTCTAGCCTAGAGATTTCTTTGCTAGAAGTGGTTGTGGAAAATGTTTCCAAAAGCTTTCATTGTAATGCCCCACTAGGGGGCAAAAGAAATTAACCTAAAGTTTCACTAAGTTTGTCTAGCATTTTTTCTTAAAGATAAAAAACAACAATAGATAATACAGAGGAAACAATGACTCACATACATACAACCATCGTAAATAGATTTCATCTCTTAAGGGTCCCATGACATTTTTGAATTTAAAAAGCAACAAGAGGGTGCTGACCCGAGGTACAAAAAAAGGACACTAGAAACTATTAAATAAGAAATTAACAACACTAGTGCACAACATCCATAGAGACATCAACTAAGGTCTACCTCTATAAAAAAAAAAGGTCCAAATGTGACAAATCCACCAACCATAGTCCGCATTGCTAAGGATCTGCATGAGACAAGCCCTCACACTAGCTACAATCTTAACCCAAAAATAAGAACAAAGGACATAGGTGAACCCTTTAAAACTATCAACCACATGGTCATGAGAGAGAGAGAGAGAGAGAGAGAGAGAGAGAGAGAGAGAGAGAGAGAGAGAGAGAGAGAGAGAGAGAGAGAGAGAGAGAGAGAGAGAGACTCATCCTCTAAAGACCTAGAAATATATCACAAGCAACAGGTAGCCTATTCTCCTTACACCCTTATAGCTATGGGTGATCCCACAATAGTGGGTGGCACTTCTGTGGCACAAAGAAATTTGACAAACTTTGGAAAACTGCAATTCCCCATTTTCATATGTTCGCACGAACATATCTATTATGTTCGTGTGAACATAATAGAGTGATTTGTTCATGTAAACATATATATGTAAAATAGGTTATGTTCTTGTGAACATATTTTTATAGTGACTTAAGGTTTTAAATCCTCATTTTCCATTTTTATTGTTCATTTTTATGGCGTGGTAGATTTTTTTTGGATGTTGGAGTGAACGTATCAGAGAGTTGAACGAGTGGCATCATTTTGTATCATTTTCCTCTAGATTTTGGATGTTGCACTATTTTGGATATTTTTATATGTCATTATTTAAATTTTTAAAATGTTTTTAATGTTTTCAAAGAATATTTCCATGTTAATATAATATTTTTATTGCTTATTAATGTTAGTTTTAATTATATTAATTTTTGTTTATATATATATATATATATATATATATATATATATATATATATATATATATATATATATATATTAGTGTTATTAGAAAATATTAGAAAAATATTAGAAATTATTAAAAAATATTAGTCTAGAATATTAGAAAAATATTAATTTAACATTACGAAATAAATTTAGAAAAAAAATTAATGTTCAATTAGAAAAATATTACAAAAATATTACAAAATATTTAAAAAAATTACAAAATATTGAAACAACAATAGTCTAGAATATTACAAAAACACAAGAAAATATTAAAAAAATGTTAATCTAGAATATTAGAAAAATATTAGTATAACATTATGAAAAAATTATTTTAAAAAATGAGAATTTTTTTTTTTTAAATAGTCTAGAAAATAAGAAAATATTTAAAAATATTTTTAAAACATTATTATAGAATATTAGAAAATATTAGAAAAACATTGTACAAAATACTAAAAAAAAGTAGTCTAGAATATTAGAAAATATTAGAAAAAATTTAGAAAGTGTTAACCTAGAACGTTAGAAAAATATTAGTATAAAATTATGAAACAAACCGACAAAAATATTAGTCTTATTAGAAAAATATTAAAAAAAAGAAAAGAAAATATTACAAAATATTAGAAAATATTAAAGAAAACATTAGTCTAGAGAAAATTAGAAAAATATTAGAAAATATTAAAAAAAACATTATTATAGAATATTGGAAAAACATTGTAAAAAAATTTAAAAATATTAATCATTAATATTAGGAAAATATTAGTATAACATTATGAAATAAATTTAGAAAATATTAGAAAAATATTAAAAAAACAATAGTTTAGAATAATAGAAAATATTAGAAAAACATAAGAAAATATTAAAAAACATTATTCTAGAATATTAGAAAGTTATTAATTTAATATTGGGAAACAAATTTAGAAAAAAATAGTATTTAACCTTAGAAAACACATAACAATAATTTTAAAACCCTAACCCTAACCCTATATATAACACTTGTTCTAATATTATCTCTAACCCTAAGCTAAACCCTAACTCTAACTCTAACTCTATTTTCAAATTCTAACCCTAATCCAACCCTAATCTAACCTTAACTCTAATCCAACCCTAACCCAAACTAAAACCCTAATCTAACCCTAACTCAAACTCAAACCCTAATCTAACCCTAACTCTAATTCTAACCCTAACCCTAACTCTAATTCTAACTCAAACTTAAACCCTAACTAGATAACCCTTTAATTCTAACCCTAAGCCTAACCCTAATCCTAACTCTATCTCTAATTGTAACCCTAATCACATAATCCTATCTCTAATTCTACCCCTAACCCTAACCCTAGTTCACCCTATATATTTAACATAGGTGGTTTTGTAACCCTAATTATAAAGTTGTAATTGCATAATAATAACTCTAATTTGCTAATCTAAACTTTAACTATACCCCTATTGTTAACCCTAGAACTCTTATTCTAATTATTAATCCTAACCCTAAGCCAAACCCTTACTCTAACTAACTCTAACTCTAACACAAACCCTAACTCTAACCCTAATCTAAGCCCAACTCAAAATCAAACCCTAATTATAAAGTTGTAACTACATAACAATAACCCTAATTTGCTAACCAAACTTTAACTATACCCCTATTGTTAACCATAGAACTCTAATTCTAATTCTTAACCCTCACCCAAAGCCAAACCCTAACTCTAACTAACTCAAACTCAAACTCAAACCCTAACTCAAACCCTAACTAAAGCCCTAATCTAACCCTAACTAAAACTCAAACACTAATTATAAATTTGTAATTATCTAACAATAACCCTAATTTTCTAACCCAAACTTTAACTATACCCCTATTGTTAACCCTAGAACTCTAATTCCAATTCTTAACCCTCACCCTAAGCCAAACCCTAACTCTAACTAACTCTAACTCTAACTCAAACCCTAATCTAACCCTAACTCACACTCAAACCCTAATTATAAAGTTGTAATTACATTACAATAACCCTAATTTGCGAACCCAAAATTTAACTATACCCCTATTGTTAACCCTAGAATTCTAATTCTGTTTCTTAACCCTAACCCTAAGCCAAATTCTAACTCTAAATTAAACTCAAACCCTAACTAATCTAACCCTAACAAAAACTCAAACTCTAATCTAACTCTAACCCTAACTCTAATTCTAACCCTAACCCTAACTCTAATTCTAATTGGGTATTTGGTGGTTGACTATTCACATCACCTGATAAGAAACCAATTGCATTTTAAATAAATAAACAAATTTGAAGCAAAAAAATGCAAAAACATACAAAACAATGCAAAAGCAAGAGTAGAAAACAAACTTGATGATCCTAATCTTGATCTCTGGCAATGAGGAGGCATTTTGAGGAGGAGAGTGAGAAAATTCTTCAACTTTTACAAACCACATGCACACCATTGAGGGGAAAGAAGGCACTAGCAAAAAGAAAAAAGAGAAAATGGATTGGGCCATGGGTTTATGACCCATATATTGAATTTTTAAAAAAGCATGCATGCACTATGTCTTGGGCTCCAAGCCAAAGCAAATGCATGCTTTTAGAATTTTTAAAATTTTAGTTGTGTGTCATCTTTTTGGCACCACAACTTGGTGCATTCACCCTATTGCACCTATTGAAGCCATTTTGTAAAAGATAAGAATCAAGTCTATTGTAGTATGCTCTTGGGGCTTGTTTGAGTCCATAGAGTGCCTTCTTGAGCTTATAAACCTTGTTTTCATGACCCATAATCTCATACCTTGGTGGATGCTCCACATAAACCTCTTCTTCCAAGAAGCCATTGAGAAATGTTGATTTCACATCCATTTGATAAATTGTCTACTTGTTTTAAGTTGCTATGGCTAAAATATTCCTCACAGTGTCTAAACAAGCTAA
The DNA here is from genome assembly GCA_028749045.1 of Cupressus sempervirens. Classification (NCBI taxonomy): domain Eukaryota; kingdom Viridiplantae; phylum Streptophyta; class Pinopsida; order Cupressales; family Cupressaceae; genus Cupressus; species Cupressus sempervirens. The sequence goes on from JAPHAW010000012.1 coordinate 1,230,825, forward strand.
AATATTCCTTAGGGAAGCTTGAATTTGGACTAGCTTGGCTCTTATGTTAGCCTCTTCTACTATTAATACAACTATTTCCTTTTGTGTGTAAAGCACTGTATTGAAGTGCTTCTTACTCTGAGCTAGATTTTGTGGCAATTACATGCCAAATATTTTCAAATTTCTTTCCAAACTTAGTATTCTCTAGCTTGTTTCTTGTGTGAAGATTGTGGGGTCACACAATTTAGTGTACAGTGAGAATATATTCTCAAGTACCTTCTTCACTTTCTCAATGCATGGTTCTTGTCTTGCATTCATGTGCCTGATGACCTTTCTTATTGCACTTATGACATTGACCCATGCCTTTAGGTTTGTCATGCTAGTTTGCATTCTTGCTCCTGCACACATTAGTAGTATGTCCTTTCTTACCACAAAAATGACAAGTGGGTTTGGAATTCTTACCTTTGTCACTCCTTTCTTCAGTAGTCTTGGATGATTCTCCTTCTGTAGTGCTGATATAGCCTAGTCCTATTGTATCATTGCTAGATCTAGGGGATTTCAGTAGTTGCTCAAAGTACTTGATAGGTTCATTTGGTTTGTTGAAGCTCTCAGCTCTCTCTCTCTCTCTCTCTCTCTCTCTCTCTCTCTCTCTCTCTCTCTCTCTCTCTCTCTCTCTCTCTCTCTCTCTCTCTCTCTCTCTCTCTTCTTAGATCACTTTGTAGTTGTTTAGAGGTCTATCGATAAATTATAGTATGCCCGCTGAATGAAATTGGAATATTACCTCAAACTGTAGGGCCAAGGTGTGACTACCTGGTTCTACAAAAAAAATCTTTGCAAGCTCGACTAGGCAAAATATTTTTCCAAAAATAAAAATTCAAAAAGTAGGGATGAAATTAATTTAGATTTGAAACAATTGAAATGTACAGATCAATTAAACAACGATACCTAGTTTGCAAATTAGTGCCTTTGGGTCCTAGTTTGCAAAAAAAAATTTCCTCATGATCAACATTAACCTAGCATAGGCAAATTTATAGCCAATTTTCACCGAATCAAAATTTTGGATGCAATGGCGAGGTCTGATAGCTCTAAATGCTCCTAGTTTCTCTAGATTCTCTGGATTCAAGTCAAGGTGTTGAAGCAACTATAGTTTCGAATGGCTATGTGAAGAGAATATCCTTGAGCTCTAATACCATATAAGAATTTTCCTTAGAGAAAAATTCACCCAAGATCAAGGAGCACAAGCACAAGCACAATAGTAGACCAAGAGTATGATTAGAATTAGAATGCTCACTATTATGTCGGAAGCATGTAAGCATGTACATACACACTAGGAGAGCCTATATATAAAGGCATCTAAGATGCATCTAGAATGTGTCTAGAATATACTAGGAGATAAGCATGACAACTAAGCACATATCCTCCACAATAAGAGGATAAACACGATCAGGTGTCACACATGTGTAGATGATGTAGAGACCATGTGCTCATAATAATGTGCTAACTCTTAAGTGTAGACACCATGCACATAATTAAAGTGATAACTCCTATGTTGTGAACATGACAACACAAAAGAGTACTCATAATCCTAGGTGGCTAATAAATAAATAATAAACTATGTATTAACCTAAGTAAACTTAAGTAAAGTGTAAATAGTAAATACTTATTTACACCAATACTTATAAATTGCATAAAGTGCTATAGACATACAAAATGGTATATTGCATTGACAACCATGGAATTTTCATCCAAGGTTAGGATTCTTAATTAGAGTATTTGAGGTTAATATTGGCAAGAAGATTAAGAAAACAAGAACCATTGGATGATTCAAGGTTAGGAACCTTAATTAGAAGTGGTTAACTGATAGAACCCCAGACCCTCTGCATCACTCTTTCACCCAACCAACAAACTAAAAAATCCCCAACCTTCTCATAAGGTTTTTGATATAGTGGACAATTGTGATGGGGCCCAATGAATTCACAATGTAAAAACGTGCAAGGGAAATGCAATGTTTCCCAAACCCACAAAATATCAACTATCCTTTCTAAAACTCCAACACCCTCCCAAAGGCTATGGTGGATGTATTTCACCTATCTAAGATGGATTCAAGAGATTTAAAGTGGTTTTAGACCCTCAACCCAATCCTAGCTCTCAAATTCCTCAAAATGGCCTAGTAGGCCTAATTGCCCCCAACTAGGTCTCCAACGAGAAAGATGTTAAGTTTTCTCCCAAAATCTCCAAAGGAATTCTCAATTAAAATAGCTTTTTAGATACATATCTCAGCCTTTTGTAACATATCTCGACCTCAATATAGGTTGTTTTGGACCAACAAACAAATCCTCTAAGTAGGCACCCTTTTAAAGCATACAAGAGGGTGGTTCTCCAAAGCAACTACTTGTTGTACTTGCTTCCAATTCTCTAGAATATAAATATTCTCCTAAAATGGAACCAATCAAAGGAATAATAGGTCAATTTGATTCTCCAACCTTTGCAAGTAAGAAATCCCCAAATTGGTCTCTTACAAACCCTTAAACCTAGGGCTTTCTCAATGTATGACTTCCCAAGCCAACTTCAATCAATTGAAAGTTGATTCACCATATCTAAGGCACATTTAGACATAATATACCATAAAATACCCCTCTCTAATGGATAGATCTCCTATTGCTACTCCTTAGGCATTCATTTCATGCACCTATGACCACCTAAACTCCATTAGAGGCATCCAACCATGTAAAACCTTGTCCAAACATTATTAGAAGGATTATTTACATATTAATATAGGTTAATTACATGGTAATCATATTAATACATCCATGGAATGACCAATTGTTCCCTATGTGCCCAAAAATTGCAAAAAATGATGAAAAGTTGTTTGCAATTAGCACTTTTAGGAAAATGGATTCTTGCTTGTCTTAATTCCCCTTTAGACCTCACAAATGAGGTATTTATCCATCCTAAGGATATTCCAATTATTAAAACTATTATTTGAATAGTTACAACTCCTTTCCAACCAAGTTGTAATTTTTAACAACTTTTACAACTTTTCAATTTTGCAATTTTGCACAAAAAGTGCAAGTTTTGCAAAGTTCACAAGATTTAACTTCTACAACAAGTGGAAAAGGTTCAAAATTATTCAAAAATAACTAAAAACACATAATCCTAGTCTATCTTGACCAAAAACTCAAAAAGACCCAATTTTTCCTAATTAGCAACTTTTGCTCATATCTTACACAAAGTGGCCCAAGCATACATATTTTTCTCATATCTCTCTAACTGTTTTTTGTGGGATCAAACTATCTACTTCATTAACTTTGAGTGGTTTAGTAAACCCTATTACCAAGCTCATCCCAACTTTTTGATTGCTCAAACATTCTTGGGCACATCGAATGAAATTGACCATGTGAGTCACTAAATGCCATAGGGCAACAGTCTTTGACGAGGTGTATCTCAAAGCTCATGCGAGGTATGGATGCAATTATGGGTGCTACATGATCATACTATTGACACCTACAATAATAATCTCTCTCTTTTTTTGTAGACTAGAGTCCATTTTAATTTTGTAGCCCCATCTCAAGTGATGATGTAGCTCATAGTGTTGGCCAATACAAAGTTGCCAATTCATGAATCTCTCTAACTATTCATCATGGGATCAAATTGTCTACTCCATTAGCTCTAAGAAGATGGGTAAACCCTATTCCCAAGTTTTTATTGTCCTATTGACTACTCAAACATTCTTGGGCATGCCAAACAAAATTGACCTTGAGAGTCACTAAATGTCATAGGACAATGATCTTTGATGGGGCATATCTTGGAGCTTGTTTGAGGTATGGATACAATATTGGGTGCTACAGGATCATTTTGTTGATATCTACAATAACCTCTTTCATTTTTCAGATATTGGATTCCATTTTGACTTTACGGCCCCATCTCGGGTGATGCTGAAACTTATAGCATTGGCCAATACAAAGTCGTCAATTGGTGAATGTCTTTAACTATTCATAATGGGATTAAACTATTTGATTTGTTATCTATAAGTGGCTAGGTGAACCCTAGACCCAAGCTCCTCCCATCCCATTGATTTCTCGAATGTTCTCAGGCACACTGATTGAAATTGACCCTAAGAGTCACTAAATGCCATAGCGCAGTGATCTTTGATAGGACATATCTCAGAGCTCATGCGAGTTATGTATATAATTCTAGGTGATACACAACTATGTTGTTGACACCTAAAATAACCTCTCTCTCCTTTTGGATATTGGATTTCATTTTGATTTTGTGGCCCCATTTTGGGTGATGCTGAAACTTGTAGTCTTGGCCAGTACAAAGTCACCAACTGGTGAATCTCTCTAACCATTTTTCATAGGACCAAACTGTCTACTCTATTAGCTTCAAGTGGCTAGGTAAACCCTAGTCACAAGCTCATCTTGTCCCATTGACTACTCGAACGTTCTCAAGCACACTAAATGGAATTGACCCTAAGAGTTACTAAATATTATGTATCGATACTTGGAAGAATGAAAAAGATACAAGAAGTTGAACACTTAAAGGAAAGTTTAATGATGCAAAAATTACTATAAAACTTGAACTAACTTAATCCAAGGTAAAATTTCAATGTTCAATCCATTATCTAAAACTTGCATTGCAAAATCCAAAAACTATTAAAGGAAATGTAACAAAATGTTTGTATTTAAATTCAAGAGAACTCTTCCAACATCCAACTAGTAGATTTGTCTTCTTCCAAGTCTTATATGACCTCCCAAGGCATGCATTCAGTTAAACCAACCATCTTGACTTCCTTCCACACCATAACTAAAAACTTGCACAATATGTTGTGGAGCTACTTTTAAAAGTTGTTGACCACATTTCAGTTTTTGCATTTTTGATTTCTAGACCCTTGAAACCTTTTAAAATGAAACCAATAGGTTCAATAAAGTTTTTTAGACATAATGTTCCCCTAGTAACCAATATGTATCCTTTTGTCCCCTAGACCCATTTGAGAAACTTCTTGACAACTTAGCAACTTTTGGCATTTCAGATCCTGATCAACCAACATTACATTTTATGAGTTCCAAATATTTGAACAAGATCCAAAATCACTATTTAGGACCTGGTTGGGTCATATCCCACTTACCAATGACTTGTATGGACTTTGACCCACTTTGACCACCTAGTGTCCCCTCTAGTGTTTATTAGCTTGCACATACCTAAAAAAGGCTTAGTCAAACCATCTTGATCTAGGCACACCAACACACCACCCTGACTTGGCTAAAGTCACAACAAGCCTCAAAGCAACAAAAAAACAAAAAAATGCCAAAACAAGGATTGTTAGGTCCCCTACACCAAGATAATGATAGATAAAAGATATCCCAAAAAAAATGCAACAACTATAGCTATAGGAATCATACGAAGAGCATATATAATGTGCTTTTATGAATAAAGCTCTTGAAGAGATGGATAAGAAAGCACTATTGATATCAAATTCCATGAATAAATTAAACACTTTATTTCAAGTCTTATCATTTTCTAAATATCAAGCATATATAAACTCTTGAGAAGTTTATGATGACACTAAGATTCAAGCTTAGAAATTTATATAATGCAGCCAACTCAAGAGTCAAACTTCAATTTTAATTGTATAATAGTAATAAGAATTCAAGTTTCACTGTTTTCATCCAAACAAAAACTCCAAATAAGTTACTCCTAATCAAAATTACTCATTACTTGTACAATTTAAATACAAATTAATATCATAGCCTTATTCACATGTCAAAAGATAATATCAAAGCTTATTATAATGATTCCTACCCTTATTTTGGATGCAAATTACATTAAAATGAAATACATGAAATACTTAAAATGTAAACAAGAAAAATAAGATATATATTATGATAACCAATAATTTCATACATAAACAAACTGATGGATCAAAGTTGTAAGTCTAATAATGTCATGTATCAAATATATGTCACACATGAAATATAAAATATCATATATACATCAAATGTATCTCGAATATGTCCACTAATATAAAATCAAAGATATATGTCCACTAATGCCTATACATGTGTCCATCCCTATATCTTCTACTTCCCACAAGGGGAAGGAAAAAATCCCGTAGAGGTCTTTGGCCATTGTGTGGAGGGAGATGATGGGGATGATGGGGTCTTCCTCACACACTCGCTCACCCTCTTGTTTAAGGTCCTCTCTAACTTGAGCTGATACAAACAAAGTATATATGAATTAATAGTTATTTACATTGAAATCAAATATATGTAAACAAAAAATTAATTATTTTCTTACCACCATCAAATAGTCACTCTATGCATCCACCTCAAAGGCTCATGAATGATTAGGAGTAACAATACCATATAACAATTCAATCAATATAATCACTCAATCATACTTATCAATACCATTTGAAATTTCAATTCTAACTATTATAAATAACAACTAAAACTATGAAAACTCTTTCAAAACTCAGTCAATGGCTTTGAACTAGCCATCGCAACAACAACTCCTTGATCAATGGATTGGCAAAGATGAGGAGGAGTCTCAGATGTCAATAACTGCAAATCATATAATACAATTTACATGTTTTTTATAGAATATAATATAATCAAATGAATTAAATTAACATGAAATAAATGTACCTCTACAAAGCTCATCTTATGCCTATGCTTAGATTCCCTTTGTGAATGTCGATGGTCCAGTAGAGAACTAATTCACATGGATATATATTTTTTTGTCAATCGTTCATATGATTACTTAATAAATATATGTATTAACTTAAATGATTAAATCGATACATACCTATCGACTCATTGAAAAGACATAAAATGAGGCCAGGGAATCTTTACTAGGGTCATCAACACTCTTATGCTAAATTTTGAACATTGTCAAGACATGCTAATTAATCAATCATTCACTATACATACAAAATGTGATCAAATTAGTTTATTATAATTATCATTTACCTAAGTGTCAATGAAAAATGTGTCACTCAGGAACTCATTACTAACTAGCCCATCATCTAGAGTGTCTCCAAGATGACTACCAATTGTGTATAAGGATCTACATGACATGCGCATGTGACTGCTGCGTGAAGAAGGCTCCTCCTCAACTAATGGACTGGTGCAATGAATGAGGGTCTATGTCAAAGCATTGATAGTTCCTAGAGTAGTAGTCTCTACATGTTCCTTCACAACTGAAGGAAAATAATGACATGCTCACCCTATGTCTCGACAATAGGTGCCCTAAATACTTTAAGGTCATGATGTGCCCCTAACCTCTCAAATGAAAACCCCCCACCTCTACCCTAAGAATCTAACATGTCAAAATAATTGGGGATCTCCCCAAGGATAAATTTAGAATACAATTTCTTTAAGAAATGCATTAGAACCTCTTGATTATTGCAGGGAGGGGCATCAAAAACTATCCACCATCTATCCCAAAAGTTATTGAACTAATATCATCATGTATGCACCAATGGATGGGGTACCTTTTAGTTGTATGTTTAAAAATGTCTCATTCTCTTGTTTTTTTAAACAATGCATATATGTTACCTTTCACCATGTCCATTTTTATTACATGTTTATAGGATAATTTTTTTACCTAATATCTTTGTATTTCTTCTCTCTTAACATGCCAAATATCCAATTGAACACTAACAGAAGCTACATGTCTCATAATGGAATCAAGGGAGGATGTCAATTGTGTTCTCATAGGACTAGTTTTCCTACAAGCTTTCGACCTACCAATTATTACATCTAATTCATTTTTCCCTTTTTCTATTTCATTCATTATATTTTCTTGGGTGCCAAGAGGAGGTCTTTAAATTGGTGGACGTTGTGGAAGTTCTTTCTCTTCCTCACAATGATTTTCATTTTGATCTTGTGGAGGGTTTTCATATTGATTTTTTTGATCAAGCTGGGCACTTGGTGGTTGATTATTCACATTTCCTAATAAGAAACCAATTGCATTTAAAATAAATAAACAAATTTGAAAAATTAAGAGTAGAAAACATATTTGGTGATGAGGAGGCATTTTGAGGAGGAGCTCACGAAAAAATTCTTCAAATTCTACAAAACATGTGAGTGCTATTGAGGGCATAGAAGACACCAGAGAAAAGAAACAAGAAAAAATGGAATGGGTCAAGGGTTTGTACCACATATATAGGTTTTTTGAAAAGTGTGCACATGCTTTTAAAATTTTTAAAATTAAAGTTGTGCGTCATGTTTTTTTGGCATGACAACTTGGTGCATTTGACCTTGTATTTCAACATATTAAACCTCTTTAGGATATCATTAGCATACTTTTCTTGAGAAATAAATATACCATTTTCATTTTGGTTCACTTCAATGCCAAGAAAGTACTTCATTAAACCCAAATTAGTCATCTTAAATTCTTTTTTATAGTTGATTTAAACATATCAATTGATAAATCACCTATGAAAATTAAGTCATCAACATATAAACAAATAGTTAAAATCTCACGTTGCTCATTCATTTTAGTATATAAGATAGACTCACTATTGCACCTATTGAAGCCATTTGTAAAAGATAAGAATCAATTCTACTATACCATGCTCTCTGGGCTCGTTTGAGTCCATAGAGTGCCTTCTTGAGCTTATAAACCCTATTTTCATGACCCATAATCTCATACCTAGGAGGCTACTCTACATAAACATATTCTTCCAAGAAGCCATTGAGAAATGTTGATTTCACATCCATTTGATAAACTATCCACTTTTTTTGAGCTGCTATGGCTAATATAGTCCTCATAGTGTCTAAACGAGCTACTAGAGAAAATGTCTCATTATAGTCTATGCCGGGCTGTTGTGAATAACCTTTTGCTACAAGCCTTGCTTTGTGTTTTTCAACATTACCATCTACATTCAACTTGTTCTTGTAAACCCACTTTACTCTAATCACATCTTTTCCTTGTGGAAAACTCATTAACTCCTATGTTTGATTCTTTTCTATGGTATCAATTTCTTCATCCATTTCATGTATCCATTTTTCTTCTTTAATAGCTTCTTCAAAGTGATTCAAATCATCAACATGTGAATATAAATCAAAAATAAAGTTTGATCTACACTGCTTTCAACATTATCTTGCTCATAAATATCTCGCAAAGTTCTAATTTTTTGTCTCCTTAAGCTTGCTAGAGTGGGGTTTGACATGTCACTTGAATTTTTAGATTGTGGACTTACTGGTGTTTTTTCACATTTGATGATGTATTTTCTTATGAGCGTGGGGCTATCCTAGTACTAGTACTAGTAGGGTAAAAGTATAAAGTTGTGTCACCTTTTACGCTAACTTATCAGAATGATTGAATTTGTGTATTTCTATCTAAATTTTTTTTTTGTTCAAACATACGATCTTGATGAATTTGTTCTAGCTAAGTTATATATGAGTTCACACTTTTCCAATTGGAAATGTCGATTAAATGCATGTTTATACTAGTTTGTATCCAATTACTAAAGAAACAAAATTATTTCAAAAATTTGATGTTTCAATAACTCTTACTATTTTTTATGATATTTTTTTAATAACATATAAACACCATTTTATAGAGTTCAAAGTCAAAAAAATTCTCATATAAATTTTATTGTATTTTAATTAGATATAGTATATTGTAATTAAAAAATTCTAAAAGTACATATTTTGACATTTGAGAAGATGTCAATTTTGAGAAAAAATAAAATGTTAAATCGTATCAAATTTTTTTTTAAAATTAGACTTAAAAAAATGGCCAACTCTAGAATAGCAAAAGCAAGGCAGTCATATTCTCAAAGAAATAGAAGTAAAAACCCTAGATTGCCTCATTCAAATGGTAAAATTCCATGAGCTTATTTGAATGAAAAAAGTAGAGCACGGTTTTTTTTGGCCATCCAAGATTCACATAGATCTAAATATGTAGTTGAAATGGCAAACAACTTCTCCATCCTGGAGAAATTTGAAGAAAAATATGTTAGTCTCAAAATGGTTTTGACATTTGAGTGCCAACACACTTAACCATTTTCTACATTGGAGCCGAGCACACTATGTATGCCAAGTCAAGAAATCCAATAGGTGCCGAGTGATCTTCAGGTGTCGAGTAGCCTTCAGGTGCCGAGTGAAGATCAGGTACCGAGTGAAGATCAAATGCCGAATGACTTTAGGTGCCGAGCATGATACAAGTGCTGAGTGATATTTGAGTGCCAAGTCATAGACGATGTCAAGCAATACAAAAATGCAACAGGAGCTGAGTAAGCTAGTTTGTTATAAGTGTCGAGCATCAAGGATCAATAAGTGCCGAGTAACACAGAATGTACATATGAGTTTGTAACTTTACAAATTCAGATGTAAATCATTTTCATGGCCGACATATGATGAATCTCGAAGGATTAAAATGATAAGATCAAATCTTTTGTACTTCTTATGCAATCTACATACAACCAATAAGAAAAATAGAGAAGGCATGCAACCAATAATAAATGTGCAAGGAATGAGCGAGAAGCAGAGATTCAATATGGATCATAGATCCACATCTAACCCTAAGTCTTCGAATGTCTTTATAAGGAAGACTAAATCTCATTGTATATGTGAATGGACGAAGGTGTGTAAGGGAAACTATTTCAGAGTGAAGAGTATCAGATCTCAAAGGATCAAGATCAGAGAAAGTAGATCAAGTGCCTGTATTCAGCAATCGAAGGATTGTAAGCTATCAGGTTTATTATACCTAATACTCTCTAGCAATTGTATTAAAAAAGAAACCCTATGGTGATAGGTTAGCTTAACAACTATTTTGTAGATCCTTTTAATAGGTGATTAAATCTTTTAACAGGGTAACACTTCATGTAAAGTGTTTGTAAATCCTTTAACCAGGTCATTATTGATACAATGTAAAGCCTGTAACATGGCAAACCATCAGAAGTGGTTAAATATTATTACTGCAGTGATTTTGTGGGTATCATCCCCACCATAGTTTTACCTTCTTATTCCTAGAGGGTTTCTAGGTTACCAAAATCTCAAGTGTTATGTGGTGATGCTTATGTGTTTCTCATAATTGTTTGATATGTTTATATGCATGCAATCTACTTTCAGTTAAAAAAATTTAATGGTAAAAGTATAGTACTTCTGATTCACCTCCCCCCCTCTCAGAAGCATTATTCCTATTTGAATTTTCCAACAATTGGTATCAGAGCACCAAGGTTCTCACAAGAAGGAAGCCTAACAACTTGGAGGAAAAAATGTAAAGATGGAAGTCTTCAAACTTGGGAAGATTATTGACAATCAAATGATTGATGTGCAATTGGCCCTACACAAAGTAGAGGAAGTCAAGGAGGAACTAAGAAAATATTTAAAAAGAAAGAAGGATATAGCCATAGCTGAAAATGATATAAACTACAAGGAAATTGATACCACAAAACTGTTTACCAATGGAGACACTAAATAGTTTGATGCAGCAATAGCAGAACTGATGGAGAAAAACAAAGTTCAAGCAGAAGAGATAAGATCTCTCAAGATGGAACATGAATCATAGGCCATAATGTTATGTGAAATCATTGAACAAAAGAAAAGAACAGTTGAGGATAGAGTCATGAGGGAAGATGACAAAAGAAATCTTGCAAACAGACTTGAAGAAAAATGTACTGAATTAACAAGGATCTCAAACACGCAGATGGATACACTTGCCCAAATGATGAGCCTTCATCATGAACTCAATATGAAAGATATTGAGATCTCTACTTTGAAGATGTAGAATGAACAACACAGAATGAATTGAACAGAGAAAAAGAGGTAGCAAAGAATCTCAACAAGTCAAGTGAAGCCATCAAGTACTTTGAACAGTTGATGAAATTCTCAAGATCTGCCCATGATGCATTAGGACTTGGATACAACAGCACTGAAGTAGGAGAATCATCAAATAATGTTGAGAAAAAAGGTGACAAAGGTAAGGATTCTAAACCCACTTTTCATTACTATAATAAAAAGGGGCATACTGCTAATATTTGCAAGAGTAGAAGAATCAATCAACAAAACACACCCAAAAGCAAGATTTACTGTCACAAGTGCAACATGCAAGGACATATGATACAAGATTGCAGATCTAGAGTTACAAGGACATACAGATTTGATGGACATTTTCATAATTGTAAGAAGTATGGGCATAGAGCATTTGAATGCAGATCAAAGCCTATGTGGACATCAAATCAACCAGCAAAAACAAAAGGGAATGAAAGTCACTACCATTGGGACTATAACACTAGGCATAACTATCATTATTGCTAGGAATATGGACATATCCCTAAAAACTATATAAGAACACATTTCAGAGGGAATTATAGTAGGTGGCTAAGCCAAAACACATGTTTTAGTTGCCTAAAAATTGGTCATATCAGCAGAAATTGTCCTACAAGGTCAAAGGCACCAAAGATTGAAGAAAACAAGGGCAAAGAAAAGATTGATGTGGAACACATCAGAATAGACATGAAGAAGACATGGCAGAAAAAAAATGAAACAAGTACATTCGATGAAAGGGTCACCTCACCCACAAGGTCAATTGATCATTTCTCATCCAATTAGTCACAAGATGAGCCTATGGGGCTGATACATATAAGGAAGTATCATACATCAGCCCTAAACCATGAAGAAGAAATGCAAAGTATAAATTTGAATGAGACAAGATGCCAAGAAAAAAATTATAAATGATGTTACCGAGTTGTCTTTGGATGCCGAGTAAAGCTCCAATACATGTTGAGTTCGTAACAGCGATCGAGTTGATGTCTGATGCCGAGTTGAGTAACTCCTATGGAAGTCGAGTAAAGTGGAAATGTAGTGCAAGCCGAGTAATGTTAAAATCCTTCAGAAGCCAAGTTGGTAGTTGAACATTTAATGAGATGGAAATAGGGTCTATTATCGCGATTCCAATCTTTTTTCCTCATCATGATCAAGAAACAAAGAAGATAAAGAGAGCAGAGTGACTTCATAGTAGAGAATCTAGCATTCCAAGTAGATTGCAACCTCTTACAACACGTTTTCATCGATCTTGATGTATTTTCATTTGTGCCAAGCTACATAGTTTCATATTTTTGTGTAAAGGAAACCCTAGTTTGCATAAATGGCTTCAAGTTCTAAGAAAACCCAGGACAAAGAATCATTTGAAGTCCAACTAGTATCTAATGATGTTAGGAAGCCTGATTTTCATCCCATTCCTGAAGTTGCATACAAGAACGACCAGCTGGAGCTCTTTCCCACATACCCCCGAAAGTTGTAATGGTCCAGGACGTAAGAAGATGCTACAATTGCAAGATAAGATCCCTAGGAGATATGGAAATAAGAGAAGCCTTTGCAAAGCTGTGTGCCAATGGAGTCTTAAAAGAGGAATAAAAAATTGTAGAAAGGAAGGGTTTAACACAAGTTTTGAGTTTTCCCACCATATTTAAGACATAATGGACCAGACTTGTGTTGAGTAGAATTCATGATGGTAGTCTGTGGTTAGAAGATGTCCCTGTCAAGATCACAAAAAGAATCATTCATAGGGTAACTAGATATCCTACCCTAGATTGGTTCAAGACCTTGAGAAGTGAATCCGAGGAGGTTATTGAAAAGAACACAGGTGCTCAGTGGAACAAAAGAGGAATGACAATTCACACCATTTAGGATCCTCTAGTTGAGTTTACTATTAGAGTCATTACACATAAATTATATCAATCTAGTAGACTCAATAGTGTGCCATGTATTGCAGTAGATGTAGGTTACAAATTGGTGAAAAAGGATCATACTTATGATCTTGCAGAATTGCAATTACAATAGATTAATAAAAACCTAGCTGCCATAAGAAGGACAAAGGGTGCTCAATGCAAATTTGGAGCAATTCTGGTTTGCATATTATTTTATGTTCAGAATGAATTTCCTTCTTTTGGAAAAGTTACTTGGAGAAATGATAGAACTATCATATCCCAAATTAATGAATATATAGAACAAATGGGAGACAATTTTGATACCTTGATGACAAGTTATTTTGAAGATTTCAAGAAATCCATGAAGCAAAGAGCAAGAATACCAGTTTCCTTAGTGAAAAAACATACTAATGACATATGCTTCTTAGTGGATATTGATTTTACCTATATCCAAGCAGTAATTCCAAGGGTGAGATGGCTAAGGCCATTTGGTTATGGGATCAACATTGATGAAGCATCTGTAGCAATAACTGCATTATTGGCAGAAGAGATAGACAAGAGTGCCACACACTTTGGTACTTATGATGTGGTAAGTGTTAGAATCTGAAAAGATTAACAACCCAAAAAACTAGTGCAAAGAGTAAATATCTAAACTATGAATGCAAATGATACAAAATCAAAATAGCATCATAGAGTTAGTCTCCAAGAGAGTAATGCAAATGCTGGAAGCAAAATAGCATTAAGAGGATGCAAAAACAAGAGATACAAATACAAGCCAGGTAGCATGCTTATATAGGCTAGGAAGAGGGAGGAGGTGGCAACACCAACCAATGAGGAGCAACCATCTATTGGACTAAAGATAGCAAAGTATCTTCCCAAGATAGATAATGGATGCTCACATGTAGGAAGGTGACACCTCACAACCATTCACCTAATAAGACATGCTTTATTAACCTAAGCGAGATTATTAAAAGTGTAGGAAAAACCTATCAAAATAGGAAAAATAAAAAACTACACTAATAGTAAGGTCAAAGATAAATATGGAGTTAAAGACTGCCTCTACATTGAAGAAGAAAGATAAATTGATGAAGAAAATTAAGAACAAATTTGGTGAAGGAATAGAGGCTGAAGAAGAAGAAGATGATGATGATGACAATGATGATGAAGAGGATGAACAAGAGCAAGGCCAAATGGAATTAACTCAAGGCCTAGGTGAAGACAAGGAGGAAGGTGCTGAGGAAGAAGAAACCAAGGAAGCACCAACTAAAGCTGAGCCAAAGAAAAGAAAGGCAACAGAACAACCTCCAGCTTAGCCCAAACCAAAGAAAACTACCATGCCATCACCAAAAAAGCCAACAATCAGAGTTGCAACAAGGGCCTCCACTCAAAAAGCTAAAGAGGAAGCTACATTGAAGAAAACAATCAAGAAGACATAGGAAGAGCCAAGGAAAAGAAGAAAATATATGGCTCAACTTGATACTAATGAAGAAGATCAATCTGAAAAGGTAAGCCATTTTTCAGTTGATATATTATGTAAAAAGATTGGAAATGGAGACTTAAGCAACATAAAGAAAGTTTATTTCAATAAGTTCACTAAAGATGAACAAAATAGAATAGAAGAATTAGTTTATGGAATGATGGCACAATTCAAGTATACTCCTCTTGAACTAGATGGAAAATTGCCAAATGAACTGTCTAAAATTGTAGAAGACAGATGACATTTTGTTTTGAAAATGGAGAAGGAGATGAGAGAATCAACCCTAGCAAGCATACTACCTGATTTGACTAAGGAGAAAATAGAGAAACCAGTCAAAAGGCATAATACTAGGTTTACACCTAAGTATAGGGCATTCTTCATTCTCCAAAACAAAATGGAAGAAATTGTACAAAGAACAACAGAATCATGGAAAAATTTGTAAATAAAGATTGAAGATTTTCTTGAAGAAGAATACAAGGAAGAAGCTATTGTTCTGCCATAAGAGAGAAGAAAAAGGAGAGAAGAGAAGACAGAAGTAGAGAAAGGAGAAGAATAAAAGAAAGAAGAAGAAGAGAAGAAGGGAGAAGAAAAGAAAGATGTAGAGGAGGAAGAGACACAAAAGCAAGATGAAATGGCAACAGCTAAGCAAGAGCAGCAACAAGACCAGAGTGTGCAAGACACACAATTTCCACCTTCTAGCCCTCCTCATGTACCCATCACACCTGCAGAAACTATAATTATACAAGATGTCCCTAAAACTTCTACTTAGAACATCAATCCATTAACTGTAGAGGATCTCAAAAGAATCCTTGACCAATCCACACAACAAGCAAAATTATGTATAGATCTAGTATTGTTCAGTGTGGATGAATTACAAAAACTAGTAGAAAACACAATTAGAGATAAGGTGAATCCATAAGAACCACCTTCCATCATCTCTACAGCTACTAGGGGTCAACTTCAAATGCCAACAGTTGTTTCATCAGGCATAGTTGACACCATAGTACAGAAGCCGAGTGCAGCAGGAGAAAAAGAAACAAAACAAACAAGACAGACTATTACATATGATCCTATAGCACAAATACAAGGTGCACTTCCAAAAATTACTATAATTGATCAAGGTAGTAGACAGCAGGAGGAGAAAATAGAGGAAACCCCTAAAGAGCAAGAGGCAATCCAAACATTGATAAATTTGCCTACCTCGGGAACTCCTTCATAATAGCCACTGCAAATATCAGCACCAGGATCAAGTTCTACAAAAGTTGCAAGGGTACTTCACTATGCAGACCCTAAATTAGATGAGGAAATAGTCATACCAAGTTATGACTCAAAAACAATGAGCATTGATCAAATCAATGAGGTGTAGGAAGCATTAAATAGAAGAAAGAGGCAAGAGATACTCAGGAAGGAGTATAAAAAAAAGCAAACACTTCATTAGATTAAAGACATCTTTATGGATTCCTTCAGTTTGCAGTCACCAGATGAGTCAAAACATATCATGGAGCAATTATCAAATATTGTTGACTAGGTGACAAATGAAGACCAAGAGACAAATGCAAAACTTATGGAATGGTTTGAAAGGAAATTCTAGGGAAAAGTAAATGAGAAAATATCAAGTCAAATTGCACTTTCCCAGGTTGAATTGGCAAAGGTAATAGACAAAGTAAAAAAGGTACTTGAGAATATATTCTCATTGTACAAAAAGTTGTGTGACTTTTCATACTTCACATAGGAGACAAGCCAAAAGATAATGAGCTTGGAGAGAAATTTGAATATTTCAAGCATGCAACTACCAAAAGATCCAGCTCAAAGTGAGAAGCATTTTGCTCAAACGCTTCACACTTAGAAAGAAATAGTTGTATTAATAGCAGAAGAGGCCACCATCAAGAAAAAATTGATACAGCTCCAGTCCTCCATTACCTCACATTTGGAAGTACTCCATAAAGAACAAGTCTATACAAAAATTGTTCTCAAGAAAGATCCTAATCTTTCTACTTTAGATGGACATATTCACCTTGCTGCAGAGACTACCATCCAACACAAGTCATTGGAAATTGCTTTACATAATTGGGATGCAGCTCTCAGGATGATTATGGAGGTAAACAACACATTTTTGGCGAAATATGGTCTTAACCCTTAAAATGAGAGAATGGGGGAGACAAGATAAAATGAGGAGCATGATATACAACATAAAATTTTGGTTACCAAGATAGTGCAGATAATGGAACAATCAACTCAGGGGGAGTTACAATAATTTTGAGTTATATATTGTAAGTTACAAAATTTTGATCAAGGTTTTAAAACCTCTGTATGTATACCAAGCAGATTAGTGAATGTACTCATAAGTTCAGTTAAGTGTTTTTGTCACGCATGTCAAAGGAGGGGATGGTTAGTCTCAGAATAGTTTTGAAATTTGAGTGCCAACACACTTAACCATTTTCTACATTGTAGCTGAGCACACTACGTATGCCAAGTCAGGAAATCCAATAGGTGTCGAGTGATCTTCACGTGCCAAGCAACCTTCAAGTGCCGAGTGAAGATCAAGTGCCGAATGACTTTAGGTGCCGAGCATGATACAAGTGTCGAGTGATATTTGAGTGCTGAGTCATAGACAATGCCGATAAATAGGGTATGTGCAGGATCATGGTGTACCAAACTATGGCCTTAAGTGGCAGTGAAAAATCAGCAAATCAGGTTTATGTCAACTTGACACATAATTTTGAAGTGGTTATGGACTTTATATCAAAAAGTTGTAAGAAAACAATCTGTAGGAAATTGAATGAAGTTTCTAAACTACTAGGCCTTATCAGGAGAAAAAAATAATTAATTAGTCAAAAGTTTGAATTTTAATGCAGTACTAAGAAAATTTCAAGGCGAAAATTAAAAGTAGGTGTATGTCTGACCACCTTAATCAAAATCAAATCATAATATTTTTTTAATATAATTATAGATATGAAAAGTAGACTCATGCCTAGATGTGACGCATATTTTTTGATATTTTTATTCCAAATAAATAATTAAATATGAATTTTTTACCAAAACTTTTTCGAAAAAAAAGTCCCGTGTCTGACCACCCTAATTAATAGAAAATTTTAACAAATTTTTTTTTATATTTTTTTTCTTATACTAGGCAAAGTATAGAATGTGACTCAAATTTTAGATTTAAAAAATGTTTTACTATTTGAAAGTTATAGCTATTTTTCAATCACTATGTCAATCAACACTTTACAATAATCTTCATTGATAATTAACTAATAAATACTTATCAAGCTCAAAATTTGACAGAAACTATATTGATAGAATCTAGAGAGCGATATTAAAAAACCCTTTTCGTTTCATTCAATTTCGATCAAAATAACATTGTCAGACACCTACCCGAAGTCTGAGTATCACTAAAACCCTCTTCAAACACGTCTTTTGGGTTGACTGGGTAGGCTTGGTATTTACCAAGCCTAATCGGATATCTGATTCCAAATCAGGTGGGAAATTTCAAATCCCAACCCATTTTGGAGGGAAAATTGGGTTTAAATGTTATAGCTTATGATTTATAAATTATTTCACTTATATTACTATGTAAAGACATACACACACACACACACACACACACACACACACACACACACACACACATATATATATAACGTAATGTAAAGATATAAGATATAATCTAGTAATATATAATAATATATTATGTTAATCTTATTACAATCTATAAATATAATTTATATTATTATTATTTTTACTAAATATAATAACGTAATATATATATATATAATACGTATTATATATTATTATATTAATATGTATGTTATTAATATATATATATATATATATATATAATAATGTAATATTTTTATTAAATATAATATGTATTATATATTATTATATTAATATGTATAATAATATAATAACGTAATATATATATATATATATATATATAATTATATATTATTATATTAATATGTATGTTATTAATATATATGTATATTATTAATATATATGAGTCAAAGGGAGTCATAGGTCAACCATTGACCCCCTTTGACGCATTAAATGACGACATATGTCCTTAGGGGTCCTAGGACCCCTAGAGACATATTACAATGGTTAATATGGGTCAAAGGGGGTCATAGGGTGACTTATGACCCCTTTTGACCCAATAAATGACGACATATGTCCCTACAGGTCTTAGGATCCCAAGGGACATATTTGAATCATTCATATGGGTCAAAAGGGGTCATAGAGTGACCTATGATCCCTTTTGACCCATTAAACGACAACATATGTCTCTAGGGGTTTTAGGACCCCTAAGGACATATTTGAATGGGTAATATGGGTCAAAGGGGGTCATAGGTCCCTTTGACCCATTAAATGACGACATATGTCCCTAGGGGTCTTAGGACCCCTAAGGACATATTCAAATGGGTAATATGAGTCAAAGGGGGTCATAGGATGACCTATGACCCTCTTTGATCCATTAAATGATGACATATGTCTCTAGGGGTCCTAGAACTTCTAAGAACATATTCAAATGGGTAATATGGGTCAAAGGGGGCCATAGGGTGACCTATGACCCCCTTTGACCCAATAAACAATGACATATGTCCCTAGGGGTCCTCAGACCCCTAAGGACATATTCAAATCGTTCATATGAGTCAAAAGGGGTCATAGGGTGACTTATGACCCCCTTTGACCAATTAAAGGATGACATATGTCCCTAGCGGTCCATATTCGAATCATTCATATGGGTCAAAGGAGGTCATAGGTCACCCTATGACCCCCTTTGACCCATTAACCCATTAAATGATGACATATGTCTCTAGGGTTCCTAGGACCCCTAGGGACATATTCAAATGGGTAATATGCGTCAAAGAGGGTCATAGGGTGACTTATGACCCTCTTTGACTAGATACATGATGACATATGTCCCTAGGGGCCCTAGGACCCCTAGAGAAATATTTGAATGGGTCATATGGGTCAAAGCGGGTCATAGGGTGACCTATGATCCCCTTTGACCAATTAAACGACGACATATGTCTCTAGGAGTCCTATTACCCCTAGGGACATATTCGAGTCGTTCATATGGGTCAAAGGGGGTCATAGGGTGACCTATGACTCGCTTTGATCCATTAAATGATGACATATGTCTCTAGGGGTCCTAGAACCCCTAAGGACATATTCGAATCGTTCATATGAGTCAAAAGGGGTTATAGGGTGACCTATGACCCCCTTTGACCCATTAAAAGATGACATATGTCTCTAGGGATCTTAGAACCCCTAAGAACATATTCGAATTGTTCATATGTGTCAAAGGGGGTCATAGGGTGACCTATGACCCCCTTTGACCCATTAAACAATGACATATGTCCCTACGGGTCCTATAACCCCTAGGGACATATTAGAATCATTCATATGGATCAACACCCTATGACCCTCTTTGACCCATTAAATGGCGACATATGTCTCTAGGGGTCCTCGGACCCCTAGGGACATATTTGAATGGGTAATATGGGTCAAAGGGGGTCATAAGGTGACCTATGACCCCCTTTGATCTATTAAACGATGACATATGTCTCTAGGGTTCCTATAACCCCTAAGAACATATTTGAATCATTCATATGAGTCAAAAGGGGTTATAGGGTGACCTATGACCCCCTTTGACCCATTAAAAGATGACATATGTCTCTAGGGGTCTTAGAACTCCTAAAAATATATTCAAAATGTTCATATGGGTCAAAGTGGGTCATAGGGTGACCTATGACCCTCTTTGACCCATTAAATGGCGACATATGTCTCTAGGGGTACTCGGACCCTTAGGGACATATTTGAATGGGTAATATGGGTCAAAGGGGGTCATAGGGTGACCTATGACCCCCTTTGATCTATTAAATGACGACATATGTCTCTAGGGGTCCTAGAACCCCTAAGGACATATTCGAATCGTTCATATGGGTCACAAAGGGGTCATAGGGTGACCTATGACCCCTTTTGACCCATTCAAAAATGACATATGTCTCTATGGGTCTTAGAACCACTAGGAACATATTTGAATCGTTTATATGGGTCAAAGGGTGTTATAGGGTGACCTATGACCCCCTTTGACCTATTAAATGATGACATATGTCCCTACGGGTCCTATGACCCCTAGGCACATATTAGAATCATTCATATGGATCAAAGTGGGTCATAAGGTGACCTATGACCCTCTTTGACCCATTAAATGGTGACATATGTCTCTAGGGGTACTCGGACCTCTAGGGACATATTTGAATGGGTAATATGGGTCAAAGGGGGTCATAGGGTGACCTATGACCCCCTTTGACCCATTAAATGATGACATATGTTCTTAAACATCCTAGGACCCCTAGGGACATATTCGAATCGTTCATATGGGTCA
Source organism: Cupressus sempervirens (assembly GCA_028749045.1). NCBI lineage: Eukaryota > Viridiplantae > Streptophyta > Pinopsida > Cupressales > Cupressaceae > Cupressus > Cupressus sempervirens. The sequence continues at coordinate 1,252,338 of JAPHAW010000012.1, forward strand.
AAGGGGGTCATAGGGTGACCTATGACCCCTTTTGACCCATTAAAAGATGACATATGTCCCTAGAGGTCCTAGGACCCCTAGGGACATATTCGAATGGGTAATATGGGTCAAAGGGGGTCATAGGGTGACCTATGACCCCCTTTGACCCATTAAACAATGACATATGTCCCTAAGGGTCCTAAGACCCCTAGGGACATATTCAAATCATTTATATGGGTCAAAGGGGGTCATAGGGTGATTTATGACCCCCTTTGACCCATTAAACAATGACATATGTCTCTAGGGGTCCTAGGACTCTTAGGGACATATTTGAATCATTTATATGGTCAAAGGAGGTCATAGGGTGACCTATGACCTCTTTTGACCTATTAAACGATGACATTTGTCTTTAGGGGTCCTAGGAGCCCTAGGGACATATTTATATGGGAAATATGGGTCAAAGGCGATCATAGGTCACCCTATGACTCCCTTTGACCCATTAAATGATGACATATGTCCCTAAGGGTCCTAGGACCCCTAAGGACATATTTGAATCATTCATATGAGTCAAAGGGGGTCATAAGTTTGACCTATTAAATGATGACTTATGACACCCTTTGACCCATTACACGATGACATATGTCTCTAGGGGTCCTAAGACCCCTAACGACATATTTGAATGGGTAATACGGGTCAAACGGGGTCATAGGGTGACTTATGACCCCCTTTGACCCATTAAACGATGACATATGTCTCTAGGAGTCTTAAGACGCCTAGGGACATATTCGAATCATTCATATGGGTCTAAGGGGGTCATAGGGTGACCTATGACCCCTTTTGACCCATTAAATAATGACATATTTCCCTAGAGGCGCTAGGACCCCTAAGGACATATTCGAATGGATAATATGAGTCAAAGGGCTCTATGACCCTTTTTGATCCATTAAACAATGACATATGTTCCTAGGGGTCTTAGGACCCCTAGGGACATATTTGAATCATTCATATGGGTCAAAGGGGATCATAGGGTGACCTATGACCCTCTTTGACCCATTAAATGATGACATATGTCTCTAGGGGTCTTGGGACCCCTAGGGACATATCTGAATGGGTAATATGGGTCAAAGGGGGTCATAGGGTGACCTATGACGCCCTTTGACCCATTAAACAACGACATATGTCCCTAGAGGTCCTAGGACCCCTAAGGACATATTTGAATCGTTTATATGGGTCAAAGGGGGTCATAAGGTGACCTACGACCCTCTTTGACCCATTAAAAGATGACATATGTCCCTAGGGGTCCTAGGACACTTAGGGACATATTTGAATCATTCATATGGGTCAAAGGGGGTCATAGGTCACCCTATAACTCCCTTTGACCTATTAAATGACAACATATGTCCCTAGGGGCCTTAGGACCCTTAGGGACATTTTCAAATGATGACATATGTCCCTAGGGGATTTAGGACCCTCAGGGACATATTCAAATGGGTAACATGGGTCAAAGGGGGTCATAGGGTGACCTATGACCCTCTTTGACCCATTAAATGATGACATATATCCCTACATATTCGAATGGGTCATATGTGTCAAAGGGTGTCATAAGGTGACCTATGACTCCCTTTGACCCATTAAATGATGACATATGTCTCTAGGGGTGTTAGGACCCCTAAAGACATATTCGAATGGGTCATATGGGTCAAATGGGGTCATAGGGTGACCTATGACCTTTTTTGATCTATTAAATGATGACATATGTCCCTGGGGGTCTTAGGACCCCCAAGGACATATTTGAATGGGTCATATGGGTCAAAGGGGGTCATAGGGTGACCCATGACCCCTTTTAATCCATTAAACGACGATATATGTTCCTGGGGGTCCTAGGACCCCTAAGGACATATTCAAATCGTTCATATGGATTAAAGGGGGTCATAGGTTTACCTATTAAATGACGACATATGTCCCTAAGGGTCCTAGGACCCCTAGGGACATTTGAATCATTCATATGGGTCAAAGAGGGTCGTAGGGTGACCTATGACCCTTTTTGACCCATCAAATGACGAAATATGTCCGTAGGGGTCCTATGACCCCTAGAAACATATTTGAATGGGTAATATGAGTCAAAGGGGGTCATAGGTCACCTTATGACCCAGTTTGACCCATTATACGATGAAATATGTCCCTAGGGGTCCTAAGACCCCTAAAGACATATTCGAATCATTCATATGGGTCCATTAAATGATGAAATATGTCGCTAGGGGTCCTAGGAACCTTATGAACATATTGGAATCATTCATATGGGTCAAAGGGGTTCATAGGTCCCTTTGACCTTTTAAACAATGACATATGTCTCTAGGGGTCCTAGGACCCCTAGGGACATATTTGAATTTTTCATATGGGTCAAAGGGGGTCATAGGGTGACCTATGACCCCCTTTGACCCATTAAACGATGACATATGTCTCTACGGGTCTTAGAACTTCTAGGGACATATTCGAATTGTTCATATGGGTCAAAGGGGGTCATAGGGTGATCTATGACCCCATTTGACCCATTAAACGAAAACATATGTCTCTAAGGGTCCTAGGACCCCTAGGGACATATTTGAATCGTTCATATGGGTCAAAGGTCACCTTATGACCTCGTTTGACCCATTAAACAATGACATATGTCCGTTGGGGTCCTAAGACCCCTAAGGACATATTCGAATCTTTCATATGGGTCAAAGGCGGTCATAGGGTGACTTATGATCCTCTTTGACCCATTAAATGACGACATATGTTGCTAGGGGTCCAAGGACCCCTAGGGACATATTCGAGTTGTTCATATGTAAATGGATTAAAAAATGAAAGGATATATATATATATATACAATTTTATGATAATAATAATAATATAAATAAACACTAAATATTAATACTATTATATCTATTGTAATAATAATAATACTATTATAGCTATAATAATAATATATATTAATACTATATTGTAGCATAATAATAATAATAATATAAATAAACACTAAATATTTACACTATTATATCTATAGTAATAATATTAATACTATTATAGGTATAATAATAATATTGATACTATAGCTATATTAATACTATATATTAATACTACTATTTATTAATACTATTATACTATTAGCTTAGTAATAAACTAAAGTCGGTTTGCCTCCAATGATTTTCATAATATTAATATAATTATGGCAAAGGAGGGAAATTATAGCAAGTTTTCCCCCCCAAAAATTCACTTTGCAAAATTGGATATCCGATTTTACTGGCACCAATCTCCAATATTTTCCTGTCTCTATAGACCCGACAAGATCACTTTTTCACTTCTTTTTTCATGGGTTTTGTAAAAATTCATGTTTTGGGGCCCAAGCAATCGAAAAAAATTTGAAAATATAACCTTAGGTGTTCGAATTTTTCGTCTGAATGGGGAGCAACAGTCGTTGAAAGGATAAACGCAAAAGGAAGATATCCAATGTAGATATTACGACATATAGGGAAAGGGACAAAATGAAACACCGAAGAAAAAGACAAGGTATGCTAAATATCAATCAAGTTGACGATGAATTAATCAAATGTAAAATCATAGAGTTAGATAATGAATATGTACAGTTGGGGAATAAAAATGTACCCATTGAAAATGATAATGCTGAAATTAAAAATTTGGAGAATGAAAATTTTGAAGAAGAAATGCCACCAAGTCATAATCCAAATTGCATAATTGACAATGTCGAAGATGACAATGCACAGGAACCTAATGCACAAGAACCTTACATATCTCTTAATTATAATCTACATGAAGGTTCTAAAACACCAAAATGGATAATTGAAATTGATAAAACAATTATTACTAGTTTGGAAGGAAAAAAATCAGAAAGAACCATTCGGTTATGGGCTTCAAGACTATATCAGATGTTTTTCAGCAACAAGACAGTGGTAGAGAAATGTCATCTTTTCATGCACTTATTAAAGATGCAAAATATGATACCTATGCTTTCCAAATTGAAGATTTGTGTCAATAAAAAGTTGGAAAAAAATGCCATTATTGTGAAAAATCTTTTCAGTGCTGTCAATAGCATTGGAAAAAATAGCAGAGAGAAGGATAATAGAGCTGATCGAAGGGTTATTACAACCTCTTTGGTAAGTCATCTAAATCGTACTATTTTGATTTGAATCTAAATTGTACTATTTTGAGAAGAGCACTTAGTCGACAAGAAAAAATTGATGAAATTCTTCAAAATGAAACATGGGCATTTGGTGGGCGACTTCCACGTTTTGATAAGAAGCTATCCAACAATGTGAAGGAAGAAATTACACAATTTTGGCACTCTAACTCACAAGTATCACCCAATGCTAAAGACATCTTAAAGTTGAGAATTGGCATTAGAGACTGCATGCCACATCCTAAACACCATTTGGAGGTAAGTCAGACTATGTTGTTCAAACAATTTAGAGAGAGTCATCCAAGTCTTCATATATCACAAAGGGCTTTTGAATCTTTGAAGCCATTTTATTGTGTGCCACTCAAAATTTGAAATACATGTTGTTGCAAATATCATGTTGAGTTTTCTATGCACCATGAACTATTATGCTCCAACCGTTCTACTTTTCATAGTAAAGAAATGTTAGAGGATTGTGGGGCTAGTGGGCTTCCAAAATCTTCAAGAGACTTGCTAGATCAACTCTTATGTCGTAGAGTTGTTGGTTGTTCCTTTTATAGAAAAGCTTTCTTAAATGAGAAGTGTTCAGAATGTGGTGGCTTATCCAAGTTTGACACATGTTTTCATGAGGGGTGCAAACAAGATCTTGGGAAGACAATACTGAAAAAAAGGGTATATAAAATGGTGAAATACACATTGAAGAGTGGGAGTGAGAGCTCTAGATGTGAATTGGTTGGAAAAGATATCAATGTGGCTAATTTTATTTCAGATTTCAAGGCAAATCTTTTTTACAAGTATGCAAGACATAGTCATAGGTCTCAGTGGTTCGATCAACAATTTAGAACTTGTAAGGAGGCTTTTCCCATTGGCACTATTATATCAGTTGTTGATTTTGCTGAGAACTACACATTGTAACCTCAAAATGAGACACAATCTCAGTATTACAACTCCATTTAGATTGCAATTTTTGTTTGCATAACATATAGACATGCCCCTAATAGTGCGGAAGATAATCGAAAGATTATTAGAGAGTATCATTTTTATATGAGTGATGATAGATCTCACTCTCACGAGTTTGTGCAACATTGTTTCAAGAATTTTTTTGATTTCTTACATGAGCATGCAATTTCTATGGATAGACATATCATTTGGTCAGATAACTATACAGGTCAATTCAAGAATGCTCACATATTTTATTGGTTGTGTAGGATGCACATAGAGAGAGGGGTGCCTCATATTAGGAGTTTTTTTGAGTATGACCATGGAAAAAGGGAACGTGATGGAGTAGGGGCATGTGTGAAGAGAGCTCTAGTTAAGGAGCAACTAAAGATTTCAACAATAGAGCTTCTTGATGCTCGTAGCATTGTTGATTGGTGTAGTTTAGCATTATCATAGGGGGGGCTCTTGATTCAGTGGTACGAAGGTTCTTTTGGTTGGTTGAGGAAGGTTCCATAGGTGATAGATTAGATTGTACTATAGTGAGCGACTCATAAAAAATGCATTCATTTCGGAGCTCTGATTCTAGTACATGGACCATTTGGACACGACAACTAGCTTATTTTTGTCGTACTTGTTTTTAGTGTGATTGGGATCACTATGAGTCAAGTGAGTGGGTGGACACATGGGCTCCACATTATCTTACTCCATTGTCTATCATACCCTCTATCAAAAATGATGACATGGAAAGTTAACTTGAGCATAACCATCTATCAGATCTACTTCAGCCAGGACATGTCTTTGAATTGGTTGCACCATAGGGGAATGATGAGAAATTTGATTATTGGTTAGCACGTTGTGTAAGAGGTAAACAAAAAATTGCACAACCGATCATAGATGATGATGGATTCACATATCCTACTGGTTCAGTGGTTCTTGCTAGAATATGGCTGCGGACATACATGCTTAGAAGGAATGGAATTCCTACATTCAAAAACTATTAGAAGCACAAAGTAATTCTCATATATTCGCATCTTAGTATAGCAACAAATGTAAAGTTATTGAAGCATCAAGGAAGACCAAAAGTAAAAGAACTTTTTACTATTGCTAATGCTAATCATGAAGCCCTATTGGAGACCCTAAAATAGAGAGAGGACCCTATTGGAATACTCGACTAGGTATATATACTTCTTATGTTATTTTCTTCATAATGATTTGATGAATTGATGATTATCTTGTTTAATACAATAAGTTACTAATTTTTTTATGATATTGGAATGTAGGTACATCATGAAGAGTTGGAGGGGGGTGGTATTGGGGAGAATTTCTAACATTTATGATGCAAAATGTGTACTTTTTTTGTATATGGTTTTTGTATTTTGGTAGGTTCTTTGTAAGGAATTATAAGAGGAAGATATTGAACAAGTTCCTGCGAATCATATTTGCATGTGATACAAGGCTATAAGGAAAATTTTAAGAGCATTTATAACTATATCAAAGATAATTGCTTGCGAATATCTTATTACAAGTTTGGCTTTTTCCTTATTTGACATAAAGCTAACATTACGATTATTAAAACTATTTTTATCAAACTAATCAAATAAGAAAATTCTAGAAAGTAAGGATGAACAATTAGAATACTACGTGATTTGACTTTTTTAAAAATTTGATGTAATTCTTCCCAAATTTAATTTGAAAAAGATTCATTATTGCAATTGTCTACAATTTTTTGGGCCTTATTGAAATGACCATGTCCATGACATGTATGACACCAAACATTCAATTCTCACTTGATATAAGGTTATCTCTCATGCTAAGATTGCTAAGTAAGATCATGAAATGATTTTAAGGTTCCTTTAATTGTGGATGTTCACTTAGTGAAATAATGTGATTTTCTAGTAATCACTTAGGTGACTTACAAATCTTGGGTTCTTTGGAAATCTTGCATTCTAACAAGGTGGTTGGTGAGTGCTCCCACGGAATCATTCACCCATCCTCTAACTTCTCTATGTAATCTTTATCTTAATTCCACCTCCTTATTCTTAGGAATTTTTTATCACTCTAGGACTTCTTTCTTTTGGATAGGTGGATTTCACAATGTTTGAACCCTTGATATTTCCACCTTCATGGTTTGTAATTCTTCTTTTTCGTCTTCATCTTTGGGTTTGATCCTTGGAGAAATCCCTTGCATGCATTAACATCTTCCATTGCATATTAAGTCCATTTCCTTGCACAACTTGATCATCATCGAGATCACTCCATTGATGGGAATATTATCTTTGTATTCTTTTGTGCCCTCAACCTCAAACTTTATTATAAGCCTTGGCCATCAATTGGTCCAATAAAGTGGATTTTTGGTAAATTTCATATTTTTTAGGTAAGTCTAGATTTTTAGAACATTATTAGGGTACCTAGGAGTTTGTAGAGTCCATTTGCAATCAAATTTACGATAAAACTTGTCTTAGCACAAAAATTGCAAAAAGTTGCTTAGCAAGTTTTACAATTTTCTTGACAACTTTTCAAAATCTAACTTCTAACGATTAGAACTATTCAAATCGTCAGTGCCATTAGCTCTGGATGGGTGGGTAAACCCATGTGACACCCTTGTTCTCACCACAGAGACCATCCATCATCATCAGCCACCCGGTACCGAGGAGTCCCCAAGGTTCTCTAAGTGCATTTTGAGGTCGATCTTCTGAGGGTCATAACTCGTACCTCATGAGGACTATCGATGAACTTTCAAATGCTACAGGACAGTGATGTTGAGACCTAAAATGAACTATATCATTTTTGAGAGATCACATTCTGTTTGGATTCGGCACAACAATCTCGCTCGATGCCAAAACTCGTAGTGTGCCTTAGTTCATAGGTGCACCATAGCACAACTTTGAAACCACTGATCTTGGCATCAAATTGTCAGTGCCACTAGCTCTGGGTGGGTGGGTGAACCCTAGTCACACTCTTGTTTTGGCCATGGAGACCATCCATCGTCCGCGGCCACCTTGTATCGAGGAGTCCCCAAGGTTCTCTAAGTACATTTTGAGGTCGATCTTTTGAGGGTCATAACTCAGAGCTCGTGAGGGCTATAGATGAACTATCAAATTCTACAGGACAATGATGTTGAGGCCTAAAATAACCTATCTCATTTTCAAGAGATCACATTCCATTTGGATTTGGCACAGTGATCTTGCTCAATGCCAAAACTTGCAGTGTGCCTTAGTTCTTAGGTGCGCCAAAACATAACTTTGAAACCACTGATCTTGGCATCGAATTGTCAGTGCCATCAGCTCTGGGTGGGTGGGTGAACCCTAGTCATACCTTTGTTCCAGCCACAGAGACCATCCATCATCCATGGCCACCCCCTACCAAGGAGTCTCCAAGGTGCTCTAAGTGCATTTCAAGGTCGATCTTCTAAGGGTCATAACTAGGAGCTCATGAGGACTATCGATGAACTATCGAATGCTATAGGATGGTGATGTTGAGACCTAAAATGATCTCTCTCATTTTTGAGAGATCACATTTCGTTTGGATTTGGCTCAACGATTTCGCTCAATGCCAAAACTTGTAGTGTGCCTCAGTTCATAGTTGCACCACAATGCAACTTTGAAACTGCTGATCTTGGCATCGAATCATTAGTGCCATTAGCTCTGGGTGGGTGGGTGAACCCTATTTAGACTCTTGTTCCAGCCACGAAGACCATCCATCATTCACGACCACCCCGTACCGAGGAGTCCCCAAGGTTCTCTAAGTGCATTTTGAGGTCGATCTTCCAAGCGTCATAACTTGAAACTCGTGAGGGCTATCGATGAACTGTCAAATGCTACAGAACAATGATGTTGAAGTCTAAATTAACCTATCTCATTTTTGAGAGATCACATTCTGTTTGGATTTGGCACAATGATATCACTTGATGCCAAAACTTGCAGTGTGCCTCAATTCATAGGTGCACCACAGCGTAAATTTGAAACCACTGATCTTGGCATCGAATCGTCAGTGCCATTAGCTCTGGGTGGGTGGGTGAACCCTAGTCACACCCTTGTTCCAGCCACGAAGACCATCTATTATTCATGACCACCCCGTACCAAGGAGTCTCCAAGGTGCTCTAAGTGCATTTCGAGGTTGATCTTTCAAGGTACTTATACGTCTTCTGTTCCTATTATTATCTCTATAAGTCACACATCTTTTTTATGTTATTACAGTTTATCTTTAAAAGACACAATATATGTTAAAAGCATTTGGTTAGCTCAACCACTTAGAATAAGACTTTTCCAGTGCCAAGGACGTTGAGAATAAATATTGAATTCATATGGAATGTGTTGTGTATAATTGAAAGTTCTTTAATTCATTGTGTCATTGTTTTGGGTAACTTCTTATATGATTATTTTTAGAAAGCTCTTAAATTAGCACTAATATGCATTGAAGAATGATTAAAGGAATATGAATTGAGGAATACTCACTATAAGAATTTTATGAACGATAAAGGGAAAAACTCTTACCCACATACATAGTGATGAAGATCTCTCGAGTTCAAGAATAAATGAACATTCATTCCTACTACTTTACTTAATCTTAGGAGTTTTGTTTTTAATGTTCAACTAAATTGTCTCATATATTCAAACTTTCAATTTCTCCACTTGCTAAGATTTTCAAATAAATCCTTGAAATATGGGCATCAATAATATGAATCATATAATATTTACAAACCATTACTCATATAATATGAATCAATAATTAAATTTTGAACTGCAAAATACAATTTATTAATAATGAACATATCAAAATAGACTAGCATATCCATAGACAAAGAACTCAAATATATATCAAAATACATGGATCCATATACAAAATGTCTCATGATGCATCCTACGATAACTATACTATCCTAGGGTGCTGGTGGATGATCAAAATGCAGCCTCTTCACTGCACTAGGTCGATCGGATGCCTCCTACATAAACAAAAATGGAAAACCAAAAGTTACACTACTAAATTTATATGATTCTTTGTATCTAAAATTAAATTACTCAAATGCATAATGATCTTTTTTGTAATGAAAATTTATACTATCAAAATTTCATAATAAATACCTCTTTCGTGGACCTCCTGCGTTGATCAAGAGTCCTCTCATATGCCCTCGGCAATGCTTCTACCTCTCTGATTGTGGGCTATATATGTTCAAATACGTTTGTCAAATGAATCTAAAATTTAAACTATAACATTATAATTCATAGCATGCTAAATTTATAACATATTTAATCATGAATTAAAACTACAACTTACTATTGTAGGCTCCTCCTTAGGAAAGAGTGGTTGTTTCATCAAATCTACATAACTCTCTTGTCAGACCTCATGTGCAGTAGGAGTCTCCTATGAGATACAAAATAGTAGTTGTTAATATCATGGAAATCAGTTTTATATTTATTTATGAAGATAAGGATAATAAAAAATAAATGATACTTATACATACAATGGGGCTCTGAGTGCGAATGGAAATCCTTGATGGTCTATGATGTGAAATCTTTACATGGTCATCGATAGTAGCCATGCCCTATATACAATAAAGAATGTAATTAAATGAGATTATCACAAACATGTTACAAGAATATATCGATGCTTAATTAAATAGAAAGCACCTAATTACCTTTCCTTTGTCAATGCGCACTGGCTCACCCTCTGCACTTTGTCCCCCTGGGACAGCTGCTACCTGCAAGATAAAAGAAAGTTTAGCAACCATATATGCTACAATATCAAATTAAAAGAAAATGCAAACACAACATAATGTACCGTAGATGTCTCAAGGCCAAATGAAATGGCCGAGAGCGTGGCATCGTCAATCTGTCTAAGCTCCTCCTCGGTCATCAACTAAACATTAATGAAGATCACATACATATAAAAGTCAATATGGCTTAAAAGTTAAAATTACTCTATTATAAAAATTAACTTTAAATCGCATATGTCATAAAAAAAATGTATACATGTACCAACACTGAAGGAGTCCATGCAGAGGCATTCCCCTCCTCTCTCGCATCATGGTTTGTAGTCTCTACATGTGTGTCTGGTGTATCCTCACCTAATACAAAATGATACTCAGGAAGATCACCTATGGGACCCAGGAAAATATTCTTGCATGTAATGCAAGTGTGAGGCACACAAACGTGTGATGAGCTAGCTGATGATGAACTGACACCAACATCATCAACACGAGGAGGCAGGACTGACCTAGCCTGAGATATCATTAGGCTACTCAGCCTATGAATGGCTCTGATGGTCTGAGAGCTAGCCTCTGTCATAATATCTAGATGCTGCACTCGAGGAGGAGGGGAGATATTAGGGGGGGGGACAAAAGTGCCATATTTCTTCCACTATGAAGAGGGTCTATCTTGAGGAGCTCCTAGTCCTAAGCCCATGTTGGGCTTCATGCTCCAATAGTTCACCTTAAGTTTCAACACAAATTCTGCATATAATTTTCTAAGGAAATAAAATGGTATGTCTAAATTGCCATGTGGAGGGATATCAAAGACCATCCACCAAGAATCCAAAAAGTTTTCATGTATGGCATCATTTATGCACCATTTAATGGATAGTTTGGATTTTTTTGGGTCGACTAGTAAACCCGTTTTCGAGTTTGCAAAAAGGCTAGCCAAAACTTCTTTGGTTATGTTGAGGGCCACAATCTCATCATAGTCCAAACCATCATCAAACATTACGTGCATTTCATCACGCCAACGAAGAGTGGCATTTTGTTGGTTTGCAAGGGTTTCAATGTTATCCACTATGGTGTTTAATGTGGATAACATAGGAGCCAATGCGGATACATTATTATATGTTCTATGCAAACCTCTCAACTCGGTGAGATTCTCATTTATCAAATCTTCAATTTGAGGAGGGTTATGAGGGGGTAGAGGATCATTTGGTGGATGGTTTTGTGGGGGTACTAGATCGTTTGGTGGGGGGTTATGAGGAATATTATTTTGTGCCTCAGTGTCATCATTCTGATCAGCCATTCCTATTGAATTGCAAAATGTAATATATATTTTTAAAAAACCTTAATTTTAACAAATTCTCTCCAAAAAACCCTAGATTCAACTAAAACAAACAAAATTATGCTAAAATCTATTCAATTTAGATTAAAAATGAATTAAAAAAACAAAAAAAATTACTTGGATATCTGATATCCGATCTAAAATCCGATATTTGATATATAAGCCGATATCGGTCATGACTGGCCTCAAAACACGAAATATACAAGCCATGGGTCTGTGTTTTTTTTATAAGTGCTGACAGATATCAGATATCCGATATCGCAAATCTCATATTTTTTATAACACAAATCAGTTTACATAACATATGATATATTATATTATATTTTAAATTATGTTATATTATTATATTATTATAATATAATATTATTATAATAGAATTATATTATTATATTATATTATATTATTATAATTTATATATTATATTATATATATATATATATATTAATATTATTATATTATATAATAATAATATTATTATATTATATTATTATAATGTATTATATTATTATAATTTACAATATATTATACTTTTTATTATATATTATATTATAATAAATTACTTTATTATTATTATATTATATATATAATATATATTATTACTATATATTATAATATTAAATATTATATTATATTATTATCATATAATATTATTATTATTATAGTATAATATTATAATACTAATAATAATAATATTATTATATATTATATTATAATGTATTTAATTATAATATAATATAATATAATATAATATTATAATGTATTGTATTATATTATACTATTATAAGTAATATTTTTTATATTATTATCGTATAAATTGGATATCCAATATGTTTTCAGATATCCGATTTGCAATCGAATATCCAATAAGGGTCGGCCTTACCTTCTAGGTTTGGTACCTGGATAGGTGGAAAAAAGTCAGAGTAGATTTTGAAGCGCTTTTAGATGTCTTCAAACTCTATTTTTTTGACATTGCCACTTTTTGGCACACCATGATCTTGCACATACCCAATACAGAAATGCAACAGGAGTTGAGTAAGATAGTTTGTTATAAGTGTCGAGCATTACGAATCAATAAATGTCAAGTAACACAGAATGTACATATGAGTTTGTAACTTTACAAATTCAGATGTAAACCATTTTTATGGCTAACATATGACGAATCTTGAAGGATTAAAATGATAAGATCAAATCTTTTGTACTTCCTATGCAATCTACATGCAACCAATAAGAAAAATGGAGAAGGCATGCAACCAATAATAAATGTGCAAGGAATGAGCAGGAAGCAGAGATTCAATATGGATCGTAGATCCATGTCTAACCCTAAGTCTTCAAATGTCTTTATAAGGAAGACTAAATCTCATTGTATATGTGAATGGACGAAGGTGTGTAAGGGAAACCATTTCAGAGTGAAGAGTATCAGATCTCAGAGGATCAAGATCAGAGAAAGCAGATTAAGTGCCTGTATTCAACAATCAAAGGATTGTAAGCTATCAAGTTTATTAAACCTAATACTCTCTAGCAATTGTATTAAAAAGGAAACCCTATGGTGATAGGTTCTCTTAACATCTATTTTGTAGATCCTTTCAATAGGTGATTAAATCCATTAACAGGGTAACACTTCATGTAAAGTGTTTGTAAATCCTTTAACCAGGTCACTATTGATATAGTGTAAAGCCTTTAACAGGGTAGACCATCAGAAGTGGTTAAACATTATTACTGCAGTGATTTTGTGGGTATCATCCCCACCCTAGTTTTACCTTCTTATTCCTGGAGGGTTTTTGGATTACCAAAATCTCAAGTGTTATGTGGTGATGCTTATGTGTTTCTTATAATTGTTTGATATGTTTATATGCATGCAATCTACTTTCAGTTAAAAAGTTTTAATGGTAAAAGTACAGTACTTCTGATTCAACCCCCCCCCCCCCCTCAGAAGCATTATTCCTATTTGAATATTCCAACAATATAGTATAAGAGCCATCAGAGTCACCAGGGGGCACGCTTGCAACAAAAGACATTAAATGGGTAGAGATCCACGACCAAAATTCCTCCTAATTTCTCAAGCCTATTAAGTAATTCTAGACCTCATGCATTCTACAACATTGATAGCTTAGAAAATTAGTTTAGTGTTTTCAATTTGACTAAGTATGTCTGTCCTCATTTTTACAAAATTTCCCCAAAACTAGTAGGTTTAGATTTTCATCCATCTTTTGAACCTCTTCATTTTGATAGGTTTAGGTTTCATCCTTTAGTTGATATTGCTGCCCCGAGTTCATACATCCCCCTCATCATCGTCCTGCTATGGCGACTGCCCTTTCTCTGCCAACCCAAAGAGTTATCATGGTCCACAATCCCTATCAAAATCTGTAGATAACACTATAATTATTTCCAATGAGGAATTCGAAGATACTTGGCTTGAATGTCAAAAGGGAGGAATTTTGTAGTTTGGAAAGGTCCTTAGAAAGATTTTCCCCTTCTCTCTGACTAGCTAGAAGAAAATTGTGATGAACAAGTAACTATATCTCACTTTTCAGATAGAATTCTTTATTTGCACTGTTGGGATGATTCTATTAAGAAAGAGTTTATTTTAGTATTTGAGTGCTTCTTTAAAGGTCATGTTGTTAAATTTGTAGAATGATCCCCTGATTTTAGAGTAGAAGGGTTAGATTTTATGATTCCAACTTGGTTTAATATTCAATCTTTACCTCTGAAGCTTCTCCAAATAGAGACACTTAGGTCTATAAGATCTACTCTAGGAGAGCTTATTCGTATTGACTCCACCTTTCCATGTTGTAATAATGTGAAAATGCTCATCAAAACCAAGTTTAATCAGTCAACATAGATGTAGAGGAAAGTAATAACTAACAAATCTACATATAATCTAAAACTACAAATGTATGAAAGTAAAATATTAGAGATTATAAGATTAGATGACAATAAAAAAATCAGATTCAAGACTCTACCTCTCACTTTAGAGTTCAATAGTAAATTCCCATGGATGAGAATCATGAGAAAGAGGAGTCAAAGGAATCTAGATTAGAACATCTCTACAACTTTTCATGAGAAGGTTGAGTTCTAGACAAAACCATTTTGCATAGAAGGGATAGTTAGTGGAAGGATGGGTGAGTTTCTAGGAGATAAAGTCAAGCTTAAATCAGTCATAGTGGTTGATCACAAGAAGAGCCCAAAATTGACAAAAGATGATAATTTCATTAGGAAATAGAGATCTAAAGGAAAGGAAAAAACCTCATAAAGAAGTATGGGACAATATAAGATAGTAAAAGATGGCAAAGCTAGGAAAGAAATTGATAACAAAGATCCACAACCTTCGTAGGAGCAACTGGTTGGTAGGTAAAGAAAATGAAATGGAAAATTTAAAGTTCATGATAGCGAAGCATAAGGAATTAGACTCCCCTCTTAATGGAGTTTATACAGAGAATAATTTGAGTCCTTCATGTGAAGATGACAAAGACAAAATGAACTCAATATTACAGCAAGTAGAGGCAATGCAAGAATATAAAGAGGGAAATATTGAAGACATAGAGAATGCTCTATTATTTGTACCAAATACAAAAATTGAAGATGAATATAAAACTCAGAAGGAAAAGAGTAAGATGGAACATTGCTAGATGCAAGTGCAGATACATATGCCAGATGACAAGGAAGTAACTCTGGTCTCTCATAGCTTATACAATTTTTGGGAAACTCCAACAACCTCAATAAGCTCTCCATTTACCCCAGTCAGCAATCAAAAAGGGAAGGAAATTGGTACACGGAGAGCAGATAAGTCTCTTATAGAGGAAGCTTATGATTTCTTGAATAAGGATATTAATTTGGACCCAACAATGGAGATTCTGAGTATATCAAAATCAGAAGAAGACAACCTTAAACTTTTAACTAATGAATTAATTTAGGTATTTAGTTTTGAGAATATTCACAAAAGTACTGAAGCCCAAAAGGTAGATTTACTCTAGAGGATTCTTAAATTAGGAGGCAACAATTATACCTATGAAGATCTAAGAAGAGATCTATTAACCATTGGGAATGAGGATAATAATATGAGTCAATCTCATATAAATAAGCATGGAATAGCTAAAAAGTAGAATGAAAAAGGGAAAATCAGTTACAACAAAACAAGCTTAGATACAGAGGTGGAAAATCATCATGGTCTAATAAATCAAATATTAAGAGAACTAGAAAAGGAAGAAATAGAAAGGAACTCTTGTAATAAGTCTACTTCTATTCAGAATGTGGAAATAAATTTAGATCAACTTGGGATTTGAATGAATCAAGAAGGTCTTAAATCACCTAAATGTGGCAAAATGAAAGGAAAAAGAGGAAGAGGATCCTCAAAGGAACTCAGGGAGATAGATGGACATAGAAGAGAAAAACTAAAGATTGATAAGTTATTTAACAATGGGAAGGGGAAGTTCCTTCCCAAGGAGCCATGAAAATTACAACATGGAATGCTAGGGGTCTTAATGCCCCCAGCAGAAAGAGGTTACTAAAAAAAAAACTTAAAACTTTTGAATCTGATATTATTTTAATTCAGGAAACAAAACTAAATAAGATAGAAGGAAATAAATTAGATAAGATGTTAGGTCTCTAAAATACTATCTTTCAAGAGTTAGTTGGGGGTTTAAGAGGCTTAGGAATATTTTGGAACCCAGGAAGGTTTCCATAGATGTTTTAAACAATAGCAATAATTGGAACAATGTTATTGTATAGAGTTTAAAATCAGATCTTAAGTTTATTATCATTAATGTCTATGGTCCAATTAGTAATCCAAGAAACAAGGTAGTATGGGAAGATATTGCCAAATTATGTATAATTTTAAGGGTAATTTTTTCTTAGTAGGTGGAGACTTTAATATGATTTTAAATATAAATGAAAAAGTAGGCAAGAGTTAACAAATCTCTCAAGCATCCAAACAATTCAAAGAATGGTGTGATAATAATAACATGATTGATATCCTGATTAGTAATGGGATCTTCACATGAACAATAGGAGGAAGGATTTCTCTTAAATTGTGAAAAAACTAGATAGGTTCTTAATTAAAGGCGATTTGGATATAATTTGAATGTTCAATCTTCTATGTTGCCGATTGTTGGGTCCGATCACTACCCGATTAGATTTAAATTCTCAGAGCCACATAAACCTGCCAAAAACCCATTTAAATGTAAAAAGATGTGGTTCTTAGATCCCAATTTCATCAATAATATAAAATAATGGTGGGTATAAGACAACTTTGAAGGTTCAAGGATGTTCATTTTCATTACCAAACTGAAAAATGCTTTAGGAAAAAATTCTCAGATGGAATAAGGAACACTTTAATAATATCTTTAAAGAAAAACTAGACATAGAAAAACAACTAGAGCAGTTAAATGCAAAATTAATTAAGAAGGGTATGAACAAAGATAGTTATAGGTTAGAAAAGGAACTACTGGTGAAGTAGGAGGATATACTATCCAAAGAAGAAAATTTTTCGAGACAAAAGTCAAGAGAGAGATGGTTAGATGAAGGGGATCAGAATACAAAATTCTTTCACAACTATACTCTGTATAATAGATCAAAGGGTAAAATAACATGTATTAAAAATCATTTGGGTATCTTAACTGATAAACCAAGTGAAATTGTAGATACCGTCATTAAATACTTTAAGAATATTTTAAACAATTTTGAAGGGTCCAATAGAGTAGTGCAAGCTAGTCTTCTCAAAGTAATCCCAAAAATTGTTATAATAGAAGACAATAGGGTTTTAAATAAACCCATTACTTTGGAAGAGGTCAAGTCAGTAGTCTTTAATATGAATCCAGATAAATCATCGGGTGTAGATGGTTTTTCAAGCCCTCTTTTTCCAGAAGTGTTGGGATATTATTGGTATAGATATTTGGAAAGCTATTGAAGCCTCTAGAAATGGTGGTGCTATGTTATCAAAAATTAATCATTCCTTTCTCACTTTGATACCTAAAAGATCAAATCTTGAGACCTCAGGAGACTTTAGAGCAATCGCTCTTTGTAACATTATTCACAAAGTGTTTTCTAAAGTCTTAGTTGACAGACTTAAGGGTATCATTCCAAAGATAATTTAAGAGGAACAAATAGGATTTTTCCTGGGCAAATCCATTCTTGATGGCATTATTACCATTCAATAGAAAATTCATTTTACATGTAAGAAGAAAGAGGCATGCATGTTCATGAAACTAGACATTCAAAAAGCATACGACATGGTTGATTGGTGGTTACTTTCCAAGGTTCTTGAAGCTTTTGGGTTTTCTCATTAGTGGATCAACTTCATTTTTAAATTCATATCCTCTCCCAAAATATCTATCCTTATTAATGAAACAGCTAAAGTTTTTTTTGATATTTCTATAGGTATCAGATAGTGAGATCCATTGTCTCCTTTTCTTTACATAATCATGGCAAAGGCTTTTGAGAGAGAAGTGGTTGATGCTCATAAGAATCAAAATATTTTAGGTATTACTCTTACCAGTAATGTGCCCAACATCATGCATCAATAGTATGTCGATGATACTATATTGCCTAGTAAAAGTACAGTTGTTGAGGCTCTTGGTCTAAGAAACATCATTAAATCTTACATGGAAGCATCACGACAAAAACTGAATGAGTTTAAATCTAAGATTTATTTTATAAATACAAGACCTAAAATTGAATTTTAGATATGCAAGATCATGGGTTACAAAAAGGGGTCATTCCCCTGTAAGTATTTGGGAATTGCCCTAGAAAAGGCCTAAAATCCAATAAGGTCTAGTGCAATACTTTGGATAAAATGGATGCTAGGCTTTGTAGTTGGAAGGAAAAATGGTTGACAAAGGCGGGAAAGAGTATCAAGATTAGATTAGTTTTATCTACCATTCCAACCTTCCCTCTATCTTGTCTTCCTCTCTCTATGAAATTTCTGCTCAAATTAAAAACTAAACTTAGGAATTTTCTTTGGAATTATTATGAAGAAGAAAAAAAATTGGCACTCATCAAATGGGAAAATATTTGCAAACTTAAGGACATGGATGGATTAGGGATTACGAATTTACAATGGCAAAATGAAGCCTTAGGTGCCAAATTAATATGGTGTCTCTATAGGGAAAGAGAACATAAATGGGCTAAGATTCTATATAATAAATATCTTAATGTAGATGATCTTCTTTTAGTTTTCAGGATGAAGACCCTACCTAAAGGTTCTGAAAGCTGGAATTTTATGATAAAATGTTGTCATTTGGTTTGTAAGTATCTAACTTGGGATGTAGGTAAGGGTGATGAGGCATTATTTTAGGAAGATTCTTGGGATGGACATCCTCCATTCCATCATAGTTCTTTCCCTAAGGATCTTAAAGAAAAATTATGTAATCTATGGGGAAACAAAGTCTGTGAATACAAGAATGAGGTTATTTTAGAAGGTAAATCTAGATGGATATGGAAACCTTTGGATGGTCTAGGATTGGATTTAGTTGTGATTAAAGCTTATGAAAAGATATTAGTAGATAGAAGGATTAAGTAAATAGAGAGGAAGGATGAACTTATTTGGGTAGCTTCAAATGATGGGAAGTATAGTGTGAAAAATGGTTACAAGGTTTTGATTCATTCTAAAAAATGGGATAAAGTGGATATTCCACTTAAACTCTGATGGGATTCTGCTTGCCTTCCAAAGGAAAGATTCTTTTTATGGTTGGCTTTTTAGAATAGAATTTTAACTGCTGATAGGCTACATAAACTTGGTTTCAAGGGACCTTCTAGATGTGTGTTATGTAAACAAAGCTACAAGGAAACTAATCATTTTCTATTTAACTATTCATTCTCCCAAAGATGATGGGAATGGATCAAACACATATTACAATGGTCTACACCTTTTCCAAAATCATTCATTGAACTCCTCAAAGGATGGCCTACAAATCTGGTTAATGGCATTTATAATATACTATGGAACATATGTCCTTCCATCATGGCATGGGAAATCTGGAAGGAAAGGAACTGAAGTATTTTTCGTAACGTAGAAATGCAGTCTAAAGAGTTAATATTAAAAATAGAAGCTAGCATAGTTGAAATAGCTAATTTGCATCTTAGAAATGCTCAAAAAGAAGAAGGATCCTTTTCTAATTGGGATGGTCAAATGAAGAAGAATTTGTCAAAATTGATTAATCCCCCTCTTCTTTATGTTAAGAATAGAAAGGATACAAGAGAAAATTGTAAATGGACTCTGTCTCCTAAAGGTTGGGCTAAACTCAATTTTGATGGTGCTACCAAAGGTAACCCAAGAATAGCAAGTATTGGTTGTATCACTAATGATGACACAGGTCATTGGATAGCCAAGAAAGCCATGTCAATTCAAACTACTTCCAATAATCTGGCAGAATTAGAGGTTTTGGATCAAGGCTTGTAGCTATGTCATAAGTTAGGATTATCCAAAGTTATCATAGAAGGAGATTCTCAGATTATTTTAAATGTAATTAGGAAATGAGCGACCCCTAATTGGGTTACTAACTCCAAGCTAGAAGAAGTTTTTGTACTCCTAGATCAATTTGTAGATAGCAAGATTTGCCACATTTTTTGAGAAGGTAATTAGAAGGCTGATTATTTAGCAAATTTTGGGGCAGATGGTGTCAATTCCTTGGTTATCAAAGATGTTCCTTCTATATCTAGTTCATAGTTTTTATTGATTCATTTAGACTTCCCCGTAGGTGTGTCTGACTTAAATAGTTTTATATATACTAGATTTTATTTGACCTACTTATATTATTCTAATGGCCCTTTGTCTATGGATTTTTCCTTTTTATATACTATTTTAGGATATTCTTGGTTTACATACATTATATTTTCATCATTGTGTTGAGTGGACATTTTAGTAATCATGTTTGCTTTGTTGGTTTTGGTCATTTCCCCCTTGTTTTCATCATCATTCAATGTTTAAGTTCAACCTATGTTTAGGTTAATGGAGGTGACATCATTAACTATTGTCATGATAGAATGTGCTTCTAGGAGTTTCAAATGCCTTTGTCTTCTTCTAGGGTGTTGCTTTCCATCATTTTCAGCTATTGATTTCTTTCTTTGACAATGGATTAGAACATCAATGTTTACCATGCATATGAAAACCACACCATGGCATTTCGTGGCAATGTCTAACTAGAAAGATGGAGTAGAATTCTCAAACCTGGGATGACATGACCAGGATTATTGTAAGTAGAGCCATTGGTGAAGGGGTTTTTTGATTATAAGTTTTCATGGAGGATGAATAGTGACATAATTGCCTCTTTCATTGGTTGTATGGCAAGAGAAAAGTTTGAATCATGGGCCATTATCAGTCTATGTTGCAATATCTTTGATCCAGTTTGGAGGAAGGGTCTCGAGCAAGCAGTTTATAGTATAGATGATAAAAGTGGTATTCCTCTATCGAAGAAGTATATGGATCTCCCCCTGGGGTCTCCTGAATTAGAGACATCCTACTGTCACCCTTCTTTGGTTATCCACAAAAATGTTGCCTTCTATCGAGAATGGCCCAAGATGGAGGCAAGTATTCAATTTCTCCTTTGCTAGAGAGGAAATGTTGTGGAAGAAAGTAGAGCATGGTTAACAAACTACCTCAACTTGTTTAATGCCTACATTCAGTCTAGAGTGGTTTTGAATGATCTTGATGCCCTAAATTTTTGTACTCCAAATTTGGAGAAAACTAGCACGGCCAAATTCAATTTTGAATTCCCTCTGAACTTCTATGTTGAGAACCCTAATGATATCCCTGAGGTTATTATGGTGTTCTAGAAGTAAGTGGTAATTCTAATGTTCATATGGGTAGTCTTGCATAGGTTTTGGTAGATAGTTACAATCTATTATGTTCTAGGGTTTGGTAAATAGTCCTCTATTCTATTCAAAGGTTATTGTAATTATCAACTTGGTTATGATACTTTAATATTTGGTATTTGTAATTATGAACTTTGGATCCTTGATAAATGAATCCTATACATCTAGACGTGTGGAGATATGGTCTTATCCTAAATTTTGTATATCATATTTTGGGTATATAGTTAATATCACGTAGTTTAGTTTGTTTTTATTGTCACTTTGCATTCTCTGGTTTGGATGCCCTCATGACTTATGCTATTATTAAATCCTTACAATTATTTTGCTCTGATTTTATGGGATGGTGTCTAAATAGTGGATTAGTGTTTTAGGAGTAAGGTGTCATCTGTGGAGTTCTTAAAGGAAGTTTTACTCTATTTTTGAGGATGGTTAAACGAAATCATGTATCACGAATTTGGAATTTTGACTATTGTTCTATGCTATGGTTATTGATATTACCAATATGTTGATGATATTTTACTATATGGTTGTAGCAATTATAAACTCTTGATCCTAGATGTGAAAGTCTATATAGATTTTGAGATTTGGGGATATGAATTCACCCAAAATCATGTATATATCTTATTTTTGTTATGCAACTTACAACAAGAAGTTTGGTTTCTTCTATTGCTCCTTTGAGGGTTTTGGATTTGAATGCACTTGAGGTTTATGGTTCCTTAGATATATATAGAACATTTTACTTATCTTCTAATTCTATGGATTGGTATGCTATAAGTATGGTGGATTTTATAGCATTAATGGATTGTTAGGGTTGTCCCCTATCTATCTCAGTGGATGTGAACAATTTTACTTTTTATCTAGTTTTTAAAACATTTATAGAGCTCTATGCTAGAGGATGGACTAGTCTATAAGACTTTTTTAAATTTCTCAACTAAATGAGGTAATTAAAGCATTACACCATAGGCTGGTTTTCTGTCTATATGTTTGCATCAGGGAAAATTTTGATTTCAATAACAGAGATCCAACAATTTAATTTCAAGCAATAAATGTTTATTGATGAAAGATGTTTAATAGTATTTTAATTTGTTTATATAAATATGCTTGAGATTATTTTTAATTGGTAGTATTTCTTCTTTCCACATTCAATGGGTTAATATAATTGTTTTAGTATCAGATCTTGGTATTGGAGAGGTCCATGATTTTATTATTCATAGCATTGTTTTTGTTGTATTCTCAGATTTGTTTCTATTTGATAGATTAGATCCTTATTTTCATTAATTTCCTCTATATCAACTAACCCCAAGACTGGTATGTTGTGTTGTGTGATCCTATGTTCTGACATCTTGTGTTTAGGAAGCATGACTGGGGTCATAGTAGAGTGCTGCTATGCCTACTAGTTTGGTAGTTTTCTCTTTTTTTGATCAATTTTTATCAATTGAGCTTCTACCTTTTTATTCTAATCTTAGTTTTGGTTTTTTCTGATTTATATTTGAGGCCTTACTATTTTCTTTTCTTCCTTATTGTTTTGTTTAAATTAGATTTTTATGATTAATACATCTAGATAAGTTTAGGTAGCATTTTAGACTTCTCTTGATATAGTTTAGAGCTATGACAATTTAGATGAGTTTAGTAATTATAAATTTTGATATAGATAGTCTATTAATTTAAATAATTTTTCTAGTCTTATGATTAACTAGTTTGATTGGCAAGATATTTAGATAGGGACGTGCACACTTGATAGCTTTGCAAGAATGTAAAGAAAGTTATGGAATTTCTTTAAGAGTTTTCATAATGTATCTAGGAGCTTTATGCTCAAATAATTCGGTGTAAATTTGATCTTTGTAATGTAATAATGGAGATAAGAATAATTTGATTGAGGTATGCCGCTTTTATGCTGTAATAATAAAGGACCATGGTCCCAAACTAGATTGGAGGTTTTCTTTCCCCATTCTTTTCTACTAGTGCCCGTTTGAATGGTGTAACACTATTATTATGCTATAAAACTATTCTTTCCTACTTCCCCTATTATTATGCTATAATAATAAAGGACCATGGTCCCAAACTAGATTGGAGGTTTTCTTTCCCCATTCTTTCCTACTAGTGCCCGTTTGAACGGTGTAACACTATTGTATTTTTATTATTATTATTGATAATCAATCATCATGACCATTGGCCTTTTAGTGATAAAAATAAAATAAAATTAAAAATTAAAAATTATATGGCATTCTAGAGGAGAGAGTCCTCTTCAAGAATGTATAATTTTTATTTTGTTGGAATAGATTTGTTTTCAAAAATGTGGTGGGAGATGAAAACTATCGATTTCAAGTGAGTTAAAATTTAAATCGTTATAAACGAGAAATTGTAGGTCTAAAGATTTTTTTTATTTTTTACTATTCTAGCTACATATGTTATGTACAACATAATCTAAGATCAAAGGGAAATAAGTTTATTTTCTTATAATTTTGTGGTGAGAACTAGACCCCTAATTTTTAGCGCTTTTCAACTACTAAAAAATTATTTTTAAAAAATAGGAAAATATATCAATTATTTTTCCAAATAATTATTAAAAATTATAATCGTAGAATTTATCCATTTCTACACATTTCGTTAGTTTACTTCATTTTCAAATTCTAAACAATAATACTAGTTTTATGTCATAGAAGGTGAACAATCATACTTTTGTTAGCCTTTTTGTTTGTAAAAGGGTGACATAGGTTTGTGCTTTCACAACCTAATGCTTGATGATAGTGTCCTTTGACCCAATTGTTGACCTTGAATGGGTGTAGGAGGAGTCACATTTGAAGTATGTATTGATGCAAAATCTTCATCTTCTCTTGTGGTATGTTGGCTGCTATATTAATTGTCTTATCCAAGGTTCCATCTCATGCTTCATCTTCTACGAATTGCACATCTTTTCTGATTATAACCTTTTTGCTGATTGGATTGTATAGCTTATATGCCTTTGATTCATTACTATAACCAATAAATTTACATTTTTCTCCTTTTTTATCAAATTTTCTTCTCAACTCATTGGGCACATATGCACATGCCACACATCCAAATACTCTCATATAAGAAATACTATGTTTTCTTCCACTCCATGCTTCTTCGAGAATCATATTTTTCACACTCTTGGTGGGATATCTATTCATTAAATATATGTTGCATATGATACAACTTCAACCCAATACTCATTTGGCAAATGTTTTTCTTTCATCATGCTTCTAGGCATTTCCATTATTGTTATATTTTTCCTTTTAGCTATTCCATTTTGTTTAGGGGTATATCTAGTAGTGAATTGCTTGTGAATTCCATGTTCCTTGCAAAAGTTTAGAATTTCATTTGAGATGTATTCAACACCTCTATTTATTCTCAATGCTTTGATGTAATGACCACTTTTGTTTTCAACAAGAGCTTTAAATTGACTAAAGTAAAGAAACATTTCATCTTTATGTTTTAGAAAGTAGACCCATGTTTTCCTTGAATAATCATTAATGAATGTCAAGAAGTAGTTACTTTGACCAATGGAGGGTGTTTGCATTGGTCCACATAAATCTAAATGGATGATCTCTAAAGGTTTCTTGGCTCTCATTGACATACATGTTGGAAATGATTCTCTAAGTTGCTTCCCTAAGATACAACCTTCACACACCCTTGTTGGTTTCTCTATGAGGGACGATCCTTTGACCATGCTCTTCTTGTAAAGCAAGTTTGGTGGTGCAACATTTAAATGACCAGATCTTAGATGCTAAAGCCAATTTTCATCTTTTATTTTTGTATGAAATATTATTTGTGTGATTGTTGCAACTTTTCTTTTGTATCTTGTATGATCATTGTAGGTTG
This sequence comes from Cupressus sempervirens, assembly GCA_028749045.1. Taxonomy (NCBI): domain Eukaryota; kingdom Viridiplantae; phylum Streptophyta; class Pinopsida; order Cupressales; family Cupressaceae; genus Cupressus; species Cupressus sempervirens. Next base: position 1,278,114 of record JAPHAW010000012.1, read on the forward strand.
TGCTTGACCATTTTCAACTTTCAAATCAGGATTAACCTTTAAGGGAAACATCCTATCGTTTGTCATTTGGACTTTGGAAATGAACTAATTACTTGGAAATTTGTCTAAGATTGTGTACACTCCATTTTTAAAAAAATACTCTATAACCTTTTTGAACAAGTTGTCCAATGTTCATTAAATTAGGTTTTAAATCAAAAAATGAAATAGACATCAGCTATATGTTTCTTGTCCCCCTTCTTGGTCAGAATGTTGATATTCCCTTTTCCTTTGACTTCTACTTTGTTGTCATTGCCCAAAGTTACATCAAATTTCACACTTTCATCCAAACTAGAAAACATTTCTAAATTTCTTGTCATATGCTTGCTGCACCTCGAATCTAAAAACCATACATATGTTTGACTTTCTTGTCCAACATTACAAGCTAAGAACATGGTATCCTGAGTTCGATATTCTTTGGTAAATTTTGCACTTTGTTGTTTAGAATCATATTGCTTTTGTCTACATTCATTAAGATAATGTCCAAATTTCTTTCAATAATGACATTGGATTGAGGATAAGTCATACCTTTTCCCTTCAGGCTGATTTTGAAATGCATTTTGTATTGGGTTATAGCTACTACATCTTCCACTTGAACTTGATGGGTTGCTTCTTCCACCTCTATCTAATTCTTTCATGTCAATAGACTCAAAATCCCTTCTTAGTGTTTGTAGTTTGGTTGTCTTCACTTTTGTGATTCCTTGGTATACTGTTTGAAGAATATCCCATGCTTGTTTAGACTTTGTTGCTGCTGAAATCTTTGGAAATTTATGTTCATGCACCCTTGAAAGATAAAAAATAAAACTTTTGAATCTTTCTTCCTATTATCCTTCAATAAATCCTTATCTTCCTGAGAAAGTGTATAGTATGCTGCTACATTTGCTAGTTCATTTTGGGTATCCATTTTCAACAAGATCCCATAAATATTGTGAGCAAAATAATGCTCTCCTTGTCACTGCCAATGCTCATAATTTTACCCATTGAACTGTAGGATCTGTGGATTTGTTAATCTTGTGCTTGCAGCCATTTTTTACTATGAAAAATCTTGAAAGCTTCCCAAAAGAAAATCTTCACCCAAAACCTTTAGCTTTGATACCATTGGTGAAAAGAGATAGGAGATGTAGAAAATGAAATGAAGCTCACAAAAGCATAAAAATAAAGATAAGAATAGATTGCATTCAAAATAAAAAGGACTTATATATATTTCAATATAATATGCAAAATTTTGATTACATAAAAACACCAGCTCAGAGCTGATACTCATAGACTATATACCCACAAAAGTTTATCAATATTTTCTCTATTATTTCATAGTATTTTTGCTATTGCAATAGCATTACAAAAGTTTTCTTTCACTTACCATATTTCTTCACCTCTATCTTCATTTATGTCTTTCTAGAACTCTAGTATATGCACCAAAAACAACAAGTCCACAAGTTAAAATATATTTAATATATTGCTTCATTTTTTTCTTTTTAGAACTCCACTATATGCACCAAGAACAAGTAGTCAACAAGTTAAAATATATTTAATATAATGCTTCAATTCCATTGTTAGAAGTTTCTAGAAAAGATTATAATAGTAATCTTCTTTAATGTAAATTTTTTTAAAAGAACGTGATGGAACAAAAAAAAATGAGAAGAAATGTGGTCTATAGAGAAGTGGCTGGGGTAGGTGGGATTAATTTTAACCAAGAAGAGGACCCTGGAAATTTGTTCACCTTATGCCTCTCTTTGATCCTCCACACCATGATAGTGCAGACATAATAAAAAGCTCTCTTAACCTGGGTGTCAGTGTTTAAAATAATTTAGGTATGGTCGGTTTCCTGATAATGTCTTAAATTTATTTGTGTGAATGGGAGTTCAACAATTGTTTAAGCATGTAAAATTGAAATGATTAATTTTTTTTCTTTCAAATGTTCATTAGGAGATTAGCTAGTTGTAGGCAAGGAAACATGGGAGTGATTGGACATGGGTATAAATATGTATACATCTTAATCTCTATTAGTCCAATCTAAAGAGTGCACAATTGAAGCTTTAGTAGTGTATGACTTGATTGGAAAGGCAAATGGATTTTATGGTGTCTTCCTAGGTATTCATTTGTTTGATTCCATTTTATTTTTATTTTTTATTTTGAACCATTTGACTTGACCAAGTACTTCTTTTAGGTATAATTTCATTAATAAGCAACTAGTTCCTTAGACTTAATGAAGAGATGCATAATTACACTTCTTTCTTCAAATGCCTCACAAGAAACTAGGTGGTTACATCAAGGATGTGAAAGAAATTTGGAGGATTATGTTTTGACAATTTAATCTTGTTTAATCTATAACTTTTTTGATGAATAGTTACCTTTAATATTAATAAAATATATTTAGTTTACAGTTCACAAAAAAGGGGTCGGGGGATACAAGATCACCCTATGAAAGAGCTCAAATGACCAAATCTAGACAAGAAACATGGCTGCAACCAAAATCATATACTATTCATGAAAAAAAAAAAAAGGTAACCTGAGGCTGCCAAAGCAGTGCCAACCAAGGGTGGTGGATCATCTTTATCTTGAAAACCCCAATCATCTTTGGGATTGGGGGGCAAGTTGGGAACAATCCATCCATCTTCACCAGTAGTAGCAATAGTGGTAGCCTTCACATCTTTAATCTCTAGCCATGGAGGAGAAATCACCAGGTCCAGGTGAGGCCACTTTCCTAAGTTCTCATGATGGGAACTAGGAGGAGGAGCTAGGGACCAACCAAAACCACCATAGGGTGGGGAAGCTGAGTGGCACCTCCATCTACCATCACCACCACTGGGAGAGTGGTGGCAGGAAGCCTAGGAATGCAGGATTTGCGAGTGGCGGTTGGAGGAGTGGCACCAAGGATGGTGGTTGTGGGGTGTTGAGGTCTTTGCTAAGACATCTTGAGGAACTCTGGCAATAGTACAAGGGGCATTGCCCCAGTGATTGAGCAGCTCTTGCAAGTGAGCAACTTTGTGTGCAACTTTATTAGCTTGTACTTGTATCTACATAATTACATTATTACAAATGCATGCCTTAGTATACATAACAATGTTATCATCCAAAAAATAGTGTGTCAAAAGAACAACATTTCTATCTTTCCATAGAGAAAACATGATCTCTAGCCTAAAGGTATGCCAAATCTGGGTGAACTTTCAAGGAAATCTGGGAGAGTCACCTAGTAAAATCATATGCCAAGAAAAAAACTCAGGTTTGAATGGCTTGAAGAAATCATGAATCTAGTGCCAATAATTCTAAGCATGCTTGTAGAACCAAGAAATATGCAAGAAAGACTGAGGTTGTCAACAAAAGGGGCATCTAGGCTTAGAAACCCCAATGTGTTTGAGCTAAGGCCCCAGGGGAAGACCTTGGAAGACTAGGCACCAAGAAAAATATGCAATCTTGGGTTCAATTATAGCATTCCATATGGTGTCAAAGCATTTTCTCCATTGAGAAAGGGAAGATTGCAAATGCCATCTATGGTTTAGCGTATCCACCATGGGAAGATGAGGTGAAAGCAATCTGTAGCCCAAACCTAGCTTGTAATTAGAAAAAGGAGTGGCAAGAAACCACCTCCAATCAAGTTGCCAAGGGAAAATAGACTAAATCCCCACTTTATGAACTAAGTGAACAGGGATGGAAGAAAGCAGAATGTCAAAAGTCTGCCAGTCTGAATGGACAAGGTGGTATTATACTTGCATATCTTCCTAGGTCCTAAAATTCACGATGACCTTTGAAAATAGGTCCTTTGGAGTTCTAATACCACATTTGAAAAAATGTAGAGCACTAGCCCCTTGATTCTTGGTGAGGGGAGTACCCTAAATGGAAAATAGGGGAGAGCACCACATATTATGTTGATTCAAGGAGAGGCCATTGTGGAATTCATCTCTAGCCCATCAAAGCTAGGGTTTGACAGCCTCCCAGGCTTTCTAGATGCTCTTCATGACAAAGGAGCTCTAAATGACCATGAGCTCATGCATAATGATAAGGGTTTGGAAGCCAATCCAATTCCAAGTAGGCCTATTGACAGGGAAGTTGGAAGAAATGCAGTGCCGAACCAAAATCTTCCAAGCTTCATCTCCTGAGACAGCCCTAATAATCCATTTTGCACAGAGAGAAAGGCCTTGTCTCTAAGTGGAAAGCAAGCCAAGACCACCAGACTCTCTTGAGAGACAACAAAAGTCCTAGGCCACTTTGTGGAAGCCATGGTGATCAGAATTAGAGGCCTAGAGAAAATCCCTGAGCAATCTTTACAGCTTCATGTAAGAGGCTTTGGATATAGCCTAGTAGGATGAGTAATAAACATGAGTAGCCACAAGAATCTTAGAGGAAATATGAATTTTTTCCGCAAGGGAGAGCGGCTTTGTGATCTAGTAGTCGAGCTTTTTGCTAATCTTGGCCAAGACAACATTCCAAAGTTTGACAGGTGATGCTTGGAACACAAAAGGAATGCTGAGAAAGTAGAAGATTTCCACTCAAACTAGCTAAGCCAAGGTGGAGCTAGCAGAAAGGATTGGCGGAAGTAGAGCATTTTATGCCATTGAATAGCATAACCAAAAGCTTGACAAAAGGTGCCCAGGAAACTTAAAGCATTATTGATATTTTCTTCATCCTCTAAGAGAGTGAGAAAAGAATCATCAGCAAAGAATCCATTAACTATTCTGTAGGATAATTTAGGCAAGGAAATGCCATGAACTAGTCTAGAGGACATAGAATGCACAAGTAAATAACCAAAACCTTCTGCAACAAGGACATAAAGTGCAGGAGCAAGTGGACAACCTTGTCTGATGGAACAAAAAAGACCAAAAACCTCCAATTCCAAATTGTTGATGGTAATGAAAGCATTAGCATCCCTAAAGAGCATCTCCATGGACTGGAGGAGGTTGGGGCCAAAACCCAGAGCCTGGAGCATAGCCAAGATGAAGGGCCATTCAATGCGATCATAGGCTTTAGCAAAATCTATCTTTAAAAAAATGGCCTTTTGATTGGATTCGCAAGCCCATTCGATTCCCTCTTAGATAGAAATGATGTTGTCAAGAATATATCTATACTTGATGAATCTAGTTTTCTCTGGTCATATAATTAAGGGCAACATGTGCCTAATTTTGAGAGAGAGAGCCTTGGCAATGATCTTGTATGACACATTCATAAGGGTAATGGGTCTCCAATTGCATATATCCTCTGGAACACTAGCTTTACGTATGAATTTGATATTTCCTTTGTTTATAATGGATCCTAAGCTTTTTGAGTGATAGGCTTCAAGATAAACTTGTTGCAGGTTAGGACCTATATGCTCTAAGAGGTGTTTGTAGAATTCACAAGGGAACCCATCACACCTAGGGGACTTTTCATCTACCATGGAGTAGACCAGCTCTTTAAGGTCTCAAAGAGAAAGAAGTTGCTCATAGAAAGCGTATTGCTTAGTTGCTAGATGGTTTGGACTAACAGAAATACACTTTCTAAGAGTTGCCTCTTGAGCAACCAAATTTCCCTATGAAGCAAACACATTCTCATAGTGATGAACAAATGGCTGTAGGATGGCAAGGAGACTAGATAGAACAACATTTCCTTGTTTGAGTTTTTTAATCCCAACATTGGTATGACGAGCCCGAAGAGCTTGAAAAAACTCCTTTGAGGTTTTGTCGCCAACCTCCAACCACTAGAGATGGGCTTTGATTTAAGCTCCCCATGTAGCATAATTATCAGAAATTGTCTTGTCATGATGAAGCTTGACAAGCTGAATTTACAAGTCCACATCAAAAGGATTGAGGGTGAGGGCCTCAGAGGCTTTTTTGAGGGCAAGCATGTTGGCCTCATAGGATTGTTTGCAGAACATAGCCAATTTTCACCAATAAATGTGCAAGAATTGAGTAGTTCTAGTAATGGCATCATTCCACCATTGAATCCAACCCCTTTGAGAATGCAAACATGGCTCTAAGTTCCAAACACATAGGATGTGTGAAATGGTGGAAACATGCATCAGCACAGACATGTTGAAGAAGAACTGAGACTTGGCCACCTTTGGGACAACTATTTGCCAAGAAATGACAAAATAGATGGGGTAGTGGTTAGATAACATCACATCTAGTAGGGGAGTGATAGGTAAATATCGATCCTCAAAAAAGGACAAAAAAGATTGCGTAGTGATCATAGCATGATCAAGGCATTTTAATATGCGATCAAAGCCAACTCGAAAGTTGGACCAAGTGTGCCAAACCCCTCTATCCTAGTGGCAGTTGGTATTAGGATCAAAAAGCCCCAATTTATTGTGCATGTAATACCAGGCTTGTCTTTCCACAGCTATCTAGCGAAAAGGTTTTTCAGAGGCCACTTAAACCATATTGAAGTCCCCACACATAACCCAAGTAGTTGGAGGCAAGTTGTCAGCTAGCGAAGCCCACATCTGGGATCTTTCCATAGCATCATTGGAAGCATAAACATTAATGACTCCAAAATAATGATTGTTAATGGAAAGAAAAAGCCAAATAATTCTATGCATGGGGTCAGAACCGTGCGAAATAATTGTAGAATGAAGGTGAGGTGACAAGAGAGTAACTACACCACATCGGTTGGCTTTGTGTTGGGAAGAAAACATCATGCCATCTTGTCAAATTATGCAAAATGTTGAAGCAAGCATGAAACCAAAAATTTTAACTTCTTGTAGAGAAAGAAAATCTAAATTACCAAGTATATGATGGACATCCCAAAAATAGTACTTTTTGGGGAGGTCTGTGAGACCTCACACATTCCATGATAGGAAGTTCATGAGAACTCTTCTATATCATCTTCATCCTCAAGAGAGGAGTAGCTATTCTGAAAGAAGGTAGAAACATGGTTGAAGTCAAATGGAAAATCCTTTGAACTTACAGCCCGATGTTTCACGCTGGTATCTCCACATGTCTAGGAGGATTGCAAGAATGCCACATTGTTGGTGGAGTTATGGAAGAGGTAACACGAGAAGTTCACACCCTAGCCAAGGCAGAAACCTTGGCAGCTGCCTTAATCCCCTGCCAGCCAGTAGGGTTTGAATCTTACAAAACTCTAGAAGCAAGTCCTTTATCTACCGCTTACATCCCTACTTTGGTAGGAGTTAACACTCCTGTATGGATAGGAGGAATCGTGGTGACCATAGCATAGGATTTCTTGGGGGGAAAGGGATTTGAGGGAGCCTTTCCCTTATGCCCAACAGTAACCCATTATTCTTTTTTCCCTTTGGCCTATTTGACAAGCACCACTTTAGGTGTGGGCTTGACCCTAGGTGTAGCCAGATAGAAATCCTTGATCTTGTGTTCCATGGACTAGCACCTATAATAGGTGTTGGGGAGGTTCAAGTAATGAACCTTTTGAGAGAAGGTTTTGGTCCCAATCTAAATTTTCATAGAATTCTTGACATCCTTGGAAAGATCCACCTCTATGCAAAAACGTTGTTGCAAGCAGGCATTGAATAATTTTTCAAGCTCCTTGGTGACAACTTTTCCAAGGGCTTTGGCAATGGACTCAATGAAAGGCGAGCAAGGTAGGGGTAGACCTAGGAACTCAACCCATATAGGAACCCTAAGCTTTTTATCATCTGAGACTGTGAAGTCTTGTGACCATTTTTGAAAACCAAGCAAGGAGGAACACACAGACCATGGTCTATTGTTAAAGATCACATCTGCCTGCGAGGGGTTAGCGAAGCGAGAAAAAAAAAACCTTTGGTAAGGTTTTGAACAGCATCAAGGTAGACTCCATGAGGAGTCCAGCTCTTTTTAACCCATTCTCAGAGCATAGCTTTAAGGGGAGTCCTACCCACAAAATAACCTATTAAGGTGTGTTGTTCTAACCAATCACATGCACCATCAAATTCTTACCAAGGATAATATCAATATTACCTCATGAAAAACCTTTGGGACAAACTTGTGTGGACATTTGTTCTATGGAGGTGCCATGGGAGACTGAAGTAGTAGCGTGAACACTAGAAACAATTGGTTCACTGTTGGCCAAAGCTATTATATCCTAGCCTAAAAAACTCTCACAAAAAATGTGGTGTGACAAGTGAAGCTAACAGAGGGAAAATTCAGACAAAAAGCCATACACAAAAAATATCACATGAAGCAAGAAACACTGGTAGAGTGAAAAACTCTCCCCTCCTACTCTTCTTCACTATGTTACACCCTAAACTATCTTCTCTTCTAATCTATAACTTCTATGAAACAAAACATCATATAAATTGCATAAGAAAGGTTTAAGATTTATGATGATGCTGAAGTTAAAATAGCCTAACTTGCAGACTTCCTAAATTGCATAAAAAAGGTTTAAGATTTATGATGATGTTGAAGTTAAAATAACCTAACTCACATGCTTCCTAACTGGGGATAGTGTAAATGATGCACCAAAACGTAAAATGGTAAATATTGGAATTGCTATGGCAAATGCTATGCATTCAGCCTCAAGTTCTTCTAGCATTGTTCTCATAGAGTTAGGATTAAGTATTACAGTTAGTGTGGTGCTAACAAGTCTTTCAATCTTTCAACAAATGAATAATTCTATTGTAATGAAATATTATTTTAGTTGCATTTGTCATAGCATCAAGTAGCTTTATAATCTATTATTATTTCCAAATTATTAAAAGTCACTAGCTTAGCTTGTAAGAATCAGAAATGTCACAATTTTGAATATTTAAGTGTAACTTCTCATGTCATGCAGATATATGTTGTATCCATAACAATACACATTGTGGTGAGGTGAGTAAAGATGTCATGCTATATTGGTAATATTAGATAAGAAAATCTCCAGTCATTCTCACATTATATCATTGCACACTGTGGTAAATCAACCATCACCTTTGCCATACCTATGGAAGCTTTTTGAGATTTTTGCCATAAGGATTATCATTAGGAGTTTCTTGGAAATGATAACATACATATTTTTTGCATACCATACAAAATAGATTTTTTGCCAGATTTACCTTATCTGCAATGATCTAAAAAGGAATAAAAATCTTGATAAATGATTTTTTTTTCTTTGTTGTTGATTAGGGTTCTCTTCTAATTTTCACTAAGAATATTTGGTGTTTCAAATCCTCATATTCATAGGGAAGAAAATATTATAATAGATCAAAATATACTAATCAAGAGAATGGAAGTATCTCTTTCATTCATATTTCAGTTAATTGTAGATATGCCCCTTCTAAGAGTTAATTGTAGATGGGCACTTCTAAGTATAAATTGGAAAAGTGGAAATAGCTAGAATCTTCAACAATAATAAGGGAAATATGTATATCTTATTTTCAACTACCAACTTTATGATAGAATCTTAGCCTATCCAATCTAAGACTCAAACTCGTACTGATATATTCCATTATTCCATCTTTGACAACATTGATTGAATTCTATGAATCTTATAATCAAGGCTCTCTACAATTTACAAGTAGTGCACAAATTATGCTAGTAGATTATTGAATTCTAGAAGGAATTAACATGTCAAGTTAATTTGTTCCATATTTTTCATATAAGTCCTTCTTGGTTGCCTATTGTCATACCCATGAAAACAGTTAGATAGTAGTTCTTAGTAGTTCTTATCTTATCAAATAAACATTACGTTACATCATTTGACAAATGATATTCTTAACAATGAAGAGTTCTCTAGCTGCAACAAGGCACCCTTGTTTGTTTTGTTGCATCCTTTTTGTCAGTGATTGATCCCTAAGAAATTACTAATACTTATTATTAGCTATGTAAAACCAAAATCATATTCTATAATTATAGATAGACAAATGATATTCTTAACAAAGAAGTGTACTTACATATACTTTCTAAACTATTAGTAGCACTTTCTAATGGAAATTTGGTGTGAGTTTTGAAAAAAGGAATCCTATAATAGTAAAAACTTCTCAACCAATCACATATCAAATAAATAATTTATTTAATATAAATAAGAAAATATTTTAGCTTTAGATAAAATTACCATATTGCTTATGATGTGTAATATTGTAACTTATATATATATATATATATAATAACAAATTTTAAATATTTTAAATAATAATACTTAGTTATACCATATAAATATTTTAGGTTTTAACATAATAAATATTTTATATATATATATAAGCTAGATTATATATATATATATATATATATATGTCAAGAGTCATCCTTCTAAGGGCAACTATTTTATTCAAATCCTAACCCACACAAAAAAAAAAACTATAGGATTTGAATTAAAATTGGTGGCTCGGGAAGGATGACTCTTGGCATATGTATGTATGTATGCATGTATGTATGTATATATATATGTATGTATATATATATGCATGTATGTATGTATATATATATATATATATATATATATATATATATATATATATATATATAGTTGAAAATATAAATAGAGTAACTAAGAGGGGGGGGTGAATCAGTTACCACAAAAATAAATCCACGGATCCCTTAGATGTTTGATAAAACTAGTTACTGTTGTCACTTGGTTAACATATAGAAAAATGTTGTAAATTAATAGATGCAGTATATGTTAACTTTAGATCTTAAACATTCACAATGATTAACATGCAACCATAAAAGAATTAACATGAACACATGAGTCACCAGATTTAACGTGGAAACCTAATATGGAAAAAACCACCAAGTAACTAGCTACTAATTTTCACTCTTCTGAAGTGAGCCCTGTTAGGAGCCAACCTGGTTAAAGGTTACAAAACACATTGTTAGGTGTGACCTTGTTAGAGGATTTAATCACCTTGTTAGGAGTGGCCTTGCAAAAGGTCTTTAAAACAATTCAATAAAATTTTCACCTTGTTAGAGGATTTAAAAATGGCTATTAGACCAACTCTGTTAAGAGATTTAGAAATCACCACTACAATGGTGAGAAAGTAACAATGAAATGACCTGAATGAGATGCACCTAGATTGCTGGTATAGCTCTCTATTCTACTTCACTAGATCCTTCCTGGTCAAATATTACTTTGCTGCTCCTCAAGGATGTCATACCATCCTTCAAAGTACATTTATACTTTTCTCTTCAAAAAATCAACACACTTGCATGCTTGCTCATTACACTTTAGAATTTTCAACTTGACCTTTCATATATGCCATTTAGATTGTCAAGTCAGCTTATTTAAAGTTACAATTATGAATAATCATTACCTTAGTCAACTAGAATTAATACTTGAAATAATTAAACTTTATTTCCTTAAATTAACAAAATCCTTCATTGGCTGACCCGGCTTAGTAAACACTATTCCAAAAAATGATTTCCTATGCTAACCAATTGAAGCTCGATTAACACTGCAAACCCTGCAAAATCCTTTGGAGACTGACTGAACTGGGTAAACACTAACTTTCCTTCATTAACCATGTGAGCTTGGTTAACATTGAATTCTACCACAAAATCCTTCAATACCTGAGTGAGCTCAGTACATACTGTCTACATAGAGTAATTTTTAGGAATTCTTAGTAGACTCTGAAACTTGCTTTGTTGACCAATTGAGCTCAGTAAATACTGTCTGCCAACTGATATGACATTTGTGTAACATTAAAGACAACACACAATTATAAAATTGTATCCAACAATCTCCCTCTTTAGCATTTATGGCAACACAACATGTCATAGCATAATGAAATTTGAAAACAAGTCTTTCTCTAATAGAAAAATTTCTCCCTCTTAAATTTTATGCCACAAACTTCTCTAATGCAGTAATCTCCCTCTGTAAAGGAATTACATAGCTTCTTCTTCAAATAGAAAACTCTCCCTCTTTGACAACACATGCCAAAGACAACACATACCAAATGAGTATCAATGTACCTCGATACTAATTCATATGCAACATTCCCATAACTATGCTACATCAACTGATAGACATACAACTTGATTCCTATTGATGCATCACTAAAATTTTATTTTAGTGAGCTTCAGAAAGGGAAATGACCCTAACTTACTTCTTAGATACAAGAATGCATCCTTAGGTAATGGCTTGGTGAATATGTCAGAAATCTATTCTTTTGTATGGACATATTCCAATCTGATCTCCTTATCCTACACCAATTCACTAACAAAGTGATATTTTATTGTAATGTGCTTGGTTTTGGAATGTGTCATTGGATTCTTTGATATGTTAATTGCACTTGTTTATCACAAAACATAACAACTAGTTCTTTGATCTCAACTTTCATGCCTTCCAATAACTATTTGAACCAAACAATATTAGATCATTTCACTGCTACTACAACATATTATGCTTCTACTATAGATTGGGATGCACAATTTTTCTTTTTGCTTTTCCAAGATTCCAACCTTTTTCCAAGAAAGAATGCTCCAACACTTGTACTCTTTCTATCATCAATGTTTCCTACCCAATCAGCATCAATAAACACTTTTAAGTCTAAATTTCTTCCAAATTTATACCACAATCCATAATCTTCAGTGCTTTTCAAGTATCTCAAGATCCTTTTGATTGCCATCATGTGATTTTCTCTGGGTTTTGCTAAAAATCTTGCCACTATACCAATTGCAAGAGCAATATCAAGCCTTGTATGAACTACATATTGTAATTTTCCAAAAATTGATCTATATAAGGTTTGATCTACCTCTTTTGAATCATCATCTTTGGTAAGATTTAGTCCAGTACACATGGGAGTTCCAACTGGTTTTCAATCTTCCATATCAAACTTTTTGAGATCTCTTTGATATACTTAGAGTAAGTGGTGTAGATACCATTCCTACTTTTCTAAATCTAAAAACCAAAAAAGGACTTAATCTCACCAAACATAGACATTTCAAATTTCTTGTTCATTTGTTCTAAAAAATCTTTGCATAGATCATCATTCCCTGTAAACAAAGTATCATCCACAAATATTTCTTCCAAAACAATCATGTTATCTAGTCCTTCTTTAATGTACAAGTTGTTGTTATCATTAGTTCTTTAAAAACCAATCTAAATAAGGTAGTTATGTAATCTCTCATACCATGCTCTAGGGGCTTGTTTCAGACCATACAATGCTTTATGTAATTTGCAGACCATGTCCTTCTTGTCTGGATCAACAAAACCTTCAGGGTTCTCAATGTAGACTTCTTCATCTAGAATACCATTGAGAAATGCAGACTTAACATCCATCTAATATACCTTAAATCTTTTGTATGCTGGATATGCAAGTAAGGTCCTGACACCTACCAATCTTGCAATAGGAGAAAAAGTCTCTTTGTAATCAATTCCTTCTTCTTGAGAATAACCTTTACATACCAGTCTAGCTTTATTTCTTGATACTTTACCATCTTCATTCAACTTATTCCTGAATACCCATTTATATCCAATCACATTTTTATCTTTGGGCCTAGGTACAAGAGTCCACGTTTTATTCTTCTTTATTTTCTCTATCTCTTCATTCATGGCCTTAATCCAACTTTCATTTTCCAAGACATCTTTGATATTTCTAGGTTCAAAATCAACAAGTAAACAAGTACCTTTTAGCTTACTTCTTGTCATAGTACCTTCTGATCTATCTCCAATAATTTGATCTAGTGGATGATGTCTCTTGACATACTTGGCCAATATAGGTACCTTACCTTTTGAATGAATTGTATTGTCATCCTCTTGCACTTCAACTTTAGGTTTTGGCTACTTAGATTTGATAGGCATTTTCTCAGTAGCATTAGAATGTGACTCAGGTTCTTGTGATTCAGTTTGAACTTCTTGCAACTTGGTGACTGATGAAGATTTGGGAGTAGAAGTCTCCTAATTGAGAGATGTGTCAGGCAATGTATCAGGTTCAATGAAAATAGATCTCTTGTAATCTTCTAGTTCCTTTTTGTTTGTTTCTTTCTTTAGTCCTTTCTACAAACTCATCATCTTTTACCTATGCACTTTCTATGATTTTGCAAGTAGACAAATTCAAATATCTTTATGCCTTACTCTTGCAAGAATATTCTAAAAATATACCTTCATCACCCTTCACATCATATTTTCTTTTTCTATATTCTTTCAATATGTAACATTTACTTTCAAATACTTTCAGGTAACTTACATTGGTTTTATAGCCATACCATAACTCATAAGGGGTTTTGAATGAGTCCTTCAGCTATACTCGGTTCAAGGTATGAACTATAGTGCTAATAGCTTCCTTCCAGTATTTGATACCAATGTTCTTTCAATCATTAGAGTCCTTGCACAATCCATGATAGATTTGTTCCTCCTTTTAGCTATTCCATTCTGCTCGGGAGTTCTAGGAGATGATACCTATCTTTTGATTCCTCTTTCAATGCAAAAGTTATTGAATTCATGAGAGATGAATTCACCACCTCTGTCTGATCTTGGGCATTTCAATCTTTTTTCTGTTTCATTTTCCACTTTGGCCAAATACCATTTGAACTTCTCAAATGCTTCTAAATTCTCTCTTAAATACATAAAAATCATCATTCTAGAGTAGTCATCAACAAAAAAAATGAAGAACTTTTCTCCAGTATAGCTCTCAATTTCAATAGGTCCACACAAATTAGTATGCACAATTTCCAAAAAAAATTCAGACTGATAGCTTTTACTTTTAAAACTAGTCTTTCCCATCTTACCAATCTGATAATTCTTGCATAGAACAACATTAGGTTTCTTTATACTAAGAATGCTTCTTACTTTCTTGAATTTTCTTATCTTTAAGATGTTATCAAAATTCACATGACATAACCTTCTATGCCATAGCCAACTTTCTTCTTAAGCAATAAAACATGAGCACTCACCAAGTTCAAGATAAAACAAGTTACCTTTTGTTTGTATACCTGATCCAATCAGCTTTCTTTTGTCATCTAGTAGTCTTGCCTTTCCATACATGAATTCCACCTTGAATCCAATATTAATTAGATGTGCCACACTTAACAGATTATGTTTTAGTCCTTCAACCCAATAGGCATTATCACATACAAGTTCTTTAGTTAATAAGATTCAGCCTCTTTCTTTTATGGAACAAAGTTTATTATTTTCAAACCTTACACTACCACCATCATAGTATGCAATATGTTCAAACTTAGTTTTATCACCAATCATATGATGAGAACAACCACTATCTATGATACATGTATCATTTTTTTTACATGAGAGATAAGTTCCATCTTATCTTCCTCATCATTATTAGATTCATCTTTCACAACAATGTAAACTATTTCATCCTCACTATTTTCAGAATCCTTAAAGTCTTTAGCCATGAAACATGTTTTCTTACCTTTGTTCTTGAATAATTTGTAATCTTTCTTGCCATTACACTTGTGACCTTTCTTCTCATCCTTGGTTTGCTTGTCTCGGCACCTAGCTGCAATATGACCAATTTCTTCACATGAAAAATAGATTAGGGAAACTTTGCCTTTGTATTTCCTTTTCCTCTAGAATATTTCCTTCCTAGTAGAGCCTCAAAAACCTCAAGATCATTGTCCAATCTTTTCTCTAATTCTTCTTCACTTTCTGACTGAGTGTCCTTTATTTTCTTGCCTTTTTCTTTGACTGAAATCTTGGCTTCAAATGCTAATTCAATATTCTTGGAAGCTAGAACAAAATTATGATAGTTATTTAGCTCAAATGTTGTCAACCTTGCTACTATGGCAACTAGATTTATCTTATGATTTGCTTCACATCTTCTTTCTTGAATTGAAGGTACTTTAATTGCATAAATGGGAAGCAATATTCTAAAATCTTTACTTACAACTATTTCTTCCTTGATGTCTCCTCCAGAAGCTTTGATTGCACTGACACTTGCTTTGACCCTTTCAACATATTTGGCAATGTTTTCATCATCTCTCATCCTCATTTAATCAAATTGTCCTCTTAGACTTTCTACTTTGGCTCTCCTCACATTGTCATCACCTCCATAGATATACTTCAACCTGTTCCACATTCAAAGACAGTTTTGTAGTCCTTGATATCATCAAATTCTTCATAGCTTAGGGTAGATGTAATGTTTATCATCATGGTGTTATGAGTCTTCTTCTTAGCAATGTCATTAAAAAATAATGTACCACAAGTTGTATACTCTTAATCAAGATATTTTAATCCTATATCTCCAATGAAAGCTAGATGAAGTCTCATCAGTCCTTGCCATGCTGAAAAGTTATCCTTGTTAAGCCTTGGAATTTTCCTCTTATAAGACATCTTGATCTTTAACTTAGGTCCTTGAAACCCTTCCTGCAAGCACCAAAAGCTCTGATACCAATTGTTGGAAATATAGATGGAGTAACTGAGAGGGGGGCCAAATCAGTTACCACAAAAAAAATCCACATATCCCTTAGATTTTTGATAAAACTAGTTACTGCTATCACTTAGTTAACATACAACAAAATTTTGTGACTCAGTAGATGTAGCATATGTTAACTTTAATAGATCTTAAACATTCATAATGATTAACATGCAACCATAAAAGAATTAACATGAACACATGAGACACTAGATTTAATATAGAAACCCAATATGGAAAAAACCACCAAGTAACTAGCTACTGATTTTCACTCTTCTAAAGTGAGCCCTATTAGGAGCCAACCTGGTTAAAGGTTACAAAACACGCTATTAGGTGTGATCTTGTTAGAGGATTTAATCACCCTATTAGGAGTGGCCTTGCAAAAGGTCTTTAGAACAATTCAATAGAACCGTCACCTTGTTAGAGGATTTACAAATGGTTGTTAGACCAACTCTATTAAGAGATTTAGAAATCACTGCTACAATGGTGAGAAAGTAACAATGAAATTACCTGAATGAGATGCAACTAAATTGCTAGTATAGATCTCTATTTTTCTTCACTAGATCCTTCTTGATCAAAAATTACTTTGTTACTCCCTCAAGGATATCTAACCATTCTTCAAAGTTTGCTCATACTTTTCTCTTCAAACAATCAACACACTTGCATGCTTGCTCATTACACTTTAGAATTCTCAAATTGACCTTTCATATATACCATTTAGATTGTCAAGTTGACTTATTTACAAGTTACAATTACCAATAATCATTACCTCAGTCGGCTAGAATGAATACTTGAAAGAATTAAACTTTATTTACTTAAATTAACAAAATCCTTCATTGGCCAACCCTGCTCAGTAAACACTATTTGAAAAATGATTTCCTGTGTTAACCAATGAAGCTCAGTTAACACTACTAACCCTGCAAAATCCTTTGGAGATCGAGTGAACTCAATAAACACTAACTTTCCTTTGTTAACCATGTGAGCTTAGTTAACATTAAATTCTACCACAAAATCCTTTGACGCCCGAGTGAGCTCAGTAGATACTGTCTAAATAGAGTAATTTCTAGGAATGCTTGGTAGACTTTGAAATTTGGTTTGTTAACCAACTGAGCTCGGTAAGCACTGTCTGCCAACTAATATGACATTTGTGTAACATCAAATACAACACACAATTAGACAATTGTATCCAACTATATATATATATATATATATATATATATATATATATATATATATATATATATATATATATATATATATATATATATATATATATATATATATATATATATATAGGGTTAGACCATGGAAGACATTTTTTAAGAAATCTAGATGGTTATGGTTAGGAGCAAGCAATATAGTATTTTAGTTTTAAATTATTTTCACATTGAAGAAATTTGGATGATAATATATTTAGTTAAAATTTTAACATACATATATGGATTTTTTAAGTTTTCTTCTATTTTTCATAAAGTTAGTAACAAATTATTTATTTATTTTTAAATATAGTTGTATAAAGTTACTTCAAAATTATTCTTCAATATTTTAAATTTAAATTCTATATATGGTGTTTAATTTATTTTAATTTTAAGGATATTGTTACATAAGATGTTACAGTTAGGAGTAAAGTTATGGTTAGGGTTAGGGTTAGAGTTAGGATTAGCATTACAAACAAAATTAGGGTTAGGGTAAGAGTTAGGGTTATGGTTAGCATTAGGATTAGGGTTACAATTAGAATAAGATTTAAAGATAGAGTTAGGGTTAGGGTTAGGGTTAGAGTTATAAATAAAGTTAGAGTTAAAGTTAGGGTTAGGAATAGGGTTAGAATTAGAGATTTTGTTAGGATTAGGAGGTAGAATTAGGGTTAGAGTAAGGGTTATATATAGAGTTAGCATTAGGGGTAGAATTACAGCTAGAGTAACGGTTAAAGTTACAGTTAGATTTAGGGTTAGGTTTAAGTTTAAAATTAGGGTTAGGGTTAGAGTTAGAATTAGTGTTAGGGCTATATATAGTTGTATAAATTTACAATAAAATTGTAGTCTTATAGAGATACCGGGTATGTGCAGGATCATGGTGTGCCAAAAAGTGGCAATGTGAAAAAAATCAAGTTTGAACACGTCTAAAAGCGCTTCAAAATCCGCTTTGACTTTTTTTCACCTATCCAGGTACCAAACCTAGAATGTAAGGCCCAAGCCTTATCGAATATTCGATATAAGATCCGATATTCGATACCAGCGGCATAAAAATTGGAGGAAAAAGGCACAAAAACTAGAGGGAAAAATGAATTTGTAAGTGATATAACTAATTTGAGTTATGAAATATGTAAAGATATAATATATAATGTATAAATATATAATATAATAACATAACTATTATATATAAAATAATATATAATCTATAGATTATATAATAATATAATATTATATAATATTATATATATATAGATATATAGATATATATATAGATATATATATATATATATATATAACGTAATGTAAAGATATAATATATAATCTATTAATATATAATAATATATTATGTTATTATTATTATTATTATCTACTATAAATATAATATATATTATTATTATTTTTACTATATTTTTATTAAATATAATAACACAAAATATTATATATATGTTATTAATACATATTATTATTATTATCAGATATAAATTATAATCTATAATATATTATTATTATTATTATCATATGTAAATTATAATCTATAATATATTATTAATATTATGACTTATGTTATTTATATAAAATAATATATTATGTTATTATTATTATAATCTATAAATATTATATATATATATATATATATATATATAACTATTATTTTTACTATATTATTTCTATTGGAGTCGTTTATATGAGTCGAAAGGGCTCACAGGATGACCTATGACCCCTTTCAACACATTCCATGATGATATATGTCCCTAAGGGATCCTAGGACCCCTAGAGACATATTAGAATAGTTTATATGGGTCAAAAGGGGTCACAGGATGACCTATGAACCCTTTCAACATATTACAAAATGACATATGTCCCTAGGGGTCCAAGGAACCCTAAGGACATATTAGAATCATTCATATGGGTCGAAGGGGGTCATAGGATAACCTATGACCACGTTGGACACATTCCACGATGACATATGTCTTTAGGGGTCCTAAGACCCCTAGGGACATATTAGAATCATTCAAATGGGTCGAAGGGGATCGTAGGGTGAAATATGACCACCTTCGACACATTCTATGATGACATATGTCCCTAAGCATCCTAAGACCCCTAGGGACATATTAGAAACTTTCATATGGTTTGAAGGGGGTCATAGGGTGAACTATGGCCCCCTTCGACATATTACATGACGACATATGTCCTTGGGGGTCCTAGGACCCCTAGGGACATATTAGAATGCTTCATATGAGACAAAGGGGGTCATAGGTTGAACTATGACCCCCTTTGACCCATTAAATGATGACATATGTCCCTAGGGGTCCTAGGACCCCTAAGGACATATTACAATCATTCTTGTGGGTCAAAGGGCCTCATAGGGTGACCTATGAATGCCTTCGACCAATTACATGAAGACATATCTCCTTAGGGGTCCTAAAACCTCTAGGGACATATTAGAATCATTCTTATGGGTCTAAGGGGGTCATAGGTTGGCTTATGACCCACTTCGACACATTACATGATGACATATGTCCATAGGATTCTTAGGACCCCTAGGGACATATTAGAATGCTTCATATGGGTCAGAGGGTGTCAAAGGTTGACCTATAACCCCCTTCGATCCATTAAATGATGACATATGTACTCAGGGGTCTTAGGACCCCTAGGGACATATTAGAATTATTCTTGTGGGTCAAAGGGGGTCATAGGTTGACCTATAACCCCCTCTGACCCATTACATGATGACATATGTCCCTAGGGGTCATAGGACCCCCAGGGACATATTAGAATGCTTCATATGGGTCAAAGGGGGTCATAGGTTGACCTATGACCCCCTGCGACCCATTAGATGAAGACACATATCCCTAGGGGTCCTAGGACCCCTAGGGACATATTAGAATCATTCATATGGGTCAAAGGGGGTCCTAGGTTGACCTACGACCTCTTTTGACCCATTACATGACAACATATGTCCCTAGGGGTCCTAGGATCCCTAGGGACATATTAAAATTATTCATATCGGTTAAAGGGGGTCATAGGTTGACCTATGACCCCGTTTGACCCATTGCATGATGACATATGTCCTCAAGGGTCTTAGGATCCCTAAGGACATATTAGAATCATTCATATGGGTCAAAAGGGGTCATAGGTTGATCAATGACCCTCTTTGATCCATTAAATGACAACATATGTCCCTACGGGTCCTAGGACACCTAGGGACATATTATAATCATTCTTATGGGACAAAGGAGGTCATAAGTTGACCTATGACGCCCTTCAACCCATTAAATGATGACATATGTCCCTAGGGGTCCTGGGACCTCTAAGGACATATTAGAATCATTCTTATGGGTCAAAAGGGGTCATAGGGTGACCTATGACCCCCTTCGACCCATTACATGATGACATATGTCCCTAGGGGTCTTAAGACCCCTAGGGACATATTAGAATCCTTCTAATCGATCAAACGGTGTCATACGGTGACCTATGACCCCTTTCGATCCATTACTTGACAACATATATCCAAAGGGGTCCTAGGACCCCTAAGGATATATTAGAATGCTTCATATGGGTCAAAAGGTGTTATAGGTTGACCTATGACCCCCTTTGACCCATTAAATGATGACATATATTAGAATTGTTCTTATGGCTCAAAGGGGGTCATAGGTTGACCTATGACACCCTTCGACATATTACATGATGACATATGTCCCTAGGGGTCCTATGACCCCTAGGAACATATTAGATTCGTTCATATGGGTCAAAGGGGGTCATAGGTCAACCCATTAAATGATCACATATGTTCCTAGGGGTCTTAGGACCCCTAGGGACATATTAGAATCATTCTTATGGGTCCAAGGGGGTCATAGGTTGACCTATGACCCCCTTCAAACAATTAGATGACAACATATGTCCCTAGGGGTCCTAGGACCCCTAGGGACATCTTAGAATCATTCATGACCCATTACGTGACGACATATGTCCCTAGGCATCCTAAGACCCTTAGGGTCATATTAGAATTATTTATATGAGTCAAAGGGGGTCATATGTTGACCTATCATCCCATTTGACCGATTACATGACGACATATGTCCCTAAGGGTCTTAGGACCCCTAGAGACATATTAGAATAGTTCATATGGGTCAAAGGGGGTCATAGGTAGACCTATGACCCCCTTCGACCCATTAAATGATGACATATGTTCGTAGAGGTCCTAGGACCCCTAGGGACATATCATAATCGCTCGTATGGGTCAAAGGGAGTCAAAGGTTGATCTATGACCACCTTTGACACATTACATGATGACATATGTCCCTAGGGTCCTAGGACCCCTAGGGACATATTAGAATGCTTTATATAGGTTAAACGGGGTCATAGGTTGACCTATGACCCCGTTTGACCCATTAAATGACAACATATGTCCCTAGGGGTCCAAGGACCCCTAGGAAAATATTAAAATCATTCTTATGGGTCAAAAGGGGTCATAGGGTGACCTATGACCCCCCTTCGAACCACTACATGATGACATATGTCCCTAGGGTTCTTAGGACCCCTATAGACTTATTAGAATGCTTCATATGGGTCAAAAGGGGTTATAGGTTGACCTATGACCCCCTTTGACCCATTAAATGATGACATATGGCCCTAGGGGTCCTAGGACTCCTAGGGACATATTAGAATCATTCTTATGGGTCAAAGGCTTCGACCAAATAAATGATGACCTATGTTTCTAGGGGTCCTAGGACCCCTAGGGAGATATTAGAATCGTTCTTATGGGTTAAAGGGGGTCATATGGTGATCTATGAACACCTTTGACCCATTAAATGATGACATATGTTCTTAGGGGTCCTAGGACCCCAAGGGACATATTAGAATCAGTCATATGGGGATCATAGGTTGACATATGACACCCTTTGACCCATTAAATGATGACATATATCCCTAGGGGTCCTCAAACCCCTAGGGACATATTAGAATCATTCTTATCAGTCAAAGGGGGTCATAGATTGACCTATGACCCCCTTCGACCCATTACATGATGACATATGTCCCTAGGGTTCCTAGCACCTCTAGGAACATATTAGATTCTATCATATGGGCCAAAGGGGGTCATAGGTTGACCTATGACCCCCTTCGACCCATTAAATGATGACATATGTCCCTAGGGGTCCTAGGATCCCTAAGGACATATTAGAATTGTTCATATGGGTCAAAGGGGATCATAGGTTGACCTATGACACCCTTCGACTCATTACATAACGACATATGTCTTTAGGGTTCCTAAGACCTCTAGGGACATATTAGAATTGTTCTTATGAGTCAAAGGGGGTCTTAGGTTGACCTATGACCCCCTTGGACCCATTACATGATGACATATGTCACTACGGGTCCTAGAACGCTTAGGGACATATTATAATTTTTCTTATGGGTCGAAGGGGCTCATAGGGTGACCTATGACCCCTTTCAACCCATAAGAACAAGTCTCAATATGTTCCAAGGGGTCCTAGGACCCTTAGGGACATAGTAGAATCATTCTTGTGGGTCAAAGGGGGTCATAGGTTGACTTATGACCCACTTCTAAATATTAAATGATGACATATGTCCCTAGGGGTCCTAAGGCCCCTATCGACATATTAGGATGATCCATCTGGGTCAAAGGGTTTCATAGGTTGACCTATGACCCTCTTCGACCCATTAAATGATGACATATGTACCTAGTGGTCCTAAGACCTTTAGGGACATATTAGGATCATTCTTGTGGGTCAAAGGGAGTCATAGGGTGACCTATGACCCCCTTCCACTTATTAAATGATGAAATAAGTCCCTAGGGGTCCTAGGAACCCTAGGGACATATAAGAATTGTTAATATGGGTGAAAGGGGGTAATAGATTGACTTATAACCTCCTTCGACACATTACATGATGACATATGTCCCTAGGGGTCCTAGGACCCCTATTGACATATTAGAATTGTTCATGACGCATTACATTATGACATATGTCCCTAGGGGTCTTAGGACCCCTAGGGACATATTAAAATTTTTTATATGGTTCAAAGGGGGTCATAGGTTGACCTATGACACCCTTCAACCTATTACATGATGACATATGTCCCTAGGGGTCCTTGGACCCCTAGGGACATATTAGAATTGTTCATATGGGTCAAAGGTGCTCATAGGTTGACCTATGACCCCCTCCGACCCATAAGAACGATTCTAATATGTACCTAGGGGTCCTAAGACCCCTGAAAACATATGTCATCATTTAATAGGTTGAAGGGGGCTGTACGTCACCCTCTGGCCCCCTTTGACCCATAAGAATGATTCTAATATGTGCTTAGGGTTCCTAGGACCCCTAGGGACATATGTCATCATGTAATGGGTCAAAGAGGGTCATAGGTCAACCTATGACCCCCTTAAACCCATAAGAATGATTCTAATATGTCCTTAGGGTTCCTAAGATCTTTAGCGACATATGTCATCATGTAATGGCTCAAAGTGGATCATAGGACAACCTATGACCACCTTTGACCTATAAGAATGAATCTAATATGTCCCTGGGGTCCTAGGAACCCTAGGGACATATGTTTGTTAGGAATAAGGTGTCTCAACCTTGTATAATTCTTATTCTTATTATTTATTTTGTAAAATTTATTTCTTGCAAATAATGTTGATGTGTTGACATCTTGAATTGTGTGTAAGGAGATCATGACTAAAATGGTTATGACGGATTCCTATGACATGTAAGAGCTATGTTAGGAAGATTCAATGATAGGTGAAGACATGTGGCAACTAAGATATTTGAATACTGTACACTCTAACCCAATAGTAAAACCCTAATACGGTAAAACCCTAATACGATTTACCTTTTGGGAGGAGCCCTAAAGTGAAGCACATGTTATAAGTGTTTTTAGGGTTGCAAAGAGATGCAATGCGAAAAAGGTGTATTGTTGGTACTACGAGTAGCTACTGGAGTCTTCTGTTCTTGATGTTGAACTTTCATTGCAAGTGTATTGTAACCTCGTGTTGAAGATAATACATTGTGCAGGTTCTGAAGGGGTGGGGTTGTTTTACCAAAAGGTTTTTCCCCACTGACAAATCCTTGTGTTATGTGTTCCTTTCTTTGTCTATTTTCTGTATGCATGTTTGGCTGCAATATTGTTGTTTACATGATATTGAATCTGTAAGTGTAGAATATTTTAATAGGATTTGCATCATACTTTCCTTATGAGATTAGTGTAGGAAGCTATTTCCGCACCTGAGTTTCCTTACAAGTGGTATCAGAGCTTGATCAACTTTTGATCCTAGTTGTTGGGTAGGATTTTTTGAGCTAATCTCAAGTTGAGTGGGAGTCTTGTGCAGAGCATCCTGAATCTTATTTGCAGATTGAGATGGCAAGTTCATCATATAGAAGAATGGAGGTGGAGAAATTTAATGGCACTAATTTCGTGTTGTGGAAACTCAAAATGGAAGACATGTTGGAAGATCGTGACCCATGGAAAGCGACTACAAGTGCTACAAGACCAGCAACTATAGCTCAAGTAGATTGGGATATCAAAGACCGTAAAGCTAAGGGTCTCATAAGACTCTGTTTAACCGATGTAGTCCTTCTGAATGTTCTAGATGAGAAAACCGCATATAGTTTTTGGGAGAGACTTGGGGCTATGTATCAAGCCAAATCTTTGGTGAACAAGTCGTTCCTGAGGAAGAAGTTGCATTCTTTGCAAATGGAGGAAGGTGGATCCTTAATGGATCATTTAAATGCATTTAATCTGTTGGTTGCATAGTTGACATCAACTGGTGTCATGTTTAGAGGAGGAGGATCATTGCTACACACTTTTGTGTTCTTTACCAGATTCATGGGACCATCTTTTGATGGCTCTTGGAAGCACATTAGTCACTTTCAAAATGGATGATGTGGTGTCTTCATTGCTATTAGAGGAGATGCGGAGAAAGGCTTCCATTTTGAAAAAAGAAGCCCTTACTGTTCGTGGGAGATCCACGAAAAGAGGAAAGAAAAATGACAATAAGTCTTACAATAAGGGTAGATCCAAATCCCGTGGGAAGTCAAAGACTTCCAATAAGTCCAAGGAAAAATGTTGGAACTGTGATAAGACTGGGCACTTCCATAAAGACTGTAAAGAGCCTAAGAAGAAGAAGAAAGCCTTAGATTTTGGTTCTGAAAAATCTCAAGAAGATGGCAATGCATTCATCGTAGCTTTGGCAGCCCATGCATCTGATGATGTGTGGTTGGTTGACTCAGGTGCATCTTTTCACATGACCTCTCATCAAAACTAGTTCTCAAGATATGAAGAGTTAAGGTGTACTTGGGTGATGATTCTTACCTAAAGATAGTTGGACGCGAAAGGGTCACTATCAAATTTCCTGATGGATGAGTAAAGGGAATCAATGGAGTTATGCACATTCCAGGTTTGGCACAAAACCTATTATCTGTAAGTATGCTGAATGATGTAAGTGTGCAAGTTTTTTTTCTAAATATGGATGTAAGATGATGAGAGGAGCTATGGTGCTTGCTAAGGGTACTAGGAGAGGTACTTTGTTTTAGCTTGATGCACACATTTCTCAGTGTAATAGTTCTTCTGTTTTAAAGAAGAGAGTAGCTATCGCTTCATCCCCACCATCTGAACGAGTAGTAAAGAAGACTGTGGTTAGTGGTTCTGATGGTAGTGCAACAAGTGTACCTAAGGGTGCAAACACTTTGGAAGGAAAGCTTCCTGCAGAAAAGACAATGTTGTGGCATTTGAGATTTGGTCGCATTGGTGAGAAGGGTCTCATAACCCTGAAAAATAAAAATCTCGTTGAGGGATTAAATGATTGCAATCTTGAGTTTGACTTCTCTGAACACTATGTATATGGTAAACAAAATCATATTCAGTTTTACTCTAGTTCTCACAAATCTTTTGATGTTTTGGATCTTATTCATTCTGATGTATTTGGTCCTATAAAAGTTCCTTCAATCTCCAAGTCTATATTTTTTGTATCTTTCATAGATGATTATAGTAGAAGGACATGGATTTATTTCCTTAAAAGTAAGACACAAGTCTTTAGTCGATTCAAGGAATTTAAAGCCCTTGTAGAGAATCAGACTAGTAAGAAGATTAAGTGTGTGAGAACTAACAATGGTGGTGAGTTTTGCTCAGCAGAGTTTAAATAGTTGTATAAAGAACAAGGTATCGAGAGACATAAGACGACTCTGTATACCCCACAAAAAAATGGAGTTGTAGAGAGAATGAACAGGACACTGATGGAGAAGGCTAGGAGTATACTTAGTGGAGTTGGTTTAGAACAAAGGTTTTGGGCCGAAGCTGTGGCCACTGCTTGCTATCTGGTTAACAGATCTCCTACATCAGCCCTTGTTGGTAAGACACCCATGGAGGTGTGGTCTAGTAAGAAGCCTTCAATTAGACATTTTTGTATTTTTGGTTGTGAAGCTTATGCACATGTTCCAATGGAGAAAAGATCTAAGTTGGAAAACAAAGCTATTAAATGTATTTTCATTAGGTACAGTGCTGGTGTGAAAGGATACAAGCTTTGGGATCCTGTGACTAGTAAGGTGTTGTATAGTAGAAATGTTATTTTTAGAGAGCTAACATCTTCTCCTATTGTGCTACAACCAGATGAAAAAGAAAAGGAAAAAGATGTTGTTCAATTGCCTCCTACCCCTGAGAAGACTGAACAGAGAGACCATGTTGGGTCTAATGATGAGGAGAGCTCTTGCAGCTTTGATAGTTCAGAAGAAGAGGAAGAACAACCTCAACCTCAGCCCTTGAGGAGACCCACGAGAGATAGAAAGCAACCAAAAAGGTTTGGTTATTCTATGTTAGATTTCAATTGTGCTTTTGCTTTGATTACTAACACTGATGAGCCTAGATCTGTGAAAGAGGCTTTGGGCATGGAAGATGCAGGTTCCTAGATTGAGGCTATGGATGATGAGATGGCTTCATTAGAGAAAAACAAAACATGGGACCTTGTACCTTTGCCTAAAGGGAGAAAATTTGTTGGCTATAAATGGGTGTTCAAGAAGAAATTCTGTGCAGATGGCAGTGTTAAAAGGTACAAAGCTAGATTGGTTGCAAAGGGGTATTCACAGGATAGAGGGAATAGATTATGGTGAAATATTATCTCCTGTTGCAAATTTGACATCCATTAGATTTTTGTTATCTCTTGCTGCATCATATGATTTAGAGATAGAATAGATGGATGTGAAGACAACTTTCCTTCATGGTGATTTGGAGGAAGAGATTTATATGTCACAGCTTGAGCACTACATTGTTAAAGGTAAGGAATCTTTAGTTTGCAGATTAAAGAAATCTCTATATGGTTTGAAGCAATCTCCTAGGATGTGGTACCTTAAGTTAGATGCTTTTGTGTTGTCAATTAGATTTGTAAGATCAAAATCAGATCATTGTGTTTATTTCGAAATTGAAAATGATCGCCTTCTTATTGATGCATAATATGTTGATGATATGTTGCTATTTGGGAAGGGTAAGGGTATGATTTCTAATTTTAAATCTCAGTTGTCAGCACAATTTGAGATGAAAGATCTTGGGGCAGCTAAGTACATCTTGGGTATGGAAATCAGTAGAGATATGTCTAATAGAAAACTTTGGTTGAGTCAGAGTAAGTATGTGAAGTCTGTGTTGGTCAGGTTCGGCATGGCAAATTGTAGACATCTATGTGTTCCTATTCCTGTGGGAACAAAGTTATCTATAGATGATTGTCCAAAATCTCCTAGTGAGGTGAAAAACATGAGTAGAGTACCTCATGCTAGTGCAGTTGGCAGTCTTATGTATGCTATGGTCTGTACTAGACTAGACATTGCCCGAGCAGTGGGAGTCTTGAGTCAATTTATGGCTAATCCTGGACGGATACATTGGGATGCAGTTAAGCGAGTATTTAGATATTTGAGGGGTACATCATATTACTCCATATGTTATCATGGTAACTCTTCTAGATCTCAGCATTCAGTTTGTATTCAATGGTTTGTGGATTCAGATTGGGTAGGTGATATTGACCGCAAGAGATCCACCAGTGCTTATGTGCTCACTATGTTTGGTGGTGCCATTAGTTGGGTGAGCAAGCGACAACCTGTGGTTGCTTTGTCCACTATAGAAGCTGAGTACATGACTGCTACTCATGCTTGTAAGGAAGCCATTTGGCTTAAGAGGTTGTGTTCTGATGTTGGTGTTGATGCAGAACAGATTACTATTTGGCGTGATAGTCAGAGTGCTATTTGTCTTGCAAAGAATCCAACTTTCCATGCCAGAATGAAGCACATTGATGTACAGTATCACTTTGTGAGAGATATGGTGGAAGATGGAAAGGAAAATTTGGAAAAGGTAGATACTGTGAAGAATGTTGCAGATGCATTAATGAAACTAGTGGGTACTAAGAAGTTCAGATGGTGTTCGGAGTCTATGGGCCTTTCGGCCTATAGCAGTTAGTTCCTGTTATGTTCTTGTTGCTCTTACAAGGTGTTCAACAAGTGGGAGAATGTTAGGAATAAGGTGTCTCAACCTTGTATAATTACTATTCTTATTATTTGTTTTGTAAAATGTATTTCTTGCAAATAATGTTGATGTGTCGACATCTTGAATTGTGTGTAAAGAGATCATGACTAAAATGGTTATGACGAATTCCTATGACATGTAAGAGCTATGTTAGGAAGATTCAGTGATAGGTGAAGACATGTGGCAACTAAGATATTTGAGTACTATACACTCTACCCCAATAGTAAAACCCTAATATGGTAAAACTCTAATACGGTTGACCTTTTGGGAGTAGCCCTAAAGTGAAGTGCATGTTATAAGCATTTTTAGGGTTGCAAAGAGATGCGATGCAAAAATGGTGTATTGTTGGTACTGCGAGTAGCTACTGGAGTCTTATGTTGTTGATGTTGAACTTGCATTGCAAGTTTATTGTAACCTCGTATTGACGATAATACATTGTGCAAGTTCTGAAGGGGTGGGGTTGTTTTACTGAAAGGTTTTTCCCCACCGGAAAATCCTTATGTTATGTGTTCCTTTCTCTGTCTATTTTATGTATGCATGTTTGGCTGCAATATTGTTGTTTACATGATATTGAATCTACAAGTGTAGAATATTTTAATAGGATTTGCATCATACTTTCCTTATGAGATTAGTGTAGGAAGTTATTTTCGCACCTGAGTTTCCTTACAATGTCATCATGTAATTTGTAGAAGGGGGTCATAAGTTAACCTATGACCCCCTTTGACCCATATGAACGATTTTAATATGTCCCTAGGGGTCCTAGAACCCCTAGCGATATATGTCATAATTTAATTGAGTCAAAAGGGGTCATAGGCCAACCTATGACCCCCTCTGATCCATAAGAACAATTCTAATATGTCCCTAGGTGTCCTATGACCCCTAGGGACATATTAGAATCGTTCTAATGGGTCAAAGGAGGTCATAGGTTGACCTATGACCCCCTTTGACCAATTACATGATGACATATGTCCCTAGGGGTCCGAAGACACCTAGGGACATCTTAGAATCATTCATGACCCATTACATGACGACATATGTCCCTAGGGGTCCTAGGACCCCTAAGGACATATTAGAATTGTTCATATGGGTCAAAGGGGGTAATAGGTGGTCATAGATTGACCTATTACCCCCTTTGACCCATTACATGATTACATATGTTCCCAGGGGTCCTAGAACCCTAGGGACATATTAGAATCATTCATATGGGTCAAAGGGTGTCATAGGTAGACCTATGACCCCCTTCAACCCATTAAATGATGACATATCTTAGTAGGGGTCCTAGCACCCCTAGGGACATATTAGAATTGTTTGAATGGGTCAAAGGGAGTCATAGGTTGACCAGTGACTACCTCCAACACATTACATGATGACATATGTCCCTAGGATTCCTACGATCCATAGGAACATATTAGAATGCTTCATATGTGTCAAATGGGGTCATAGGTCAACCTATGACCCCCTTTGACATATTAAATGACAACATATGTCTCTAGGGGTCCTGAGACACCTAGGGTCGTATTAGAATCATTCTTCTGAGTCAAATGGGGGTCATAGGGTGACCTATGACCCCTTTTGAACCATTACATGATGACATATGTCCTTAGGGATCCTAGGACCCCTACAGACATATTAGAATGCTTCATATGGGTCAACGGGGGTCATAAGTTTACCTATGACCCTCTTCGACCCATTAAATGATGACATAGGTCCCTAGGGATGCTAGGACTCCAAAGAACATATCTCGTCATGTAATGGGTCGAAGGGGGGACCATAGGTCAACCAATGATACTCTTTGACCCATTTGAACGATTCTAATATGTCCCTAAGGGTCCTAGGACCCTTAGGGACATATGTCATCATTTAATGGGTCAAAGCGAGTCATAGGTCAACCTATGACCCCCTTTGACAAAAGGAACGATTCTTATATGTCCATATGGGTCCTAGGACCCTTTTTGACATATGTCATCATGTAATGGGTCAAAAGGGAACATAGGTCAACCTATGATCCCCTTTGACCCATAAGAAGCATTCTAATATGTCCCTAGGGGTCTTAGGACCCCTATGGACATATGTCATCATGTAATTGGTCAAAGGGGTTCATAGGTTAACCTATGACCCTCTTAGACCCATAAGAACAATTCTAATATGTCCCTAGGGTTCCAATGACCCCCAGAGACATATGTCATAATGTAATGGGTCGAAGTGGGTCATTGGTCAACCTATGACCACCTTTGACCCATAAGAATGATTCTAATATTTCTGTAGTGTTCCTAAGAACCCTAGCAACATATGTTGTCATGTAATACGTCGAAGGGGGTCACAGGTCAACCTACGACACCCTTTGACCCATAACAATGATTCTCATATGTCCCTAGGGGTCCTAGGGACATATGTCATCATGTAATGGTTCAAAGGGGGTCATAGGTCAACCTATGATCCCCTTTGATCCATATGAACAATTCTAATATGTCCTTAGGGGTCTTAGGACACCTAAGGACATATGTTATCATTTAATGGGTCGAAGGGGATCATACGTCAACCTATGACCTCCTTTCACCCATATGAATAATTCTAATATGTCTCTAGGGGTCATAGGACCCCTAGGGACATATGTCATCATGTAATGTGTCAAAGGGGGTCATAGGTCAACCTATGACCCCATTTGACCAATAAGAATGACTCTCATATGTCCCTAGGGATCTTAGGGACATATGTCATCATGTAATGGGTCAAAGGGGGTCATAGTTCCCTTTGACCCATATGAACAATTCTAATATGTCCCTAGGGGTCCTAGGATCCCTAAGGACATATGTCATCATTTAATGGGTCAAAGGGGGTCATAGGTCAATAGATGACCCCCTTTGTCCCATATTAAGAATTCTAATATGTCCCTAGGTGTCTTATGACCCTTAGGGACATATGTCATCATGTAATGGGTCGAAAGGGGTTATAGGTTGACCTATTACTCTATTTGACCCATAAGAATGATTCTAATATGTCCCTAGGGGTCTTAGGACCCGTAGGGCTATATGTTGTCATGTAATGGTTCGAAGGTTGTCATATGTCACCCTATGACCCCCTTGGACTCATAAGAAAGATTCTATTATGTCCTTAGCCATCCTAGGACCCCTAGGGACATATGTCATCATGTAAAGGGTCAAAGAAGATCATAGGTTGACCTATGACCCCCTTTGACCCATAGGAACAATTCTAATAAGTCCCTAGGGGTCCTAAGACCCTTTTGGACATATGTCATCATATAGTGGATCGAAGGGGGTCATAAGTCAACCTATGACCCCCTTTGACCCATAAGAAGTATTTGAATATGTCCCTAGGGGTTTTAAGACCCTTAGGGACATATGTCATCATGTAATGGATCAAAGGGGGTCATAGGTCAACCTATGAACCCCTTAGACCCATAAGAACGATTCTAATATGTCCCCAAGGTTCTGAGGACCCCCAAAGACATATGTCATCATGTAATGGGTCGAAACGGGTCATTGGTCAACCTATGACCACCTTTGACCCATAAGAATGATTCTAATATTTCTCTAGGGGTCCTAGGTCCCTTAGGGACATATGTTGTCATGTAATGCGTTGAAGGGGGTCATAGGTCAACCTATGACACCCTTTGACTCATAAGAATGATTCTCATATGTCCCTAGGGGACCTAGGGACATATGTCATCATGTAATGGGTCAAAGGGTGTCATAGGTCAACCTATGACCCTCTTTCACCCATATGAACAATTCTAATATTTCTCTAAGTGTCTTAGGACCTCTAGAGACATATGTCATCATTTAATGTGTCGAAAGGGATCATAGGTCAACCTATGATCCCCTTCGACCTATATGAACATTTTTAATATCTCCCTAGGGGTCATAGGACCCTTCTGGACATATGTTGTCATGTAATGTGTTGAAGAGGGTCATATGTCAAGCTATAACCCCATTTGACCCATAAGAATGACTCTCATATGTCCCTAGGGGTCCTAGGGACATATGTCATCATGTAATAGATCAAAAGGGGTCATAGGTCAACCTATGACCCGCTCTGACCCATATGAACAATTTTAATATGTCCCTAGGGGTCTTAAGACTCTTAGGGACATATGTCATCATTTAATGATTCAGCCTATGACCCTCTTTGACCCATATGAACAATTCTAATATGTCCCTAGCTGTCCTATGACCCCTAGGGACATATGTCGTTATGTAATGGGTCGAAGGGGGTCATAGGTTCACCTATGTCTCCCTTTTACCCATAAGAATGATTCTAATATGTCCCTAAGAGTCGTAGGACCCCTAGGGACATATGTCATCATGTAATGGGTCAAAAGTTTTCATAGGTCACCCTATGACCCTCTTTGACCCATAAGAACGAGTCTAATCTGTCCCTAGGGCTCCTAGGACTCCTAGAGACATATGTCGTCATGTAAAGGGTCAAAGGGGATCATAGGTCAACCTATGACCCCCTTTGACCCATAAAAACAATTCTAATATGTTTCTAGGGGTCCTAAGACCACTTTGGACATATGTCATCATGTAATGGGTCGAAGGGTGTCATAGGTGAACCTATGACCACTTTTGACCCATAAGAAGCATTCGAATATGTCCCTAGGGGTTCTAGGACCCCTAGGGACATATGTCATCATATAATGGGCCAAAGGGGGTCATATGTCAACTCATGACCCCCTTAGACACATAAGAATGATTCTAATATGTCTATAGGGTTTTGAGGAACACTAGGGACATATGTCATCATGTAATGGGTCAAAGCGGGTCATAGGTCAACCTATGACCACCTTTGACCCATAATAATGATTCTAATATTTTCCTTTAGGTCCTAGGACCCCTAAGTATATATGTCATCATGTAATGCATCGAAGGGGGTCATAGGTCAACCTATGATACCCTTTGACCCATAAGAACGATTCTCATATGTCCCTAGGGGTCTTAGGGATATATGTCATTATGTAATGTGTCAAAAGGGGTCATAGGTCGACCTATTAGCCCCTTTGACCCATATAAACAATTCTAATATGTCCCTAGGGGTCCTAGGACCCCTAAAGACATATGACATCATTTAATGGATTGAAGGGGATCATAGGTCAACCTATAACCCATAAGAATGATTCCCATATGTCCCTAGGGTTCCTAGAGACATATGTCATCATGTAATGGGTCAAAGGAGGTCATAAGTCAACCTATGACCCCCTTTGAACCATATGAACAATTCGAATATGTCCTTAGGGGTTCTAGGACTCCTAAGGACATCTGTCGTCATTTAATGGGCTGAAAGAAGTCATAGGTCAACCTATGAACCCCTTTGACCCATATGAACAATTCTAATTTGTCCCTAGGGGTCCTAAGACCCTTAGGGACATATGACATCATTTAATGGGTCAAAGGGGGTCATAGGTCAACCTATGACCCCCTTTGAGCCATATGAACAATTCTAATATGTCCTTATGTGTCCTAGGACCTTTAGGAACATATGTTGTCATTTAATAGGTCGAAGCGTGTCATAGGTCACCCTATGACCCGCTTTGACCCATATGAACAATTATAATATGTCCTTAGGTGTCCTAGGATCCTTAGGGACATATGTCTTCATGTAATGGGTCGAATGGGGTCATAGGTCAACCTATGATCCCCTTTGACCCATATGAATGATTCTTATATGTTCCTAAGGGTCCCAGGACCCCTAGGAACATATGTTGTCATGTAATGTGTCGAAGGGGGTCATAGGCTTTCGATCCATAAGAATGATTCTAATATGTCCCTAGGAGTCGTAGGACCCCCTAGGGACATATGTCATTATGTAATGGGTCAAAGGGGATCATAAGTCAAGCTATGACCCCCTTTCACCCATATGAACGATTCTAATATGTCCTTAGGGGTGCTAGGACCCGTAGGGACATATGTCGTCACGTAATGGGTCAAAGGGGGTCATAGGTCAACTTATGATGCCTTTTGATCCATATGAACGATTCTAATATGTCCCTAGGGGTCCTAGGACCCCTAGGAAGATATGTCATCATTTTGGTAGGTCAAAGGGTGTCATAGGTCAACCTATGACCCCCTTTGACCCATAAGAACGATTCTAATATGTCCCTAAGGGTCCTAGACCCTTTAGGACATATGTCATCATTTAATGGGTTGAAGGGGGTCATAGGTCAACCTATGACCCCCTTTGACCCATAAGAATGATTCTAATATGTCCCTAGGGGTCCTAGGACCCCTAGGGACATATGTCATCATGTAATGTGTCGAAGGGAGTCATAGGTCAATCTATGACCCAGTTCGACCCATAAGAACAATTCTAATATGTCACTAGGGGTCCTAGGACCCCTAGGGACATGTGTCGTTATGTAATGGGTCGAAGGGGGTTATAGGTCAACCTATGACCCCCTTTGACTCATATGTATTAATAATATACATATATATTAATAACATACATACATACATACATACATACATACATACATACATATATATATATATATATATATAACGTTATTATATTTAGTAAAAATAATAATAATTTAAATTATATTTATAGATTATAATAAGAATAACATAATATATTATTATATATTAAAATATTATATGTTATATCTTTACATTACATTATTATATATATATATATATATATATATATATATATATATATATATATATATATATATATATATATATATATATATATATATATATATATATATATATATATATAGTAATACATATTTACATAGTAATATAACAAAAGTAATTTATAAATCATAAGCTATAACTCTTAAATTCGATTAGGCTTGGTATTTACCAAGCCTACTCGATCAACCCAAAAGACGTGTTTGAAGAGGGTTTTAGTGATACTCAGACTTTGGGTAGCCGTCTGACACTGTTATTTTGATCGAAATTGAATTAAATGAAAAAAGTTTTTTAATATCGCTCTCGAGATTCCATCGATATAATTTCTGTCAAATTTTGAGTTCGATAAGTATTTATTTGTTAATTATCAATTAAAATTATTTTGTAGTGCTGATTGACATACTGATTGAAAAATAGCTATAACTTTCAAACGGTATAACATTTTTTAAATATAAAAGTTGCGTCACATTCTATGCTTCGCCTAGTATAAGAAAAATAAATAAATTTAAATTTGGTAAAATTTTCTATTAGTTAAGGTGGTCAGACATGGGACTTCTTTTTTTTCGAAAAAGTTTTGGTAGAAAATTCATATTTAATTTTTTTTTAGAATAAAAATACCAAAAAATATGCATCACATCAGGGAATGAGTCTACTTTTCATATCTATAATTATATTAAAAAATATTATCATTTGATTTTGATTAAGGTGGTTAGATATACACCTACTTTTTTTTTTTCCCTGAAATTTTTGTTGTACTGCATTAATATTCAAATTTTTGACCAATGAATTATTTTTTTCTCCTAATAAGGCCTAGTAGTTTAGAAACTAAATTAAATTTCCTACATATTATTTTCTTACAATTTTTTGATATAAAGTCCATAACCACTTAAAAATTATGTGTCAAGTTGACATAACCCTGATTTGTTGGTTTTTCACTGCCACTTAAGGCCATAGTTTGGTTGACCATGATCTTGCACATACCCTACATTAAATTATTAAATAATATTTAATTATAGTTTTATAAAGTTACTTCCAAATTATTCTTCAATATTTTAAATTTAAATTATATATATGGTGTTTAACTTGCATAACTTTAATTTGTTTTAATTTTAAGGATATTGTTACATAAAATGTTGTACAGTTAGGAGTAGAGTTATGGTTAGGGTTGGAGATAGGGTTAGAGTTACAAAATAAAATTTGGGTTAGGGTTAGGGTTAGGGTAAGAGTTAGGGTTATGGTTAGTATTAGGATTAGGGTTACAATTAGAGTTAGAGTTAGAGTTAGAGTTAGAGTTAGAGTTAGAGTTAGAAATAGAGTTAGAGTTAGGGTTAGGAATAAGGTTAGAATTAGAGATTTTGTTAGATTTAGGAGGTAGAATTAGCTTTATATATAGGGTTAGCATTAGGGGTAGAATTAGAGCTAGAGTTAGGGTTAGAGTTATGGTTAGATTTAGGGTTAGTGTTAGGGTTAGGTTTAGGTTTAGAATTAGGGTTATGGTTAGAATTAGAATTAGTGTTAGGGTTATATATAGGGTTAGGATTAGGTTAGGGGTAGAATAAGAGTTAGAGTTAGAGCTAGAGTGAGAGTTAGGGTTAGGGTTACAATTTGAGTTAGAGTTAAGGTTAGGATTAGATATTTAGTTAGGGTTTGTATTATTATTGTGATTAAGGTTATTTTTGTGGTTACTACTCCTATCAAAGTAGATATTAGTGTTACTATTATACTTTAAGTTAGTGTTATGTTAACTATTAGGTTAATTTTTATTTGGGTTAGTTCTATTAAAATGCTCACGATTAGGGATATTGTGAAACATATTATTATTATACTTTAAGTTAGTGTTATGGTAACTATTAGGTTAATTTTTATTTGGGTTAGTTCTATTAAAATGCTCACAATTAGGGATATTGTGATACATACATACATACATACATACATACATACATACATATATATATATATATATATATATATATATATATATATATATATAATGTAGTCTCTCTCTCTCTCTCTCTATATATATATATATATATATACCCCCCAATCACCTTTTCTCTAACTCCCCCCCTCTCTCTCCCTCTCTCCCTCCCTCCCTCCCTCTCTCTCTCAATCCATTCCCACTCTCTCTAGTCATGACCCCTAGTCTCTCTCTCTCTCTCTCTCTCTCTCTCTATATATATATATATATATATATATATATGTATATATGTATGTATGTATGTATGTATGTATGTATATATTTTATATATAGGTGTGTGTGTGTGTGTGTGTGTGTGTATAATCTCTCTTTTCCTCTCTCTCTCTCTCTCTCTCTATATATATATATATATATATATGCCCCCCAATCACCTTTTCTCTAGCTCTCCCCCCTCACCCCTCTATCTCTCCCAATCCATTCTCACCCTCTCTAATCATGACCCCTAATCACACACACACTCTCTCTCTCTCTCCCTCTCTCCCCCTCTCCCCACTCCGCCCTCTTTATATATGCCCTCCTAATTATCTATCTATCTATCTCTATAGATATATGCCTCTTGACTCTCTATCATTCTCTCCTCTCCCCCATCTCAACGATTTGCACCTTTTCTTTTTCTCTCTCAAAATTAATTAAACGTGAATTGTAATATCTAATAAATTAGATAAATGATGAATAATATTTAATTAAGATTAGAGTTGGACATATAATTAAATATAGACTTAATTTAGTATTATAGCTAAGTCTCAATTTTATTTGGTAAGATTAAATTTATTTAGGGTAATATTTTTATTTGAAACATTAATGGTATATTGAAGGAAGAAGTCTATGTGGAGCAACCACCTGGTTATGAAGTTGTAGGTGAAGAAAACAAAGTATATAAATTGAAGAGAGCTCTTTATGGTCTCAAGAAAGCTCCAAGGGCATGGTACAATAGGATTAACTCATATTTGATGAGCAATGACTTTAGCAAAAGCAATGGTGAGCCTACTCTCTACATCAAGGTAGCAAATGGAAATATGTTGATTGTTGTCTTGTATGTAGATGATTTGATTTTTACTGGTAATGAAAAGGCTCTAATTGGTGAGTTCAAAGAGGCCATGAAAAATGAATTTGAGATGACAGACCTTGGTCTCTTGAAGTACTTTCTAGGCATAGAAGTAAAACAAATGCATGATGGCATCTTCATGTCTCAAGAAAAATATGTAGGGCAGATCTTGGAGAGATTCAAAATGAAAAACAATAAGCCAACTCCCACACCAATAGCAATAGGCCTGAAGTTGAGCAAGGAAGACTCTACTAAGAGAGTGGATCCAACACTATACAAGAGTATGGTTGGAAGTTTAATGTATTTGACTGCAACTCGGTCAGACTTGATGCATGCAGTAAGCTTGATTTCTAGATTTATGGAAACACTAAAGGATTCTCATTGGCAAGCAATAAAGAGGATCCTAGGTATGTGAAAGGTACCAAGGGATTTGGAATTTTGTATACTACAACAAATGAATTCAAGTTGGTAGGTTATACAGATAGTGATTGGGCTAGAAGTATAGATGATAGGAAGAGCACTTTTGGATATGTATTTCATATGGGATCGGTGCAATTTCATGGGCATCCAAGAAGCAACCTATTGTTGCTCAATCTGTAGAAGAGGTTGAATACATAGTAGCAAATGCAGCAGCATGTCAAGCTATTTAGTTAAGAAGGATCTTGATATATTTGAATGAAAGGCAAGAGGATGGAACCACAATTTATTGTGACAACAATTCCTCAATTGCATTATCCAAGAATCCAATTTTT